>CM048646.1:777500-1042500 GCA_026413185.1 Pueraria montana var. lobata | reverse complement strand
TAAAAAAGTCAGACTCTAAATCATTCAAAAAGCTTTTTAGGCCTACTTAATAGGTCGACCTATTTAAAAAAAAACCATAAATAAATTATTATTATTATTATTATTATGCTAAATTTGTTATATTGGATTAAATCTTATATTTATTTTGTCTTTTTAAATGTACATGTTGATCTACATAAAATGAATCCAAATGAAGGCTAAAAGTTTAACATATATATATTTTGACCTCTATCTTGGTGTTAAATTATGACAAAGTATGCCCTTAAACAGTCTTGTATAGGCTAGGTCAGGCTATCATGTAGAGCAAGCAAGGCCTTTAACTTTATATATTTCGTGGCATATGGAGACACTAGGGTTAAAAAATGAATATGAATATTAAAATATATTGAAATTATTTAATGTTATTGATGAAAATGATGATCATGATATTTGGTGTTGAAATAAGCAATTCAAACAGGGAAATAATATGAGTGATTAATTTGATTAATTTCATGATGAATTAATCACGAGAAAAAAAAAGTTTGTTGACTTTTACAATAATTACCTTAAAAGTCACATCAATCGTGATTTGTGATTGGATGATAGTATAAAATAATTTTATACCGTCAGTGCATGATTATTAAACTCATTAATCATCAATAGGATGGTGATTGTGATTTGCTAGCCAGAAAACACATGGACCAAAAGGGGGTGTTTAAATTAATTAGAGGTGAATTACATATGTTAAATAAAAACATGTATAGTGCGTGTTATTTTTTAAATAATACATATTTAAAGATAAAATAATTTATCGTAATTTTTTTAAAATATATTATAATTAAGAGTAGAAATTAAAAAATAAATTATTATATATATTTAACAATTTATTTGAATTTCTATATATTATATTAATATATATATATATATATATATATATTTATTTTTTCTATTTTTAAATATATTTTGTAAACCTTTATAATCAATAATTAGAATAATAAAACTTTAAATATATATAATCATATTTAACAATGTTAAGCATGTAAATCTGCCTCGGTAATTAAGGATTTCATTGGCCTACTTTATTTACCGGCATCACCAAATGGGAATGTTCTCTTTCTCTCACTTTTTTTATATTTTCATTTTATCGTTACCGATGGAAAATCTGTCGGTAATATCAGTCAGTAATTTTATTTTACCGGTGGATTTTTATCCGTCGGTAATATCAGTTTGTAATTTTATTTTACCGACATATTTTTATCCGTCGGTAAAAATCCGTCGGTAATCTAAATTTAACCTTGGAATCTATTACCGATGGAAAATCCGTCGGTAATTTCTGTCGGTAAATTATGATTTTCGACTGATAAGAATCTGTCGGTAATTTAAATTTATCTACGGATTCTTATTCTGTCGGTAATTTTCGTCCGTAAATTAATATTTTTGACAGATAAAAATCCGTCGGTAAATATCTGTCGGTAATTAGCCTTTTTCTTGTAGTAAAGTCAAAATTAACATAATTTCTAATTAGTTGAACACGTAAAAAAATTTACATTAATATCACATAAAATTAAACTCTAAATATAAAAAATATCATCATTTTTTCTTATTTGTTTAGCTGGCGAGTGCAAGTGCGGAAAACATGAAGTAAAAAAAAGTAAAATATATACTTATATGCCGTTGATGGTCTCTCCCGTGCATCAGCATCCCCATACCAAATATATAGAATTCTAGATAAGCGAACCTTTCTTATTCATACACTTACATTATAGAACAATCAACAATATGGTCTGCGGGGCACATATCAAAATCAAACAATGCAAAAGTAATTAATACGCTTAAAACTTAAAATTAAAGGGATACGAATTAAAATCACCAAAATATAGGAGAAATAGGGAGAAAGGAACAAGTACAATAGATACATGACTACTAGTAAAACAAGCTAGGACGTGGATGGTGATGAACCATTCAGCTACTGGTCCTCGTAAGCATGCTCCCCCTCCTCAACCTCATCATCGTACTCGTCCTCATCAGCAGTTGCATCCTGATATTGCTGGTACTCTGCCACCAAATCGTTCATGTTGCTCTCTGCCTCAGTGAACTCCATTTCGTCCATTCCTTCCCCAGTGTACCAGTGCAAGAAAGCCTTGCGCCTGTACATTGCAGTGAATTGCTCACTCACCCTTCTGAACATCTCCTGAATCGAGGTGGAGTTACCAATGAAAGTGCACGACATCTTCAAGTTCCTCGGAGGGATGTCACACACACTTGACTTCACGTTGTTAGGAATCCACTCAACGAAGTAGGATGAGTTCTTGTTCTGCACGTTGATCATTTGCTCGTCCACCTCTTTGGTGCTCATCTTTCCCCTGAACATTGCGGATGCGGTCAAGTAGCGGCCGTGGCGGGGATCGGCGGCACACATCATGTTCTTGGCGTCCCACATTTGCTGGGTGAGTTCTGGGACAGTGAGGGACACGTACTGCTGAGACCCACGTGAGGTGAGAGGCGCAAACCCCACCATGAAGAAGTGGAGACGTGGGAATGGGATCAGGTTCACAGCTAGCTTCCTGAGGTCAGAGTTCAGTTGTCCGGGGAACCTCAAGCAACAGGTCACTCCACTCATGGTTGCAGAAATCAGGTGGTTCAGATCACCAACTGCAATTATCAAACATTAAATTAACCAAGTTATTATGGGTTAAGTGCTTAATTAATTACTTGGAGAGTGGGAGTGGGAGGGAACAAGATTCAGTGTAGTCAATCTTGATGAAGATTGGACGGTTTAAGTCTGATTTACTGGAGAAATTAAATGTGGTTCAAGATCATGTGATCCCGATTAATATCTGTATAACACAACCATATTTTTCAATTTAAAAAAAAAAAAAGAGTTAACAATGTATCACATAGAGATACATCAGGACCACATTATCATTTACCATGTAATAATTTCTTGATTTACATACTGAGATTAAACATGGGCTGTCCAGTCTTTATATGACTATTCTGAGTTACTGAATGCGTGGAAAAATTGAATGCTATAGATCTAGATCCTTGGTAGGAATGGGACCCAGATTCCTTACATTCACCATTCCACACAATCAGCAATTTAGAATGGTTACATGAAGATCGGTCCGCTCATATTTTATCTCGATCAATCAACTTATAACACAGATTCAGGACATCAGATATCTCGATTTTCATTTCAATGGTTAAAAATGTATTTATCGTGTGAATGTGTGAAAATATGACTGCACTGAATCTATTTCCGGTAGTGGGGTACTTACAACTAGGAGTGGTGAGTTTTAAGGTCCTGAAGCAAATGTCATAGAGTGCTTCATTGTCAAGAACCATGCACTCGTCTGCATTCTCTACTAGTTGGTGAACAGACAAAGTAGCATTGTAGGGCTCCACAACCGTGTCAGAGACCTTTGGGGATGGGAAAACAGAGAAAGTGAGCATCATTCTGTCTGGGTACTCCTCCCTGATCTTCGATATCAACAGTGTTCCCATGCCAGAACCCGTGCCACCTCCAAGTGAGTGACACACTTGGAAACCTGAGAAAAAGGATTCAACATATATAAAACTCACAACACAAGATCACACACATCCATGTTCAAAAACACCACTGGAATCTTAAGGCATTCAAAGTATCAAAAACCATATTATATACCAGTAGAGAATCCACATTGTTTCAGGTTGTACTAATACAAAATCTTCTGATTCGTGAATCTACATTGTTTCAGGTTATACTCGTAAATTCATGTTACTGTAGACTGTAGTGAACTATAGAGATAAAGATTTTGGTTCACTTAAGTCAAATTTTGTTACCCTCAACTGAATTCCAAAGTTTATTCACAAAATTTGGTACACTTGCTCCTCTGTGAACTGCTAAAAGTAAAACCACGTTGTCGGTGCTTACTAAGCCGACACTGTTTCACTATCACAGTCACGTGTCATTACGGGAAACAAAAAAGATATTCATAGATATTTATTTTATATTCAAAGACGCATCATAAAAGTATGGCCACGTGGTCCCTTCCTGTTCTCCCACTACACGGTATGGGACCCTGTCAACTTCCCAAAAACGAAGCAAAACATATCGGCTCAAACAACAAAAAAAATGAAGCATCAATTATTGCACTAGAAAGCCGACACGAAAAAAAGAAAAGAAGATTAACCAACCTGATACAGTTATTATACTTACTAACTCAGTTCCAGAACCTAGATCTAGTAGCATTCTTTTCATTTTTCTAATAGATCTATAGTATAGTAATAATCATTAATCAGCATATTAAACACAAAAAGAAAGTCCATGTCCATGATGAGTGAAAAAGACCTTTAAGTGAGTACCTTGTAAGCAGTCACAATTTTCGGCCTCTTTGCGAACGACGTCGAGGACGGAATCGATTAACTCGGCGCCTTCGGTGTAGTGGCCCTTGGCCCAATTATTTCCAGCACCGGACTGGCCGAAGACGAAGTTATCGGGCCTGAAGATCTTGCCGTATGGGCCGGATCTGATGCTGTCCATAGTACCGGGCTCGAGATCCATGAGGACGGCCCGGGGAACGTACCTTCCGCCGGAGGCCTCATTGTAATAGACGTTGATCCTCTCGAGTTGGAGATCGGAGCCGTTGTCGCCGATGTACTTTCCGGTGGGGTCGATGCCGTGCTCGTCGCATATCACTTCCCAGAACTTGGAACCGATTTGGTTACCGCATTGCCCACCTTGGACGTGCAATATCTCCCTCATTGTGGTTCTTACTTTGGGGTTGTGAAATGAAGTGCAGATTCAACAGATATATATATATATATATGGTTATGGGATCTGAGAGAGAGAGAGGGTAATAATGGAAGGGTGGGATTTGTTTTTTCTTTGGAGTGTGGTGTTGAGGCGCCAACTGTACCAGCGCATAACTGTCCCTACCTTGCTCAACCTCTCTTCCATGTATTTCGCTCTCTATTTTTGGCCTACCTGAATCCAATGACCAATGTTATCTTTTTGATATTTACACTTTCCTATGTATATACTATACTATACACCACGACTGTTATCAATACACTTTCTTTTTTTTGGGGATGAATAGAAAGTTTAAATTAAGAGAAAACAAGTTCATTATAAGTTTAGGACGACTTTCAATAGCTGATAAATTTATAATGAAATTTGCATATTGTTTATTATTAGAAAAAATCTGATAATTGAATATACATACATTTGCTAGTTATAAATTCAGGAGAAGGAAATGGTATTCTAGTTTAAGATAAAGAAAGTCTATGAACTTAAAGAATATGTTAGTGTTAACTAAACCATTATATCAAGTTGTATGTATTTTGATGTTATTTTTTTAACTTCTCTTAACAATCTGTCTTAAATCTGTCATTTTTTTAAGGCAATATAGCATTATTTTTAGCTTTTTTTTTTTAATAATGCCTAACAGTATAAGCATTTGGAAAATTTAATTTTAATGTATTAATCAGTTTATATTTTATAACAATAATTACATGTACTTGGGTACGTAGTTGAGTTATCATTTGTCAAAATTTATAACTGCTACTGAAACAATCATGCCTATTGATATATGCTCTATAGATTAGATTATATTTATTTATTATAATACGTATATTACTTATAGAATGGATTTATTCAAGACAAATTAATAACGGCCGGTGTGGGAGACATTCACTTGCAGGAAAGGAATGACGTGATACTAGTAATACTAACAACTATCAAGTAGTTTTTGAAACAATGCAATACAAGGGAGAAAAAGTATCATAAACAAAGAAAAGGACTAAATAAGCACTGAACTTTGGTGTCACATTGTATAGTAAAAGAAACATATAAATAGATGTTTCACTATGGTAAGAAATAAAAATAATAAATAGACACAAGTAAATCTTATTTAAATAGTCATATTAAAACGATAAATCTATATACATTTTGTAATTGATTATATGATTATTAATTAACTTTTAGCTTATATATAATTTAGATTTATAATTATGATATTCTTAAAATAAGAATTATTATATGAATATATATACACATATGTGTAAAAAAAATTATACTATCTTCCAAATAATAAACCATCATGTATGATAAGTTTGTTAACTTTGATAATAATCATCCTAAAAATCACACTAAAAATAGTTTTTAATTGATTGATAATGTAATTTTTTTTTACATTGATAATGTATATCCATTAAACTCATAAATAAAACCTAGTTCATGTATTATATTTATTCACATTTTTATTAAAGTGTGAGAAAACTTTTGATTATACTTTGTATAAATATATTCAACATCCTTCTCCTATCTTTTATATGAGAAGTGTTTAGTAACATACTCTATAATACATTCTTTTTAACACAATATTTATTATTGGTTAGAATTTACTAAAAACTACATAATCATAAGTGAAATATATTAAATATGAAGTGAGACCTATAAAATTATATATAAATTATAATAAATCTTAACTAAGAGTAAAGAGTGTATTTAAAGCAGTATATTAAAAAAATGTGATGTTAACATTTCACCTTTTACATAAATTCTTTTTGTGAATTTGAGCTATTAATATTGCATATGTCTCTCAACCGTAAATTTTTTACTTACTACTTTGAGTTGATCAAGATTCTTGCATTCGATCATGTGCTTTATGACAAGTTGTGCAATTGAGTAACTTGTATAAATACATCCTTGTCCCATCTCCCATAATTAAAATAAGAAATAATTCAATCATATTATGTAGCAGAAAATTAAGAAACGGTGCATGTGTGTACTCCATAATTGTTTTATTTTGACCGATTGTTTTATTATATTATACTGGTTGTAAACCACGTGGGGTGCACGTGGCTACCGACGTTTGTCTGCATTGATGGGGTAAGGTGATGTGCTATACTTATCATCAATGTTCTCCAATTTAACATTTTAAAAATATGAACAAAAAAAAAAATATGAACAAAGATTTAAATATTTTTATTCACCTTCATCCTATCTTCTCTATATCTATACCAAACGCATTGATACTTAACCAAGAAATAGACTTAGGATCTATCATTACGTTAGCTTTGAAGTGAATTGTATAACCATTAATCATTTCATCCGTTCAGGATGTCAGAATTAATAGCGATTAATGAGTTTAATTTTAACAAGGAAAGGTGCTAGTTGTTAATGCCGTTGCGAGGTTGCTCAACAATGAAACGTCTCGTCTTGCTTCACCATTTATGGTGAGATTTAGACATTTAGTTTATCATTTCCATCAAATGGAATGGAAGTTCGTTGCGTCATTGCATCCAAACGCTAGTTTTGAATGAGTGAATTTCAATGGGCTCATAACGTAGTATGTTTGGTTTTGAACCAATTGAAACACATAAAAAATGTGAGAAAATTAAAGTTACAATGAGTTGCTTGGCTATTAACATGGGAAAAGCGAATTGATTTTTCTTTAAAGCACGTAAAATCAAACATACTTGTAAGTCTGGCATCTAACACAAGTTGGGATTGAAAGTTGAAATGTGAAATTCTTGTAATGATTTGGTTTTAGAAAATATTTTCTGTTTTTTAATTTTAACCCTAACAAATATTTTTTTATATTAATTTTATATATTTTTGAAAATAGAAAATAAAATAAAAATAAGGTGATCATATTTTTGTAATTAAAAGTGAAAATGAAAAATGAAAGTAGAAAATATTTTTGCAAGTTAAACGATACTTTATAAGCTATTAGATTTAAGAAAATATTTTTTTGTTTTCTTTTTAATTACAAAAATATCACATGATTTTAACTTCATTTCTTCTTTTTAAAAGCTTATATATAAAAATAAAAAAAATACAGTGAAATAAAAAATGAAAATAGAAAACAATAAAAATTGATCTAAGAAGTAACTATGTCAGTGTCACCTTCAACAACCTCTACACTCATGTTGTTGCCTTCTTGCTTTACCTCATAATTTGACGAGGTGATGTCCTTTTGCCATTCACACCCAAGTGTATTCATTTCTTCAAATGTTTCCTCATTGTTGTTGCCATTGACGTCATTGCCATCCATTGCAGCCCCTCTTCAAAGTCAAACAAATCCATGGCTCCAAGCCCAAGGTCATCATAACAATATATGACAACTCTTCTACAAAGCATGATCGGTTTCGATAGCAAAAAAACATGGCAGATCGAAATGTACAAATGATGCTTGAAAACTATATCCCTCTCTACGTCTATATGTGTTGTCTATAAGACTTTTTCCCAAAATTTTTACAAGGGTTGATAGTATCGGATTGATACATAAGCATGCGCTTTCTATCTTGGGCTACAACACTCTGGATTCCGAGTTCAAAGCCTTTTAATTTTCTTAACCTTGTTCACAAGAATTTGACAAATTCTACAGGTAACGGAGAAGTCCCAAATACCAGTCATGGAAAAGTAAAACTACAGCGCTGCGTTACTAGGCTCAAACAAAAAGCACCTCCACGAACGAGAACATGAGCAGCATGCAACACGCAAGGAAACTCCAAAACCAACAGGAAAAATAGGTAAAGCCGTGACTCGAGTTGCATGAGTAGTAGAGGAGGGTAATATGGGTAAGTCAAAGACATGATAGTTATTTCTTCTTATTTTCTTCCACTTCAAAAAGATGTTAATTTGTGTGTGTTCCGCTCTCATTTTAAAAATTTCCACATCTTTTGTCTTATACCAAACCAATGAAATCATGCCTCTTCCACACTCCTCCTTTCCTTTCCACAACACTTCTCACTTACCAAACAAAGTGATAGTGTAGTGCAGCCATTTTTATATATATATATATATATATATATATATATATATATATACAGTATACAATTTAAAATATTAAAATAATAATAATAAATTACTTTTTTAGTTTTCAAATTTATTTTCAAAACATATATGAATAATAAAATAAGTAATAAATAAAATAATTATATATAATATGATTTTTAGTATCAATTTTTTAATATTTAAATAGTGAAACTATAAAAATAATATTATTTATCAACTTTTTTATTATTTAAAAAATAGTTTTTATTCTATATTGTACTTTTTCTCTCCTTTCTTCCTAAAACCAAACATACCTTTTGATATCAATTTCAAAAAGACTTTAGAAGTAGTTGTAAAAGGATATATAACTCATGATAAACTATATTCTTGAAAGTTTGAATAATGTCGTGTAATCCATATAATTGCCCTCACCACCTAGTAAGATAAGACTTTATTGTTGGTGGTAGTAGACCAGTGGTGGTCATTTTACAAATTATTTTAAATATTATTTTTGATATTTATTACTATTATCATACCTTATATTAACATACTATAAGATGTAAAGACTAATATGTATTGAAACTAATTCAGTTGAAAATTGGCTAGGTCACCAATTTGGATAACCTAATAAATTGATGAAAAAAAAGGTTAAGAAACGGTCAATAACGATACAAACTATACACCTTAATAAAAAACGATACAAACTAGTCAAAACTTAGTAAAATAATGACGAATTTAGGAGTTTTGGATAATGGAGGTAAGATAACATCTCTTATGTATAAGAAAAATGCGTGGTAAAGATTAATAAGGGAAAAATAAAAGAAAACAAGGATTAAATAACAACTTAATGTTACATAACATTAATTAAAGTGGGTTCATATGGGGAGCAAAAGATATGGTAGAAAATTTCTCTGAATTCATACTTTAGAAAAGAAATGTTTTTTTTTGTTACCATGTTATTGATACGGAGTATTCACTAGCTTTGCCGCTCCTCCCATTTCCATCCACAAGACTCGAACCCGAGACCTTGCTTAAAGGGACCAAGTTCAGCACCACTCGGATCAACAACTTGTTGGTAAAAAAAGAAATGTTTTAAAATTTATTTAAGTTTTTTTAAATAAATAAAGACTCATTTATAATTATAAGGTATATAAATGAATTCTATAATTTGATTATTTAATATATTTTTTATCTTCTAAAAATCTTTTGAAATAAGGTATATAAGTTTTTATTATATATTTTTTATACCAAGAAAAATATGTAATATGATCCCTTTGTACTACTGCTGCTGGTGGTCCACTTTAACTAGCCCATAGGCCCAGCAGATAAGACACATTCAATCGGCCCTGTGGTTGACAAATTAAATATCACTACCGGTTACATGTGCGTTCGCACATGTTGCTTTGATTTCTATGTATTTTTTTAGATAATTTAAGTATAACATAATTTATTTTAAAATAAATATTATATATATATATATATATATATATATATATATATATATATATATTGCTCAGTGACAATTAAAAACCAAAACATGAATGTTCAATAAGAATAATAGAGCAAGAATAGTTGATCTGGTTAATGTTGCATAAACTGTGTTAAAATAGTAATTTGAAATATATTAAAAAAATTTGTCTCACAATAACAAATGTCTCTGAAAGTGTTAATAAGAAAAAAAAAACACCAACAAAAATAACACAAGATATTCGTGCATTTGCACAGGTCACTCATTTTCACGCATATTTGAAATACACATGTTTATAAAATTAAATTTTTATTTTGAGACAAATGCAATTACCTGTTTAAGTTTTCCAAAAATGCAAAAAGTGTTAGAGTATTCAAGCATAGAAAATATATTTAGTTATAATCTCATAGATATTTCTTATTTCATTTAAAATATTTATAAAATTGTATGAAAAATTTATGTTTAAAAATTTAGAAAGAATTTAACTTATGTTTAATTTTTTTTTTGTAATTTTGAAATGTGAAATGATAAATAATTCATTTATTTTACAACTATATTGCAAATAAAAAATTATTAATTTTATAATATTTATAGTTTATAAACAATACTTCAAATAATTAAAGTCTAATAATTAATTAAATTAAATGCAAACTTATTGAAATCAAATATTACTTACCACCATGTTGATTTGAGTGGAATTGAGATTGAATCCATTAAGTAAGGTTTTAGGTTCAAGTCTCATGGTTGAAAGATCTTACTAAAGTCAATGGATACATAAAATGATAGAACTTTAAAATTTGTCATGTAACTTTATCATATAGAAAAAGATAATTTCAATCAACAAAATAGAGATAGTTATTAAACATAAAGTCAAAGTATTATTTTGTATAAATACATTAACTAATCATATTTAAATAAAATTTTTTAGTATAAAAATTTTAACCACATAATATAAATATCATTCAACAAAATATTTTTTTATGAAATTATTTAAATTATTTTATATGATTTCTAAGTAAAAATATTATTTTGTAATAAATATATTAACTAATTAGATATAAATTAAATTTAGTATAAAAATTTTGACCTCATAATATAAATATTATTCAACAAAATATTTATTTATGAAATTATTTAAAATTATTTTATACAATTTCTAAGTAAAAATAATTTTATAGGATTTCAAAGTAAAAATAAACATTGTTGAGTTTTTGATATGCAACAATGTTAAATACTCACAGAAAGAGCTAATAGAAAATTAAATATGTGGACTCTAACATAAATATATATATATATATATATATATATATATATATATATTTAATTTATGATATTAGTGATGAAGTATTTTAAAATAATTTCTTGTAATAAAAATTTATTTAATAAATTAATATATATATATATATATATATATATATATTTAACATTATTATATAGATATGAATAAACAAAATTTTCGTATATGAAGTTATTAAACATAGAGTCAAAATATTTTTTTGTAATAAATATATTAACTGATTAGATTTAATTGTTGTAATAAAAAATATTTAATTTTTTTTAGTACAAAAATTTCAACCAAATAAAATAAATATTATTCAACAAAATATTTATTTATAAAATTATTTAAAATTATATGATATAATTACTAAATAAAAATGATTTTATAGGATTTAATAGTAAAAAAAAAAATGTTCTTTGGGTCTTACGTATGAAGTTGTGTTAAATACTGGAAGAAATATATTTGTCACCTATAATGATTTTACCTAACTCAGACAAGATTGTCTCCCGTAAATGATATCTTGCAGTTTCTACCAATAAAAAATTCAAACAAATTCAATTTAGGATATTATTAGTAAAGTAATTTAAAACTATTTTGTGACGAAAATATATTTAAAACTATTATTATATATTTATATTAAAAAAGTTAACATTATTATATAAATATTAATCAACCAAAATTTTCGTATATAAAGTTATTAAACAAAAAGTTAAAATATTATTTTGTAATTAATATATTAACTAATTAGATCTAAATTAATGTTTAGTATAAAAAATTCAGCTTCATAATATAAATATTATTCAACAAAATATTTAGTTATGAAATTATTTAAATTTATTTTACAAGATTTCTAAGTAAAAATGATTTTATAAGATTTAAAAGTAATATATATATATATATATATATATATATATATATATGTCGTTATGTTAAATATTTGGAGAAAGAGATTTATCACCCATAATGGTCGTACCTAACTTGAGCAGGATTGTTTCCCGTGAATGATACTTGTAGTTGTCGCCTCTGACTTAAAAAAAATTAAAACTAACTCAATTTATTTATGATATTATTGATGAAGTAATTTAAAAATATTTTGTAATAAAAATATATTTAATAAATTAATTTTAATATTTTTATTATATATTTACGTATAAAAATTTAACATTATTATATAAAGATTAATCAACAAATTTTTTGTATATGAATTTATTAAACATAGAGTCAAAATATAAATATTTATATTTATAATATTATAAACAATTAAGTTTATTTATCATTTAATATAAAAACAAACAAAGAAACGTAGAAAGGAAAAACTAAAAAAAATAAAAGAAAAAGAAGAAAGAAAAAATAACGTAAAAAGAAAAAAGAAATGAAAAGTAAAAGGAAAAAAGGAAAGAAAGAATTGTAAAATGAAAAAGAAAGAAAAAAAAACATAAAAAGAAAAAAAGAAGAAGAAATCTATATTCAAAGAAAAAAACTGAAAAAGAAAGAAAAAAATTGAGTAGGATAAATAATAAAAGAATTTATTTTCTTATATAGAATAGATATATAATAGAATAGTAAAAAAAAAAAAAAGCTGAAAAGAAAGAAAAAGAAAGAGAGAGAGTTTTGGGAGGGAAATTTTTTTTCCAAATGATGACATGTGACAACCAAGGGTTCTCTTTTCTATTAGAAAAATAGATGATTTATGACTACAGTTGTGACTGTGAGGATGAAATGTCACAATCCCATTTGAGAAAAAAGATGTTGATTTCTATTGTGTTAGTTAGGCGTTATATAATACCAAGAAAAAATTTGTAGGAATAATTTTTGGAAAATATTTTTTTTTCCATCATCAGTGTTTTCCACGAGAATAAAGAGAAAAGTTTCAAATATAGGTCCCATTTTATTTTACTTTGATCCTTCTCTTTTTCTCTCCTTTTCAAACATGAAAAATGTCTTTTGAAAAGTATGTTCTTAATTCACTATTTTTTATTTCAAGTTTCAACCAGAACATTGGAGTTTGGTGTCGTGTATGGTTTGACTTGCTTTCTTACATATGTATGTATTTAGTTAATGATAAAAAGGAATTAACATATATTTCGTCCTTTATTAACTGGTTAGGTTGGGCATAGCACAAATTTTTGTCCAAAGCACCTAAACGTTAACTTTTTCTTTCTGTTTTTCCCTCCAAAAAATGCTTATTCTAATTGGTCATTGTTAATATCCTTAAAACCACAAGGTAGCAAATTATATATATTTAACTAATTTATAACTCTAAACTTAGGTGGCTGTATTTTTTTTTTTTAACTATGTTATTAGTGTAAAATATTCATTGGCTCTACTAATAATTAATCTCTGCCAAAAAATCTGACAAATAATCTGTAGTAGAGTTTCTTATATTATAGAAAATTAAAATTGACATCTAAAGAAAACGGTAAAGTTGATTTTTCTACAGCATTAAAAAGAGAAGTGCCAAAATAGCTGTAACGAAGTGACAAGTTCAATTCAAGTCTCAAAGTAACATTTTCAAGAGAAACTTCATGACAACTTCAAAAAGAGAATACACTTTTTAATACATTTATTTTAACATATTTTTTAATTATTGGGTCAAATTTATTTGAAGTTATAAAATAATAAGTGAAATTCATTAAATAATAAATGAAATCTAAAAAATTCTATGATTTATAATAAATTTTAACCTAATAAAAAGTGTGTTAAAAAAATGTATTAGAGAATATGTTATTAGTATTTTTCTTCCAATAAAAAAAGGTTAGATATAACAATTTTGATCGAAATTGAGAAGTGTTGATATTGATAGGAGCTTAAGACATAAATATTTCAATAAAGATTTATAAAATGTGATTTTTGTTTATAAAATATAAAAAAAATAGTATTTCCATATGAGATAAAAAAGCAATTGATTTATGTACCCCTATCGGTCATCCGCCGATCGAGCTTTCCTACTTCTAGTCCCTTCGTGCTCACGCGCTCGAGACTGAGGGGTTGTGTACCCTAATAGGTCATCCGCCGACCGAGCGTTCCTCGGTTAGCAACGTGATTCGATTTACGGCCGACTCGAGTCTACATCCCTCTTCGCTATACGATACACGATCTCGATACAATCGCCTAAGAGATGCGTCCGATATTCTTGGAAGGCTGTTTTGATATAGAGGAAATCGCCCATCGAATATCAGGGCCGGAACATGCGGGATACGATGAATATATATATCCTAATCATCAACTGAACCAGGCAGATACACTTAAATGCTTCTAGGCTAGGTCTCCCACTTGCTGAGGCATGATCTAGCTATAGGAACATTTTGGAGCCCACCGTGGGGCCACGGTGAAACTTTTCCCGTCGCCTTAGGTTTTCACTTTGTCTATTCCAATGACGACGAGGCAGACCGTGAACAATCAGTAGTCGTCCACGAATCCCCCCAAGGATCCGCCGACGTCGGAGGACCTAATGGCGGAAATGGTGGATATGAGAAGGGAGAACGAGGAGGCTGTGAGGAGGGCCGACGAGGTGTTGCAGGCGCAGCAGGCTTTGCGCTAGCAAAATGAGGAGGCTAGGAGGAGGGCCGATGAGGCATTGAAGGTGCAGGAGGCTTTGCGCTAGTAGAACGTGAAAATTTGGAGGAGAGCCGATACCGCTCACGCAGCGTTGCAGACCCAGGCGGCAAACATTAGGTGTTTGGAGGGAGAGGCAGCAGTGGAGCCGCTGAGGAGCTTTCAGCCTTTCGCGACAGCAGTCCTGAACGAGCAGGTCCCTCCACACTTCCTGGTTTCAAAAGTCGCACCTTTCGACGGGACCACCGATCCTACTCAGCATCTGAAGAACTACCGAGCCCAGATGTTGATTAGCGGAGGAACCCATGCTTTGTGATGTAAGTTGTCCGTAGGAATGCTCATCGGTGTAGTGCTGGATTGGTTTAGCGAGCTTCCAGATGGTTCTATTGCTCGTTTCGATGACTTTTCTCACCTGTTCGTCACACAGTTCTCACTGAACAAGGAGAAACTCCCAGCCATCGTCGATCTTTTCGACGTTCGTCAGCAACCGAACGAGCCCCTAAAAGACTTCCTGACCATATTCAACAGTGTTGTTTGCCAGTGTTTCAGATCCAGACGAGAGGATGGCAGTGGCGGATTTTTGCAAGGGTGTGAAAGCAGGGCCATTCGGAGAGTCTTTGGTGCGTCGAATACCCGATTCCATGGAAGACGTTCGGTCATGAGCATCGTGTCACGTGGAGGTGGAGGAAGCCATGGCAAGGAAATGAGCCATGGAGAAAAGGAGTCAGGGTCGACTTCAGGTTCGAAGCCCTATCATAAGGATTTATTGAAGCCTAGGTTAGGTTGGAGCAAAGGTGGGGGAAGCGGTTACAGTCCGAGGCGTGATGGTGCGTGGAAGGATAATTATCAAGGGGGAGGCAGAGGAGAGAGGAGGAAGTGATGGACCCAACGCCGTTGATAGTTTCTAGGCGGCAGATCTTGAAAGACGTGAATAACACGAATCTGTTGAGTTATCCACCATCGATCGACAGGTAGTTTGGCCCCGATCGATCAAAGTGGTGTGAGTTTCACAGGGCACACGGACACGAGACAGAGAAGTGTTTCGCTTTGATTTGGTAGATCAAACAGTTGATAAAAAAAGGTCCCTTAGCAAAGTAAGCCAAGAAAAAGACCGACCGATCGGAGACAAAGGCCAAGGATGACGGCAGAAGAGACCCTCCACCACCTCTTTCTCTCGGCGGGTCTTCCTCATCTGTAGGTTACCAACAAGCGATCTTTGGTGATTTCAACACTATTGCGGGAGGTTTTTCCGGTGGGGGGCCACGTCTTCGTTGAGGAAACATTATGCCCAGTTTGTAATGACGGTCTCGGTTAAGCCAGGTATTTCGACCCCACCGATTACTTTCTCTGACATTGACTTTGAGGGGGTTGCCCCTCATGAAGACGATCCAGTAGTGATCTCGGCGGTGATGATGGATTACAATGTAAAGCGCACCCTGGTGGACCAAGGCAGCTCTCCCGATGTCATTTATTGGGAGGTATTCGTCGGCTTGAAGGTCCCCAACGATTTGTTGCGACCATATCACGGGGCCTTGGTCGAGTTTGCCGGCGAAGAGATTGAGGTTCGGGGCTATGTTGACTTGGAGACGACGTTTGGAATAGTGAAACAAGTGAAAACTTTGACAATCATATATTTAGTGGTTAACGCGCCCTGTTCATACAATATTCTGCTCGGTCAGCCTTCTTTGAACAAGTTGGGGGTGGTTGTTTCAATGACACACTTGAAGGTGAAATTTCCCCTGGATGACAGCTCGGTCGGCACAATCAAAATAGATCAGGAGGTGGCAAGAAAGTGTTACCAAGAGATCTTGAGAGCCAGGAGAGATCTACACAACATGAAAGAGCATGGGGTCCACATGCTGGAGTTAGACTCGCGTCTTGATTTTGTCGATTGGCGACCGTGCCTTGTGGAAGACCTGAAGGAGGTGGAGATAGCAGAGGGAAAGAAGGTTAAGATCGGATCGGCTCTAGTTCCCTCGATCGAGTCCGATTTGGTGGCTGTTTTGTCACATAACGTCAAAGCTTTCGCATGGAGTTCCACTGACATGCTGGGCATCGATCCAAATTTTTTGTGCCACAGGTTAGTGATGGACCCCTCCGCTAAGCTGATTGTTCAGAAAATGAAAGCAATCGCTGAGGAGACTAGTAAGCTCCTATCAGCCGAACATATCAGAGAAATTCAGTATCCGACTTGGCTCGCCAATGTAGTCATGGTTAAGAAGCCGAGCGAAAAGTGGAGGATGTGTGTCGACTTTACAGATCTGAATAAGGCTTGCCCAAAAGACTCGTACTCTCTTCTGAATAACGACTCCCTCGTCAACGGAGCCTCCGGTTACCAATTTCTCAATTTTATGGATGCTTACTCCGGCTACAATCAGATCAGAATGCACACGTTGGATGAGGACAAGACAACTTTCATTGCCGACCAATCCAATTACTGCTACAAAGTCATGCCGTTTGGATTGAAGAATGTCGGAGCAACTTACCAATGTTTAATGGATAAGATATTGTCCAACCTGATAAGGAGGAATGTGGAAGCATATGTTGACGATATTGTGGTAAAGTCTCTAGAGGTTGGTCATCATACAACCGACCTCTAGGAGGTCTTTGATACGTTAGATCGGTATCGGCTAAAGTTGAATCCGGAGAAGTGCTCGTTCGGTGTACAGGCTGGCAAGTTCCTTAATTTCATGCTCACACACCGAGGAATTGAGGCGAATCCCGATAGATGCTCAGCGGTGATTGACATGAGAAGCCCGAGTAGTGTTAAGGAGGTCCAGCAACTATCCGGTCGCATCGCTTCGCTTTCCAGGTTCTTGTCTAAGTCAGTGGATAAGGCCTTTCCTCTTTTTCGCTGCCTACGTAAGAATCAGAAGTTTGTATGGACCGAGGAGTGTGAGGAAGTGTTTGGCCGGTGAAGGAATTCTTGTCTAGTCCACCAATTTTAACCAAGCCTCAACCAGGTTTGCCTATTATCGTTTACTTGTCGGTTTTCGATTATGCTATTAGCTCGGTGTTGGTGCAGGAATTTGGTGGCGACCAAAAATTGATATACTTCGTGAGCCAAGTGCTACGAGGTGTCGAGTTGAGGTATCAGAAGTTGGAGAAGTTGGCCTTAGTGGTATTGTTAACAGCAAGGAAATCGCGACATTACTTTCATAGCTACCCCATCGTCGTCTGAACGGACCAGCCGATTCGGCAAATTCTTCAAAAACCAGATTTGGCAGGCCGAATGGTCAAGTGGCTGGACGAGTTGTCCGAATTTGGAATCTCCTATGAGAAACGAGGATTAATCAAAGCCCAAGCCTTGGCAGATTTCATAGTAGAGTTGACTCCTCCACCGAACAAGGATGACAAGTTAGAGCCTTGGATTCTATCTGTTGACAGAGCCGTTAATCAATCAGGTAGCGGAGCTGGAATTATTTTCGAAGGACCAGATGGGGTCCTCATGGAGCAGTCACTAAAGTTCAACTTTAGTCCAAGCTACAATCAGGCAGAATATGAGGCGTTATTTGCAAGAATGCTCAGCATTTCACGAAGTTCGACCCTGATTTTGTCCCCATAGGTGATAATGCAAGGGCTGACTTGCTATCTAAATTGGGAAGTACAAAAAAACCTAGCGGCAACCGAACGATCATTCAGGAGACACTTGATCGCCCTAGCACAGTTATGACGGAACAATAGGTCATGTTTGTGCAGGAGGAGATGGAATCTTGGATGGGTTCTATTATCCGTTGCTTGGAGAGTGGCGATTTACCGATCGATAAAGCCGAGGCTGCGAAATGCATGAAAGAAGCCTCACGGTACACAATCATTGCAAATAAACTCTACATAAGGGGTTTTAGCTCCCCCCCTCCTCTGATGCCTCACTCTTATGCAGGCAGCGACGGTGGTTAGAGAAGTCCACGATGGATTTTGAGGAAGCCACATCGGGGGGCGGTCATTGGGGAACAAAATAATTGGAGTGGGTTACTACTGGCTACCCTTCAAACCGACTGCATGGAGTTTGTGAAGAAATGTGATCCATGTCAAAAGCATGCTAATCTGTATAGGTTATCGGCCGAGCAGCTTCACTCCCTGACGTCCCCATGGCCCTTCAACAAATGGGGTATCGATATTCTCAGTCCATTTCCGATGGAAGTTAGACAATTGAAGTTCCTGATCGTGGCGATTGATTATTTCAGTAAGTGGATCGAGGTAGAGCCAGTGGCAACCATAACAGCGGAAATGGTGAAGAAATTCCTGTGGAAGTCGGTCATTTGTCGTTACGGCGTACCGCATACTCTGATCGCGGATAATGGAACACAGTTTGCAAGTTTTGGTGTCCAGGAATTTTGCCAGAGCCACGGGATAAAGTTGATGTTCACTTCTGTCGAGCACCCACAGTCGAATGGTCAGGTGGAGGCCGCCAACAAAGTTGTTTTGACAGGATTGAAGAATGGCTGCAACCGGCTCGGTCCTCGTGGGTGGACGAGCTCCCCCGAGTCTTATGGTTTTATCATACGACCCTATACTCATCTACCCATGAAACTCATTTCACCTTGGTATATGGTGTTGATGCCATGTTACCTATAGAGATTGTCGAGCCCACGCTTCGAGTGGAGGTGTTTGACGAAGGTACCTTATCCAACGACCGATTGGTGGATTTGGACAACCTAGATGTGGTTAGGGAGATAGCTCACATCCGCGAGGCAGCAGTAAAGCGAAGAGCCGAGCATAAGTATAATTCTCGGGTTGTACCTAGAGCCTTCAAGGAGGGAGACCTGGTCTTGAAGAAAGCTCAGCCGAACCAGATACTAAACAAACTCTCTCCTAAATGGGTCAGACCGTATCGTGTATGTGAAGTGGTTGGACAAGGGGCCTACCGACTTCATACTTTGCAAGGCGAAGCGATTCCCTGGACATAGAATGCTGCTAGCCTTCGTTTTTATTACAGTTGATGGCGCCTTATTTGGTTAGGTCCACTTTTTTATTTTTCTTCAGTTGTGCTTTCAATAAGTTGTTGATCAATTAAGGTAGAGGTGTCAACCTCGTTGAGATGTCTGCTTTAACCACAGTCGGAGGAGGGGGTACCAACCTTATTGGGATGTCCTCCGCTGACCGATCGACCTTTACTGCTTTGTTCATTTGCATTCAGAGTTCGTAGTTTTCCATTTCGTCTTATGATTCAATAAAATGAGATCTCTTTTTACAGTTCAACAAATTGTTTATATTCCAAGAAAACAGTGTGGGTCTCTGTGAATAGTGTGGGTGGACGAGGGATATTAATGGCACCTTAGTTGGTTAGGTCCACTTTTTTATTTTTCTTCAGTTGTGCTTTCAATAAGTTGTTGATCGGTTAAGGTAGAGGTGTCAACCTCGTTGAGATGTCTGCTTTAACCACAGTCGAAGGAGGGGGTATCAACCTTGTTGGGATGTCCTCCGCCGATCGATCGACCTTTACTGCTTTGTTCATTTACATTCGGAGTTTGTAGTTTTCCATTTCATCTTATGATTCAATATAATGATATCTCTTTTTACAGTTCAACAAATTGTTTATATTCCATCGACACGATTTCTTGCTGCCAAGGAATAATGTAGAACTTGTCGGCTTCAACACGACTACTTGCTGCCAGGGAATAATGTATACCTGGTCGGCTTTGACACGACTACTCGCCGTCAGGGAATAATGTAGACCTGGTCGGCTTCGACACGACTACTTGCCGCCAGGGAATAATGTAGACCTGGTCAGCTTCGACATAATTTATTGTCGCCATGGAATAATGTAGACCTAGTCAGCTTCGACACGACTACTTGCCGCCAGGGAATAATGTAGACCTGGTCGGCTTTGACACGATTTCTTACCACCAGGGAATAATGTAGACCTGGTCGGCTTCAACATGATTATATAACTCGGTAGAGTTTCAGTTTACCTAGCAACACTACATATGAAATGTCCGTTCGGTATAATGACGAACATACACAAGGTTTACTGGTAACTTAGCCAAATATTGGTCTATGTATATTTGTTTCATTTCAACGCTTGATCAGAATCACAAGTGAGGAACATAAGTCTTAACAACTCAAATTTGAGTTCTTTAAATATGAAAATATTCTGTTGTCATAATTAACTGCTTCGTCTATTGATAATACTGCTTATCGGCACTTACAAAAGGAAGGGATTCGTAGAAACTTAAAACAATAAAACAAAAGGTGTTTTAAAAGTTATTTCAGTCAGTAGTGTCGACAATCTTGCCGTCCACAACTTCCTCCAAGTAATCGGTAGCCGAGAAATCCACATCAGGAGCAATTACTTTAGCTTGCTCCAGAGCCGCGTTGAAACCAGACACAAATTGCTCCGCTACCTCGGCATTCGCTGCCAGAAGAAGAAGAAGAAGAAGAAGAAGCAGCAATTGACCAAGAGGTCAAAAGAAAAATGTTTGTTAAAATGACATGCAAGAGAAGTCTAAAGAATGAGAACTTCAATACGAAGTCCCAAGAAGCAGCAATTGATCAAGAGGTCAAAAGAAAAATGTTTGTTAAAATGACATGCAAGAGAAGTCTAAAGAATGAGAACTTCAATACGAAGTCCCAAGATATGAACATTTTGGTGAAGAGCTAAGATGTGGAAAATTCCATGAATGATAATTGGAAAATAATAACTTGAGAGGTGATTGACGGAAATGTCACGTTAGTTGGAAACTCAAATCTTGAACAAGCAATTGATCAAGAGGTCAAAAGAAAAATGTTTGTTAAAATGACATGCAAGAGAAGTCTAAAGAATGAGAACTTCAATACGAAGTCCCAAGATATGAACATTTTGGTGAAGAGCTAAGATGTGGAAAATTCCATGAATGATAATTGGAAAATAATAACTTGAGAGGTGATTGACGGAAATGTCACGTTAGTTGGAAACTCAAATCTTGAACAATTGTCTAAAGTTTTAAGTTTAGGGTTATTGGTACGGATTATTGGTATTGGTACGGATTATTCATCGTAACACCAAGGTGGGTATTCTCCTCCCAACATAGTTTATTTCATACCCAAAGTGACATTACCAGAATTCGAATCCTGGACCACTTGATTAAAGGACATAAGCCGCTACCACTTGTGCCAACCAATGTTGCTACTTCACAACATTCTTTAAAACATATGCCATTCAACATTTGCGACTACTTGTTAATAAGAGATCAAGAATGTGTACATCCTTTCACCACTCTTTGAATTTATTTTGTTCTCTTCAAAATTACTTCTTCTCACTTCCTTTTTGTTCTATTCTTTATTTTTGTTTCTACTTCCTTTCACGTTGTTCTTTACTTGCACTGTACTCTATTGAACCGGAGCCTGTACAGAACATACTCTTAATTTGTGATTCGTAAGAGATCTTCTCGATCCGCTTGACTAACTCTGTGGGCTTAATTATTTATATTAAAAAAATTTGAATGTTAGACTACTTCATAAAAAAGTAGTAATTTATATGATTTTATAGGTATTTCCACTACTTATATTTAAAAACTCACCAACATTTATGTTCGTATGTCCCTCGCTCGTCGTGGTAAAACACACCTTTCATGAAAAGACAGAGGAAATAGTTATTAGAAGGTGATCAACGTGCCAAATTCAACGATTGTGACGTTGTCGTTGTATATCGGTTGACCAAGTGCTCTCCTTTTAGTTCTAAAATAAACTCCTCGATATTAACGTAATTATTTTAAAATCAATTTTTATAGTACTACTACTAATTATAATAATACAGGTAAACTTTTTGCTTCAAATTAATTTAATTTTAACTAAACGAAAAAAATTACAAATTCATAATTTATGTATCATTGCACTTAAGAGAGATACGAGTTCGGAGTTACGAGGAGTAAGTATAGTCTGAAAGAAACCTTGGCCTAAAACAAACAAAACTGGACAAGGTAGGAACTGGGAGATACTATATTTTTGTGCGTTTTCACGTTGGCTTTCTCTTTCATACGTAGCCCATGACAATAACACACTATCAAGTTTGAATCAGTCTTTGATTCCCATTCGTTTTCAACACTATCACGGTTCATGCCACGAAATTTCCTCTCCTTTCAGTTCCAATTACGCGTCTCTTATTTTAATTTCATAGTTTACTAGTATTATTTTATGTGTTCCAAAAATTTCAACCACCCGAATATCCTTCATGAACCTATCACATTCCATTTCAGTCAAAGCCAGAATCCTCAATTATCTCTTTCATTTTTGTTTGCCTTTTTTCCATTAATTCCCCGCCAAGTCTATTTCATCCTCCTTATCAATTCTCCTACTAGAGTTTCCGTTTTGGACTTGGATACTCTGTAAATAGTACTAAATAGGTATGCTTCCATTGAAACACTTATTGGGGTGATGATATTCAGTGGATTGTTGAATCAAAACAGCTTTGGTTTGTTATGTTATTTTCTTTGTTCTCATTTGTCATAATAAACTATATATGCATGTCCATGTTATTGTTTTCATTTTAATTAACCATGAGAATATTCTATTTTATTTTTTGTTGTTTTCAGTGTTTTGTTTACCATGTTATATAACTTAAAAGTTGCAAAGTCGCACCTCTTTTGTAAATTGAAGTAGAAGCCGAATTTGTGCAGGCGTTGAATTTTTATTCTGTTCATTCGCCTAAGGACAATAATGGGGTCGGTTTGCTCAGCTATTAAGGCTGAGAAGAATAAAAACAAAGAGGTTGGAGGGAAAGCCTTGGGGAAGCTTAAGAAGTTAAAGAGCATTGCAAAGGGGAAAGGAGAGTCTTATTCAAATTCAAGGACTAGTGACAGTGGTAGAAAGCAAAAGAAGCGAAACTCCGGATTTTCCAGTGAATTCAAGCTATCCACTCCTAGTCGAAAAGAAGGAAAAGAGGTACTTTCCCTCTATGATTTTTGTTTCTATAGCTTAATAATTTGGTTGAGTGGTAACAAAATACATATTATTCTCCTGAAACGTAGAGTAAACACATTTTTTTTAAGATATTGTGAGTGAATAAAAGTCAACGGTTTTACTGTACATAATAACTACCTGCGATTGGATGAGTATGTAAAAAACCTTTACACAACATTCTAATTAAATTCCTCTTTAAAATTTGTAAGGGGTTTTCTTACTATAACAATGTCGTGTTAGGAAAATAATTATGAGGTAATCATAAACATGTTTGCAAATGTATAAAGGATCAATTATGAATGAATTGGAAGATCGGTAAAACCGAAGATTAATAACATTTATGCATTCCACTGTTGTTTTGACTGAGATATGTTACCCAAATTATTTATGAAGGTGGAGAACCTGTTTGCATCCTGTAAACTAATCATTGAGGTTAGAGACCTTAATAAGCACTTGTTCTGATTTTACAAATTGATCATTTTGAACTGATAGAAAACTTTTTTGGTGGAATTGTCACAAGTCAACCCTTTACAGTTAACAGATTTGTCTGTATGATTCTTACTTTATTCAAGCAGTGAACTGTTTGTTTCCTTAGTATGAAATAGTGATTCCCTTATGGTTGCAGTTTTTTTAATGTTAATTGTCAAATTATAAGCAGAATAGAATCATCAATTGCTGCTTTTATTTGAGTTCAATGAAAGGCATCTCTCATTCTGTTAAGGAGCCTTTGCATTGGAAATTTGATGGTTTACACTTTAATTAATGATGTCTCTCCTTTTCACAGGGCTCCCAGAGAGGCTCCTTTTGGGGAAGAGCTGGTGAGAGGGCAGTAGAAGTTCTGGACACACTTGGAAGTAGCGTGCCAAAGTTGAGCAATAGTAATGGATTTGGCTCTGGCATGGCTCCTAGAGGGAATAAAATATCTATATTGGCATTTGAAGTAGCTAATACAATAAACAAAGGAGAAATCTTGTTTCAATCACTGTCTGAAGAAAACATTCAGTTCCTTAAAAAGGAGATTTTACAATCAGAAGGGGTGCAACAATTAGTTTCAACTGATACAAAGGAGTTAATAGGCCTTGTTGAAGCTGACAAAAGGTCTTTTCCTTGTTTAGAGCATGGAGTTTTAAATTCCCTTGGATGTGTGTGTATATATATATATATATGTTCCTTTCTCTAATGCTCTTTATCTCTGAATTTTGGGGGAATTTGTAGGGATGAATTCAATGTCTTCTCCCGGGAAGTAGCTAGATTTGGAAATATATGTAAGGACCCTCAGTGGCATAACCTAGAACGATATTTCTCTAGGTGAGTTTGCTTGCTTTTAAATGTTGGCTAATGACAAGATTATGCTAACTTATAGTGATTTAATTCTCAAATAATTACAAAACATTTCAGATTACATTTTTTATCCCATGAACAATTTCAGATTACATTTGGATATCTTGGACAACAAGCAACCAAGTGTAGAGGCAGAAAAGACAATGCAGGAATTGACCACTCTAGTTCAGAATACTTCTGTAAGCAAATTGTAATTTTAAATAAAATGTTGCATCTACGATTTGTCTTCTTGACTGAGCAATGAGCATAGCCATTATGTCAATATTTGGGTTATCTTGTATATATGCTGCGTGGTTTTGTTTCTTTTACAGTACTACAAATATGCATTTTGTAGCATACCAGTTTGTATTTTTTAAGTGTTTAATCTATGATTGATATTGTTGATATTTGTACTGTTTCCTACTTCTGAAGCGCTTAAAGTTCTGTTTTATTATTGAATTTTTATTAGTTCCTTCTTTAAATAACTTGTTCTTTTTTCTACATAGGAATTATATCACGAGCTAACTTCGTTAGAACGTTTTGAACAAGATTATCAGCACAAGCTTAAGGAAATGGAATCCTTAAATCTTCCTCTCAACGGTTAGAAACTTCATAATATAGTTTTCGCTAAAAAGTTTTACTTTCATTTCCACTGAGGATTTTAGTTTTTATCATGTGCTAAGATTATTATCTTATATTTGTGTTAGAATCTAGTAAAAATAATATCATGATTTCAATAAAGTCTTAAGGCTCATGGTTCATATTTCATAATGTTTGTGTCTACTATTATCAGCAACAGTTGAACTTAAATCACCTGGTCAATTAGATTCTTTCTGTTACTGTTAGTTGGAGTTAGTTATTAATTCTGTTATTTTCCTCCATCATATTTGGTGTACATACTCTATGTTCAGATAAGAAATCGGCATAGATACTCTATGTTCAGATAAGAAATCAATGAAACGTGTGTTCTGTGTAGTTTCTATTTCTTTTAATCTCAGTCTCACATAGCAACAGAGTCATTTTTTTTTTTTAACTAAAATATATTCTTAATTTTCGGTCAGCCTGAGAGTTATCATTTTAGATTGTCAGTCTTACACATTATCTGCAAATTATAATATGCAGTATTTAACTTATTTTTGAGAGGTAAGTTTCTTTATAATTGTAGGGGACGGTCTCACAGCGTTTCAGATTGAAATAAAGCATCAAAGAAAGCTAGTGAGGAGCTTGAAAAAGAAATCTCTTTGGTCCAGAAATTTGGAGGAGGTATACGAGATTGTGATTCTACTAACTATTTTATAATTTATAGGAAGGAATAGTCCCTCTCATTTGAAACTTTCATAGTTAAATTCATTCATAATTTCCATTTTCCTGCATTCCCTCCTTTGAATAGAAAAGTTTTGGATATCAGTGGACAAGTATTTTACAACAGTGGACTTGTTCCGCGGATTTACTTACTGCAGATAGTTGAAAAGCTTGTTGATATCGTTACCCACATAGATCAAGCAATTTTCGAGTTCCTTGGAAATCATGGTATGATATCATATCTAGTAAGAATTCAAATTCAATTGTTATGTGTCTGATATATTTAAGCTGTATGCATGCTCTTATGCACAAGGAATTCATTATATCAAGTAAGCTTGGGGTCTGAAGTCTGAACTTGCTTTATCAATCACATGCCTCTTTTCTTTCTTTCTTTTTTTTTTTTTTGTTAATAAGAAAATCTCATACTGTATTCATAATTTCCATGTCAAGAAGAAATTATACTGTGGTATACTTGTTGCTCAACTCTTCTCTGGCTCAAGATCATCACATAAAAAGCTGAAATCACTCTTGTTGTTTGTGTTCTGATTTGATTTGTATTTTTCTGCTTATTACTTGGATTTCATTGGTATATCATTAAAAAAACATTGAGACATATCTCTAGAACATAGGTGCTTCTGATTAGTATTAGGCTCCTAAAATTTATGAAATTCGAATGGTGGCAGGTGCAACAGCTATCAAGTATTGTAAGAGTTCTGAAAGACTTGGTGATGCTGGTCTCTCACTGCACTATGCTAACATTATCAATCAGATAAACATGATTGTAAGTTTGCACCATGCTAGTGTAATTAAGAGTAACCTTAGTAAGTTGTTGTTGTGGTCTAAATAAAATGTGTGTTTCTAACTTATATCAGGCTTCTCGTCCAACCGTTCTTCCTCCAAATATAAGGGACACATTGTATCATGGATTGCCAAATAGTATTAAGAGTGCACTTCCTTCCCGGTTCCAAAATGTTGGTGCCATGAAAGAGGTATGTCTTCCCAGCATGGTCTCACCTGCTTCTTGATCATTGGAGTTTTATTTCTTGTTAGATTATGCTAAATGGAAATTTTCTTTAGCTCTCCATCACTCAGGTCAAAGCTGAAATGGATAAGACTCTGCAATGGCTTACTCCACTTGCCACAAATACGACCAAGTAAGACAACATTTTTTTAATTTGTTATTTGAAAACTCCATTTGTCTATATTGGCCTTATTTTGTTATTTGAAAAGACTTAAATATGTTTAGTTGTTGTAAGTATGGTAAACTTTATTTTTGTTCCTCTAAAAATTATTTTATTAATTTTTTTTATTTTCATGAATTTTAAAAATTTTGAAAATTTTTTTTATATCGTTTAGTAATGATGTAACATGTATATAAACATTCACATTAATGACTTTTTTGAGATGAGATGTCATATGGTATGTTCATAGCACATTTTTAATAAGCAGTATTCAGAATTATTTTCAAAATATTTTAGAATACAATTTTTTTTTAACTATTTATATAGATAAAAAAAACATTTTATACTTTTTGAAAATAAAAAAGGTCAAAGTCAAATATCCCTGAAAGGCTTAGGCATGTTATGCTTGTTTTTTTTTTTTTTTTAATTTTTATATATTTTTTTCATTCATGTATTTGGCAGAGCACATCAAGGTTTTGGATGGGTTGGCGAATGGGCAAATACAAGGTTAGTATTTGTTTGGTATTTTTGTATGGAAAATTCTATAAATATCATCATTGTTTTAGTAGAGGATATGTGGTAATTTTTTGAGGTTTGCAGTGCCGAGTTTGGCGAAAATACAGCCAAAGAAAGTAACCTGATTCGCCTCCAAACACTATACTACGCTGAGAAGCAAAAGACAGATTTTTACATCATCGAATTGTTGACTCAGCTTCACTATCTGGTTACCTTTGTAAGATACAGACATAATACCATGAGGCCAATGCCCACAAGAACTTCTCCTAAGCGACTTGATTTTCAATCAAAGATGCTTCAATTTATATCCTTAGACAGTATTAGCAAGCCTTTGGGATCTCAACTTTCTCAAGAGGATAAAAGATTATTAGAAGAGGTAACTATGAGGAAAAGAAGCCCAGGAGTTAGCAAAAGCGAGGATCTTGCAGTGACCAAGAAAAGAAGTGCCAAAGTTTGGCATCATAGCAATAGTGTAGGGAGTTCACCTGTTACAAGAGAAGGCTTGGAGCACCAAAGATCTAATGTTTTGGATATTATAGATGGGTTATAAGATACCAATAATATTTTGTCGGTCAATTTTCACATCTCAATACTGACAATAAATTTGGTTTACTCATTTACTTTTCGAGTTACTTTTGTATACGAAAGCGAGATAGAACATTTTAGTTTTAATTTGATGTTTCTGAAAGATAGTGGGAAAAAATGTTATTTTTATGTATGTCCAATTTCGTGATGTAAATTCCATCCACATTTACTTTTTTAAAAAATAAATTTAAAAACTGAGTTGGTAAATGAAGTAAAATGATAAGCTATTTGGTGAAAAAAATTACTATTTAATCTCTTTGACCACCCCCACTTTACATGAGATTATTAATACTTATAACTTTCATCATTCAACAGAATTTTCTTTATATTTGGTTCACATATCTTATTGAAGTCTTTTCAGGTAAACTATTGTTTCCAGTAAACAATTTATGAATGTAATTTCATCTTTTGTGAATATAAACAAGTAATCTCTCTTCACAAATATCTTTACACATAAATAAATAGATAAATTATTTACATATATTACACAATAATTGGTAGCCCTTTATTCATTTGTTAATTTTATAGAAAAGCACCTGTGACTAAATTACCTCTCTTGTACAGATACATAATTATGTACAGAATACTAATTCATCATTCAGAATTTAAACTTCCAACATTTAGAATAATATCTTCAATTCAGAATACATGAGTATACCTTTGGGAACATTTTAAACATTAAAATACACTTTAAATACTCATTAGTGACTAGACTATATCACAATGTAGTAGTATTCTATTTCGACTTTCAGAATATAAACTTTAAACTATTTAATGAAAATTTAATTTTATGTCCTTCAGGCTAGGGATCAGATTGGTTAAAATGAGAGTGCCCTAGTGTCGTAACCAGGCTGGGGTGGACACCCCACTCGCATATTTTGTGCGAGATTTCACCACTCCTCATCTCCCATTAACTGCCTGAAGGATCATGACCGATATCATCTAAACTCTTTTTTCTTATAGGAGCTAATTTAGTCCTCTGTTACGATATCGTTCGATGTGGGACTGAAATATAAATCCGCACATTGCCTACAACCACCCACTAATTGACTTAATAAACAACACCTATTTATTCCGTTGTACTCTCCCCCCTCAAAACAGTAAAAGAAAAAGAACACCACTTGCTCCAAGCTGTGCTTTTATCAATCAAAGTTAAACATAAAATCAATGAAACGTGTATTTTGCATAACTTACATTTCTCCTAATCTCAGTCTCAATAACAAGAAAGTCTTTTGTTTGATTAAAATATATTCTTTTTTGGTCGTCCTGTGAGCTATAGCTCTTCATTAGAAATAACTGTAGAAATCACAAAGTATTAGAAATGACTGTAGAAGACTAGAAGTGTGCCGGTATTTTTATTCTTTATTTGATTATAGTGAAAAACTCTTGAAAATAAATATATACCGTCTCTTGTAAAATTTCTTGCTGAATACTCAATGTGGGATTTCTCTCTTGATGATCTTTCTAACTTCCATGTCAAGAAGAAATTATATTGAGGTATATTTGTTAGTTGAGTCTAATGACTATGTGAAATCATCTTTTTATTTGCAAAGCAGTTCTTCCTGCCTTCTTGATCATTGGAGTTTTTATTTCTTGTTGGATTGTGCTAAATGTTTATTGTAGCTCTCCTTAAATCAGGTCAAAGCTGAATGGATGACACTACTTCAAGAAAGGGATCAGATTGGTTAATGGGAGAGTGCCCAGTTGTCGTAACCAGGCTATGATGGACACCCCTCTCGCATATTTGAAGCGAGATTTCACCACTCATCATATCCCATTAACTGCCTGAAGGATCATGCCTATTAATGCCCAAACATTTTTTTAATATAGGACCTAATTTAGTTCTCTGTTGTAATATCATTCAATGTGGGACTGACACATGAATCTGCACATTGGCTATTACCACTTACTAGACTTAATAGTTGATACACTGACATTGGTTATTACCCCTCAAAACAAAATAGAAAAAGAACAGCACCTGTTACAAAAGCTGTGCTTTTAGGAACAAATTAAGCAATCAAAGACAAACATGATCGAATTTATCCGTGAAAACCAAGCTTCATTTATTGTGGCTCTGATATTTGCAATAGTTTGGCTCAAATTCATGTGCCCAATTGTGTTTGTCTTTCATTCCCTTCTAGTCAACACTTCAATTTCTTGCCTGTCATCACTTGGAAACGCAAGCAATTGCCTTTATTGGAGCTCTATAAATGAAAATACTTACTCACTAGAAACAACTCAAACTAGGGATGTTTTTGGTTCTGGTGGATTCAGTCTCATGTGTGACTAAATATAACCTGATATAATGAACTCACTCATATTTTATAATACTATTAAATGATTTTGTTTTTTGGTATTGATTTCTCCATCTAGAGGTAGAGTTTATTAACACCTGCCATTAGCAATGGACTGATGGCAAGTATCTATCCATAGGAAGGTGGTTGTTTTCCTATTTCTACTTCCCCTAGCTTCTGTAGTAATAGGTTCGATACTCTTTGAAGTTACAATTCATGTGTTTTGAAGAGTCACTAGAGTCTGCTTCTTGTTACCAATAGAAAGATCAAACATTATATTATACTCTATCTGTCTATAACAGTCTCTATCTCAACGCTAAATCAACATGCTCTCAATCAGGGGATGAGGGGAACTTGCGTGCATAAAAGTGGTAACTTGAGATGAGAAAAGGGAAATAAATACCTAATCAAGTCTACTGGAAGGTGGCGGGCTATGAATAGTACTAGATAATTACAATTCAAATGACTTATTATTATTTTCATAAATTAAATGCTAATTAATTCTGCTATATCAGACCCAGATATTTTAAATTGTTCTTTTTCTGACTTTTTAGATATTTTCAATATCAGGAGATTTTAACGAATCCTTGGATGAGATATGAGATAATAAAATTTAGGCTTAATTGTAATTTTGGTCCCTCTATTTTGCACAATCCGCAATTTTAGTCCCCCTATTTTAAAATAAAGACATTTAGTCCCTCTATTTTGCACAATCCGTAATTTTGGTCCCTCTATTTTAAAATAGAGACATTTAGTCCCCCAATTTTGTAAAATCCGCAATTTTGGTCCCTCTATTTTAAAATAGAGACATTTAGTTCTTCAATTTTGTAAAATCCGTAATTTTGGTTCTTCTATCAAATTGAAAGCATTGACCGTTAAAAGATTAACGTCAGCCTTGACGTGACCCAAATATAGTAATGTGATACAAATTTTTTTGTTTAGTTTTTAATTATTCTAAATACTGAGTAGAATAATTGATGAAAAACATATTTTAAAAAAAGGTTAAACCATTTATTTTAATGGACAATAGTAGTCGTAAGTCCTAATATGAAAATCACGAGTCTTAATAATTTATTTTAAACAAATTCCACGTCACTGAAGCACATACCACATCGTAGTCAACGTTAATCTCTTAATGATCAACGCTTTTAATTTGACGAAAGGACAAAAATAACGGATTTTACAAAATTGAGGGATTAAATATCTTTATTTTAAAATATGAGGACTAAAATTGTGAATTGTGCAAAATGGAGGGACTAAATGTCTATATTTTAAAATAGGGGGACTAAAATTGAGGATTGTGCAAAATAGAGGGACTAAATGTCTCTATTTTAAAATAGAGGGACTAAAATTGCGGATTGTGTAAAATAGAGGGACCAAAATTGCATTTAAGCCTAAAATTTAAATATCTGAATCCCTGGTTGTTTTCCTATGTGACTAAATTTCAGGGCAAGAACTTATAATTCCTATGAAAATTTTTGTTGGTTGCAGCAAAAACTGAAGCAGTTCAACAATGGTACCAATTTTTCCAATCAGAAAGTGGGACGTTAAGCTAAACTTCAAAAACAGACTCAATAATTTGATCAACTAACTGCCGGAATAAATTTATAGTAATTGCCATTTGGTAGAAGCTACTCCCTCCGTTCCTGAACTAGTAGTCAAAAGAGGTTAAGAATTATAAACATAAAATATAAAATAATAAATGTGATATGATCCAAATCGTGTCAAAATTGCAAAAGTTGCCAAATAAGACCCACTTTTTATCCATTTGGCAATCCCTCTCAGCAGAGGCTGCGCTGCGCTACCTGCAAGTAGCAACTAGCAACTAGGATGCCACACTTGACGAAAAATTCAAACCCCTTTCGTCTGGACATTGTATTGTCATCTGTGGGCTCCATCGTTCTTCTCTTGATGACTAACCTTAACAGCAAGATTTGTGTAATTCATGTTGCACTCATCACTCATAAGTTCCATCTCAAAATAAATACAACAGTTCTATCAGCTTTTTTTTTTTTTAACAAAATCTTTTAAAATGAAATTATTCTTTTTTTTTTTTTCCCTTGCGCATGTTTAGTTCGGTGTTTGCCGCCACAGACTAGAAAAACGTTTATTATTATTATTATTATTATTATTATTATTATATCAAAAAAAGTGATCATAATTATAAGAAAATTACATAATTATAAAAAGTTTACTATCTTTTTAGTCCCTAAACTTTTTAGAATTTTTGTTTTTGATATTTAAACTTTTCATTCACTAGTCAAGGTTTTTAAACTTATTTTCGTTCATACTTTTAGTCATTGTCGTTTATTTTCGTCATTAAACGTTGATGTGGCTATACATGTCACCATTTTTCGATTGTCACGTGTAAAAATCAATGACGTGCATTTACATGCCAACCATTAATTTAGGGTTTACTATTTTTTTAGTCCCAAAACTTTTTAGAATTTATGTTTTTGTTCTTAAACTTGTTTTTACTAGTTAAGGTTCATAAACTGGAGATATAAGGTTGGCTTAATGGTTGGGAAGGGGGCTAAGGGTGAAGGATGAAGGGGGTAGGGAGAGGTCGCGAGTTCGAATCCCTCCCATTGACATTTCTAACAAAAACTAACAAACTAACATTTGTCGATTAAAAAAAAAAGTTTCCTAAACTCATTTTTCGTCTATACTTTTAGTTTAGTCCTTATCGTCTATTTTCGTTGTTAAACACTAATGTGGTTGAACACGTATCCAATCGCGTGATTCCATGTTGTCTAAATAGTGACGTGGCATTTACACCACACAATCATTTAGTCATATTGTTGTTTATTTAAGTAATAAAAAGAAAAGTAAAACCATACAAAGAAGTAAATCAATATTGAATATTCATACATAAAAATTTAATGAACTTATATGATTTTTCTTTCCTTTTTGTTGCTTAAATAGACTAGATGGTTAAATGATTGCATGGTGTAAATGTCAAATAACCGTTTAGATAACATGATGTCACTCAATTGGAGACGTATACGGCCACGTCAACGTTTAATGATGGAAATAGACAATATAAAGACTAAGAATGTGTTTGGGATAATTGCGAAAATTATATTATTTCAATAATCGATTATACAATAATAATCGATTATATGTATAATCGATTATTGTTATAATCGATTATAATCATAATCAATTTTCGTTTGGGTAAGTTTGCTAAAAAGTGGTTTGAAGATAATTAATTTCGTTTGGATGCAATAAAAAATTAGCTTTTACATAGTAAAAGAGTGTGAAAATAGCTGAAATGAAAAATAAGTTGTTGAAAAATAATTATAAGCTACAAATTTTCAGATTATAAAAAATAACTTTTTTTTTAAAAAAGCTTTTTCTAAATTTAATATATGTTCCCAAACATGTAGATTATTTTGAAAAAAATCTTTTTTTGGGATAAAACAGCTGAAATCACAAGATTTCAGCTGTTCAAAACAAGCTCTAAAAGTATGAATGGAAAATAAGTTTATGGACTTTAACCAATGAACAAAAAATGTAAGGAACAAAAACAAAAATCTTAAAAAGTTTAAGATCTAAAAATAGTAAATCCTTATAAAAATTATTTCTTAATTTTTTCGGTTACAATTAGTTCATAAAATTTTATAAAATGATTCATGATTAAGATGTTATATAAAATGAAAATCTATTTAAGATTTAATTGATTAATTTAATCAGAATATATATATGTATTATAATCACTTTAATTGTTATAATTATAATAATATATTTTATAAATTAAAAAAATAGAAAATGTCAATAAAATTAAGGACAAAAATATAATAATACCACTTTTCTGAATGAATATAATAATACTACTACATAACATCTATCTATATGATATTTTTTATAATATATAACTAGTTTTTTTGACCCGTGCAGAGAATTTGAGGGTTTTTATTTGAATTTTATTTTTTATTTAACTGTAAAAATACGTATAAATGTCTGCCAAAAAACATGATAAATTTTACTTTATTTTTTTTTTTGCCATGATTAAATGTCCAAATTTATATGCCTGAAAGCAAAAATCTCATGAAGTAAACCTCATATATGTTATAAAGTTGCCACATTTTTTATGAGCACATTTGAAATTTTGGATAGATAAAAGGAGTGTATTTGAATATATTTGTCTTATAGTTATTCTTATAACTGCAACTTTTATAAAAAAAAATATTACTTTTTAGGCTTGTGAATTTTAGCTAATAAATTCTTTAGAATACTTTTTTTTTCCATCCATGGATATAATGGAATACTCTCTTGACTTCCAGAAATCTATGATTATAAAAAAGAATGATTACACCCAAATCAATTAACCATAATATGATTACCCGTGCAATGCACGGATATAAATATGGAGTAGCGTGATATAAATAAAATATAATAGTTTAAAAATAATTTTTAATACTGTCAAATTAAAAAAATAAGAATATTTTGATATAAACAAAATTTAAACATCATTCATATAAAAGTTGTATACATTAAATTTAAATATAAATATCTGAGAGTCTCTTGACATAAAAAAAACCGATGATTATAAAAAATAAAAAAAATCCATCCAAATGGATTTGCCCTAGTATGGATACCCATGCTATGGATGAATATAAATATGGATTAGCGCAACATAAATAGAATATATAATAGTTAAAAATATAATTTTATACTTTTAAATTAAAAAATATGAAGGATATTTTGATATAAAAAGAAATATAAACATGATTAATACAAAAGTTTATACATTAAATTTAAATATAAATATCTAAGAGTCTTTTAATATAAAAAAACTAATGATTATAAATATAAAAAAATAATCACCCCAATGAATTTTTCCTAGTATGGTTATCCGTGTGATAGATGAAAACAAATATGGATTAGTGTAACATAAACAAATTATATAATAGTTTAAAAAACATATTTTTTTTATACTTTCAAATTGAAAAAAAAATGAAGGATGTTTTGATATAAAAAGAAATATAAACATCATTCATATAAAAGTTGCATACATTAAATTCAAATATAAATATTTAAGAGACTCAATTTTATAATTTCAAATTAAAAAATGAAGAATGTTTTGATATAAAAAGAAATTTAAACATCATTCATATAAAAGTTGTATAAATTAAATTTAAATATAAATATCTAAGAGTCTCTTAACATAAAAAAAACCAATGATTATAAAAAAAAAAAATTAATCACCCAAATGGATTTGCCTTATATGGTTACCTATGTGACAAATGGATATAAAGATAGATTAACACAACATAAATGACATATATAATTGTTTAAAACATATAATATTTTATACTTTCAGATTAAAAATATGAAGGATGTTTTGATATAAAAAGAAATATAAACATCATTCTTATAAAAGTTGTATATATTAATTTTAATATAAATATCTAAAAGTCTATTGACATCAAAAAACCAATGATTATAAAAAAAATTAATCACCAAAATGGATTTGTCCTAATATGGTTACCCGTACGACGGATGGATATAAATATGGATTAGCGCTACACAAATAGAATATAATTGTTAAAAATAAATAATTTTTTATACCTTTAAATTAAAAAAATGAATAAAAAAATTAAGGATGTTTTGATATAAAAAGAAATTTAAACATCATTATAAAAAAGTTTGTACATTAAATTTAAATATAAATATCTTATAGTCTCTTGACATAAAAAAACTAATGAATATAACAAAAAATTAATCACCCAAATGGATTTACTCTAGTATGATTACCCGTGTAATAGATGGTATTAAGATGGATTAGCGCAACATAAATAACATATATAATTGTTTAAAAAATATAATTTTTTATACTTTTAGATTAAAAATATGAAGGATGTTTTGATATAAAAGTAAATATAAACATCATTACTATAAAAGTTGTATACATTAATTTAAATATAAATACCTAAGAGTCTTTTGACATCAACAAACCAATGATTATTAAAAAAAATTAAGCACCCAAATGAATTTTCCCTAGTATTGTTACCCGTGTGGCGGATAAATATAAATATGAATTAACACAACATAAATAGAATATAATTGTTAAAAAATATACAATTTTTATACTTTTAAATTAAAAAATGAATAAAAAATAAGGATGTTTTGATATAAAATGAAATTTAAACATCATTCATATAAAAGTTGTACACGTTAAATTTAAATATAAATATCTCATAGTCTCTTGACATAAAAAAAACTAATGAATATAAAAAAATTAACCACCCAAATGAATTTTTTCTAGTATGGTTATCAGATGAATATAAATATAAATTAGCACAACATAAATAAAATATATAATTGTTTAAAATATAATTTATTTTATACTTTCAGATTTAAAAAAATGAAGGATTTGATATAAAAAAGAAATTTAAACATCATTCATATAAAAGTTGTATACATTAAAATTAAATAGAAATATATAAGAGTCTCTTGACATAAAAAACCAATGATTATAAAAAATAAAATAAAAAAATCACCCAAATGGATTTGCTCTACTATTGTTACCTGTGCTACAAATGAATATAAATATGGATTGGTGCAACATAAATAGAATATAGAATAGTTAAAAAATATATATAATTTTTATACTTTCAATTTAAAAATATGAAAGATATTTTGATATAAAAGAAATTTAAACATCATTTATATAAAAGTTGTATAAATTAAATTTAAATATAAATATCTAAGAGTCTCTTAACATAAAAAACCAATGATTATAAAAAAAATTAAACCATCCCAATAGATTTGTCCTAATATGATTACCTGTGTGACAGATGAATATAAATGTGGATTAGCGTAATATAAATAGAATATATTATCGGTAATGTATTGAAAATTATTTTGATGAACCATAATTTTTTGTTTAATAAATAATTATATTTGGTTCCATTTATGTAATTTTTATTATTATTATTATTATTATTATTTGAAATTAATTTGATTATTCAATATACAAATTCAATAAGTATTTTAACAATTATTTTAACTATCAATTAAGTAAATTAACACATATTTTTTTATATTACTAATATTAGTATTTGTCCATTCTACTTCCAAATTTAAAACTCATTTATTTTGTGGTCTTCGTATAATCTTTTAATAAAGAATCTCATATTAGGTATTTTTTACCATGTATCCAAAAAAAAAAAAAACACATTAGACAACCTTTTGGTTTTGTATGTTTCTATAAATGTTTTTTTTTACTGAAATTGCTAATTTATCTATATCTATACATGAAAATCCTGAATTTAAAGTTAATAACATAGATTCTTATTCAAATTTAATATAAATAGTGATTGTCAAGCACAATTTAAGCTAACAAATTCAATATATATTTTTTTGACAGAATTCAAATATATATTTAAAAGTTAATTTATCCATATCTATACATGAAAATCCTGAATTTAAAGTTAATAACAAATTCAATATATATTTAAAAGTTAATATATTTTTAAAACGGTGATTGTTTTATAGAAGTATTAATTATCATTAATTCTTATTCAAATATAATTAATTCTATATTTACTGAAATATAATTAAATTCATTCACAATTAAGGTACAAATATAAGAAATTCAATTTTTACAAAAATATCCTGTAATTTGGGCGAAAAAAAGAAAATTACCTAAATGACCATGTCAGCTACTTTTATATATATAAAGAAAAAGATTAATAATTGATAATTTTTAGTATCTTGAAAGTGAACTAGAATATCATTAAATACATATATAAACAAAGGATGTGAAGTAGAATATTTTGGTTTAATGAAACGTGTATTTATCGCACACTGGGGTAAATACCAATAATAACCTCGAGTGCACTTCCTATTCCTTTTCTTCTATAAATACCCCCGTGCCCCTTCATTCATTCTTCTCAAATTAACCTCCTAATACTCTCTATCCATTCGAAGAAGAAGAACTTGGACACTTCATATTCTTCCCCTCTCATCTCAGTCTCAGTTCTTCTTCTTATTCCTCATTTTCCTTTTATTAGATAATGGATCGCCCAACACTATTATTATTTTCATTCTTTCTAACAGTCCATCTATCAGTATCAGGTAATGTCTATAGTCCATAACATACCATAAATGGAAAATAAACAAAAATTTGTGATCATGCCCCGGCCCGGTCGAATGAATTAAAATAATTTAGGCTAATTTTTGTAACATTTTGCAGGGGTAATTTCAACTACATTCACTCTAGTTAACAAATGTGACTACACGGTGTGGCCGGGAATTCTTTCCAATGCGGGTGTTCCTCCTCTTTCAACCACCGGCTTCGTTCTACAAACCGGCGCGTCTACCACAATCTCCGCACCCGCGTCTTGGGGTGGCCGTTTCTGGGGCCGAACACTCTGCTCCCAAGACTCCACCGGCAAGTTCTCCTGCGTCACCGGCGACTGCGGCTCCGGCAAGCTCGAATGCTCCGGCAACGGCGCCGCACCACCAGCCACCCTGGCGGAGTTCACCCTCGACGGCGCCGGAGGTCTCGATTTCTTCGATGTAAGCCTTGTGGATGGCTACAACGTGCCGATGCTGGTGGCGCCGCAGGGTGGCTCCGGAGAGAAGTGCACCGCCACGGGGTGCGTCGGGGACCTCAACGGCGCGTGTCCTTCAGAGCTTAAGGTGATGAGTGCGGATGGGAGAGAGGGCGTGGCGTGCAAGAGCGCGTGCGAGGCGTTTAACTCGCCGCAGTATTGCTGCAGCGGCGCTTATGGCACGCCCGACACGTGCAAGCCTTCGTCTTACTCACAGATATTCAAGAACGCTTGCCCACGCGCATATAGCTACGCGTACGACGACATGACCAGCACCTTCACTTGCGCTTCCGCCGATTATACCATCACCTTTTGCCCTTCCCCTACCACCAGGTCTGTTTCCTTCCCTCCACTTCAAACAACGGTTAAAACATTAAAATATTTATTTTTTTAAAACATTAGATTTTCTCGTATACGTAAGAAAGAAGCACGAATATCATGTAATAATATTTTCTTGTTTTTTAGTAGTATGACGTCAAAAAATTACTATGATCTGTTAACCTGTAACTTTGTAGAAACGACACTGAACATAGTCAATATAATAATAATAACTGCTTAAGAATATTAACGTTGGGTAGGACTGAGGTGACAGTTTCACTTCTGTTCTCTTGTCCTATGCGGGATAAAGAGGGTAATAAAATAGTATAAAATTAATTATATATATTTAATACTACCAATTTGATAAATATAAAGTAACGAGTATATAAAAATATACGCGTTTATGTAAATACATTCGTCCAACTTTGACAAAGTGTCTGTTTATTTACTATTTAAAGTCAATTTTAACGTATATTTCAATGTAAAAGTAGTAACTAAAATTAATTTAAATTGGTAAAGAACAATATTACTACTTAATTATGTGATTATTTTTTTTATATAGTCAAAACGGGAACTGAAAATCAATTAATTTATTGCATGTGTAAAACTACTCATTGTTAGTTTCCACCCAAGATGATTCACGTTGAATTTTCGGCGTTAATAAGCAACGTTGAAAATGCGGTGATTCGATTCGGTGGATAGAGAGTCAAATTTGGTTTTTTATTTAGGTAGAAAATTCATGTCAAAGCAAACCATGTTTGCAACTACAAGCAATCTATCTACCAAGTAGATGGCCTGCCGAATGAATAATCACGTCGTATGTCCCCACTCTACAATTCCTAACGTGATTGGTCTCCCTAGACAGAGATCAGGGACCATTCCTTGAACCAAACACACACAAAAAATCGCCATAAACATTTTCTCCCGAATCTCGATAACATGAGAAATTGAGCAGTGAAACGATATTAAATTATGCAAATGGTATAGGGTGGCTGGCACACATGTCGATAGTTATCGTTGCACACCATTATTAGTGTGTTGGCATTATTAAAGAAACTGGCTACCTGTGCTCTGTGCAATTCATGACCGTTGCACAATCACATTATGACACGTTCAGAGTTCTATTTTTGTTTTCTTATTAAATAATACTCTTTTAAAATTGTGACACATTGATTAAAAAATATTCAATTGATACGAATTTAGATAAAAATATTCTTATTTTTTCAACTACTTTTGTCATAAATTATATCACTATTCATCAATAACAAAAATATTATACTATTCACTAACTTATTTTTATGACATATGCCTTCTTTCAATATAAGTATTAATTGATCTTTTTAATTATGTCTAGAGATATTATTGAAAAAAATAGCTTAAAAAAGTTAAAAAGACTAGTATTATTTTTTAACAAAAACAAAAAACTAAAAAACTATAATTTTGAAACGGAGGAAGCAGTACTATTAGCATTTCCCGTTTTTTTGTTTACTCATTACATTATTGTGTTTTTCTTTTCAGTCAGAAGGCATCACAGGGGCAAGACACTTCTTCTACCTCTGCCTTGCTTAACAACGGCACTATGGTGTATGAAGGTGCATTTGATCAGAGTGAAATGTCGTGGGCCACGTGCAGCCACGTGTTCCAATCCCGAGCCATTGCCGGTGTTGTCAGTATCACGATGGCTCTGTGGCGGTTGTGCCAGCTCTTCTAACTAATACTACCAGTTCCTTCACCATTATTTTTCACAGTGTTGGTTGGGCCCATAAGAACCATCTGAGTTGTATATGAGACCATGCTGACGGGGATGTGACTCATTTGAGGGGAAAGCTCACCCGTCGTTTCAACTTTCAGGCCCAATCAAAGACCCTGTGAAATATCTTTACCATAATTTTAGGGTGCCAGACTCCAATACTACGTAACGTATATACATTATAATATATGTATTATAAAAACAACGTAGTAATATTTATTTTGAGTTTTTTTTTTTAGTTTATACATTAATAGGCAACAACGTAGTAAGAGAATTTTGAGTTTTTTTTTAATTCCAGTTTCTTATTTATTTTTCTAGGTTAGATTATCAGTAGGAATACCATTATTGAATTCTTTGTGTTATGGGCGGGGAAATTCTTTTTGGTTCGGGAATGTGCGACTGTAATATTTGACTACAATAAAGAAATGGATTCGTATATTTCTCTATTCTGTCTGCGATATTGCATATTATTATTATTACAACATTGTCAACGTGTGAGGTGTGTTCATTATATAAAACTGAATATGGTCACTAAAGGTGCCAAAAAGTGCAACATTGTAAGAACGGATAACATAAATTATTTTCTAGTCTACTAAGCGACGAGGATGGTGTTGATTAGCGAGTAAAAAGGAAAATTTGGGTGTTTTTAATTGTCCTCTTTGTGGTGTTGAATAGAATGACGAGGCTAATCTAGCAAGAGGACCACGGATTTGGTATGTATCGCTGTAATTATTTATGAGTAGCATTTGCGTATTTAACCTTAATAAACATGCAACTTTTTGTATCTTATATATATTTGGCCTTTCTATTTATTATTGAAATCTACCTATGTGGACTTTTCCAATTGCAATAATTAACATCCATAACATTAGTGTGCTCCTCGCTACATTATTAGGCAGCACTTCCTATATGAAACTAGATTTTGATCCGTACGTTGCACGGGGATAAACAGGATGATTAATAACTTTTCTTTAGATTTTGTATTATATGTAATGTAATATTATATTTTTTTCTCTTCATATTTTAATAAAAAAATATTCACCTCCATTTATTATATTTTTTCATACTTTTCATGTTCGTAAAATAAAACATTCAATAAATTATTTAAATTAGGAAAAAGACGCCATAAAAAAATACATTCAAATTAAAATTATTATAACAAAAAAATATAATTTCACCAAAATAATTTAGATATTAATGTGACTTCAGGTAAATTGTTCATCCCGTAAATTAAGTGAAAATTTCTACTTGATTTTATAAAAAGAAAAAACATCATTATGTGATATATTTTTATATATAATTTTCATTTTAATATATTGACATATACATTTCAATATCTAAAAGAAAATTAAATTTTTTTCCAAGAGTAGAAGAAATCATGAATAATTTATTTAAGTGAGAAGATAATAAATAAACGAATAATTATTTGTTTAAAAAATAATTTTAGATATTAATTTTGTGTGGAGAAAATAATATTGATTATGTTGATTTAATTTGATTTTTTTATTTAATTAAATATATATTAATTATGAAAAAAGAATTTTTTTTCTACTTGTTTTTATAAAAAAAATATTCAATCCCGTATGTTATATTTTATATGGGAAGATAAGTGTAAATTTCTTTTGATACTTTCATGAAAAATATTCATCCCCATTTGTTGTATTTTTTTCATACTTTCTATGTTCACAAAATAAAATATTCAAAAAATTATTTAAATAAGTAAAGAAACAGCCATAAAAAATACATTAAAATTTAAATTATTATAATAAAAAATACAATTTCGCCTTAATAATTTAAATATTAAAGTAACTTTCGGTAAATTGTTCATCCCCGTGAATGAAGTGAAAATTTCTACTTGCTTTTATAAGAAAAAAAATATATTCATCCTTATGTGTTATATTTTATATATAATTTTTATTTTAATATATAACATATACAAATCAATGTATAAAAGAAAATTAAAATTTGTTCAAGAAGACTAAAAACACGAATAATTTATACAAGTGAAAATGTAGTAAATAAAAAATGAATAATTATTTGCTTTTTTTTTTGCTGACTAAATAATTATTTGCTTAAAGATTAATTTTAGACACTAATTTTGCGTGGAGAAAATATTAGTAATTATGTTTTATTTGATTTGATTTTTTATATGTAATTAAATATATATTAATTATGTAAAAGAAAATTTAATTTTGATTAAAAAAAAATCTTTAGTAAAAAAGTTTATCTCATTAATTCAGTTTAAATTTTTCTATTTGTTTTTATAAAAAAAAAAAACGTTCATTCCCGTGTGTTATATTTTACATATTTTAGAGAGTTTAATGGTGATGCACTGACAATGTAAAATAATTTTACACTGTCATCCAATCACAAATCACCATTGATATAACTTTTAAGATAATTTTGTAAAAGTCAACAAACTTAGCATACATGATGGATTGTGATTGGATGACAATGTAAAACTACTTTACACTGTCAGTGCATAGCCATTTTTCTCTATTCTATATGATAAGTTAAGTCTAATTTTTTCTTCATACTTTTATGAAAAATATCCATCTCTGTTTGTTATATTTTTTTTCCTACTTTTTATGTTTGTAGAATAAAACATTCAATAAATTATTTATATCAGGAAAGAGACAATCATAAAAAATATATTTAAATTAAAATTATTACAATAAAATAATATAATTTCACCATAATAATTTAGATATTAATGTAATTTATGGTAAATTGTTCATTCCCGTGAATTAAGTGTAAATTTTCTACTTACTTTTATAAAAAAAAACAAATTAATTTCTTCGTGTTAAATTTTATATATAACTTTTATTTTTATAAATTGGCATCTACATATCAAAGTATAAAAGAAAATTAAAATTTATCTAGTTAGAAGAAAATCTTGAATAATTTATTTAATTGAGAAGATAATAAATAAAAAATGATAGTTATTTGTTTAAAAATTAATTTTTGACACTAAATTGATTTAATTTGGTTTTTGTTATGTAATTAAATATATATTAATTATGTAAAAAAAATTAATTTTGATTGAACAAAAATCTTTAGTAAAAAAGTTTATCACCGTGAACTCAATATAAATTTTTCTACTTGTTTTTATAAAAAACATGTTAATCCTATGTGTTATATTTATATATTTTATATGTTAAGTTAAGTCTAAATTTATGTTGATACTTTCATGAAAAATATTCATTCTCATTTGTTATATTTTTTTTATATACTTTCTATGTTCATAAAGTAAAACATTCAAAAAATTATTTAAATCAAGAGATTGCCATAAAAAAATACATTAGAATTAAAATTATTATAATAAAAAAATATAATTTCACAATAATAATTTAAGTGACTTTAGGTAAATTGTTCATCCCTATGAATTAAGTGAAAATTTCTACTTGCTTTTATAAGAAAAAAAATATCCATCCCTATCTGTTATATTTTATATATAAATTTTATTTTAAAATATTGACATGTACATATCAATGTATAAAATAAACTTAAAATTTGTCTAAGCAGAAGAAAATCATAAATAATTTATTTAAGTGTGAAGATAATAAATAAAAAATGAATAAATATTTGCTTAAAATTTAATTTTAGACACTAATTTTGCTTGAAGAAAATAATAGTGATTATATTGCAAGTAAAATTTGATTTTTGTTATGTACTTAAATATATATTAATTATATAAAACATTTTAATTTTGATTAAAAATGTTTAATAAAAAAGTTTATCCTGTGAATTTAGTGTTAATTTTCTTACTTGTTTTTATAAAAAATGTTCATCCCATGTGTTATATATAATAAGTAAGTTAAGTTTGAATTTCTCTTCATATTTTTATTTAAAATACTCATCCCGTGTGTTATAAATGTAAACATTATTTTTTGTACCAAATCTAATTTACTTGTAGTGAACATTTTTTTAAATTTCGTGTATCTAAGTTAAGCTATAGATTTAAGTAAATAAGATTAAGAAAAAGACAAAAAAAAAATAAACCATTATATATTTGCCTTGTTAAGGATTAGGTTCAATTTTTTTATATGTATAATTTCCTATGCATTTTCTATTGAAAAATAATTAGTAATTAACTTTATAAGTGCACTAATCCAAAATAAATATATCAATTAATTTACCCATTTAACTGGACAAGAAATAAATAAGGAGAAGATGTTTCAGATAATTTAAAACTAAAAATATGTGTAAAACAAACTAAAAAAAAATCATGGTTCTCGCCTTCTTTGGGTTCAACATTAAAGCAAATGATTTGAATCCTTCGCTGAAAACTCTGTTTTTATAAGGAACCATCCTAAAAAAATAGAGAAAATAAAATATTAAACCTTATATAATCATTAGAATGAACTTAAACATTGATAATAAAAACGTGAACATTATCAAATCTTCCCTATACGATTCTTCAAATTCGTTGAAGATGTCCTAAAAAAAATAAAAATACATTCATGCTCCATTTACAGTAAAAAGAATAATAATAATCAACTACAAATGTAAGAGAAAAAATGCATTGTTAATTCGGTATACAGACAACAGGACAACTTTTATAATTAAAAGAGAAAAATCATTTTTGATAGATGACAGTTTATTGTTTTCTTATAAAAGAGGTAGAAGATGAGAAATCCTGGTTTACATCAGGGCTACTTACGTAGAAGAGAAGATCCTTTCAAATTCTTTCAATTAATTGAATTTTGCATGAAATATTGAATGAGATTTGAAATTGATTCATGAAAAACATGAAGCATAAATGTAATTTAATGTAATCCAATAATTTAGCTTCAAACAAAAATTAATCAAATAATTAATAATTGACAAAAAAAAATTACACGAATGCCCATCTTTTAGGCGGGAAAACTAAAATTACATGAATGCCCATGAGTTCTACTTTTATATATATAAAGGTGTTTTATTCAAAACATGAATTGAGAATAAAAAATTTCATATTTAATAGAAGAGAATTAAAATACTTTTAAGGTACAACAGGTTCTTCAAAATGTTATTAGTAAGTATTTGGAGAGGCACTTAAGAATTAAGATGCATACTTCTTTTAATTTTTACGTTAAAATATTGAAATGATACAAAAGTTATTAAAAGTTGCTGCAAGATAAATGTGGATCAAAGTGTGATTAAAGTGTAATTAATTTTTTTTTACCAAAATATTCTCAATTACTTCTAGTAATTTATAATTTTTTAAGTTAATAAATAATAAATACTATAAATTAGTAAGATAAACTCCTTCTTTATCTTGTGAAAATTAGGAAATACAACTATTCACAAATTAATAAAATAACTACATAACCACTATTCTATCTCCACACATTAATTAATTAGATAGAAAATAATTAGACAAAATGAGTGAGGTGATGAATCCCAATAATTATAAAGATAATTTTCAAAAAGAAATAAAAATTGTTGGCAAATTTAATTCCACTGACTAAATCAATTTTCTTAATAGCGAAGCTATATATTACAAAATACCCTTTGCGTGAAACAATACAAATTTACTTGTGTAAATATGATTGGATTGATATTTAATTTTTTTTTTAAAAATGTCTTTGAACGAAATTATGAGGAGTTATCTTTATATAACTGCCACGTGCAACATGAATTCACACTAACATGCATTTCCCTTTTCTTAATTCATGTGAATTAGTTACAAGAATTTGATATATAAAAATGAAAATAATATTTTTAGAATATTTTGTTTAAACTGGACATGACAATAAAACTTTGTTATAATTAAGCATATTATTCTTTAAAAAATTAAGTAACAGTTAAACATATTTTATATTTAAAATAAACATTTTTAAACTTCTGATTCCTAGTTAAATAAAATGTTCTTTTTATAACAAACACCACCTTAAATGACGGCATTATTATAGCAGCAAGTGGTGTAATGTTGCAGCAATAGTCTCTCAACTAAGCGTTTTTAGATTATATGATCTTTCCAACCAAAAAAAAAAAAAGTTTATATAATCTGTTTGTTGACTCGACTATTCCAAGCCTTGGTGTCTGTGGGTCTTCCCTATCAACTTTGATGTTTCATGTTAAAACTTTGGTTCAAACTCACTCTTTGCACTAAAATTTTATATTCAACATTACAAGGAATACAAAGTCATTTAAATATTTAATTATGGTTGAATATTTACGCATACAAATCAAGATTCATTCGAATTGGATTCGCGATAGAGACATATAGCAGGCTTTATGGTCGCAGTAAAAATACCAAAACCTTTATTCATGCATACTGTTTGAATTCAATGAAGCACGATTATATCATTAATTTCAGCCGCCTGCAGAATATGTAAACCTAAACCTGTAGCAGCAAAGTCAAACACAGGTGATCCCTTAACATTTGATTAGTCATATATACGCAGAAACAGATATGGGGAATAAATTTGACTCATCTTACTAAAGTTCTGTTTGAAAAGGAGGGAACTACGAAAGTTCTACATATACCTACTCTTGTGTTATTTTCTAAATCAACCCCAATCATTATTTTTCACACCCTCATTTATGTCATTTTCCCCTTTCACATTACTCAACATTTTATTATATGCAAATGGGGTAAAACAAGTGAATTTTTTTTCTTTCCTAAGGAAATTATTATTTTCGATCAAGACTTACATGTTGACATTAGAATAATGGATAATTTGAGTCGTTTGACAAGACATTTTATCACATGTGACATAGTATAAAAAAAAGTTACGAGGAGTGACCAATTTTTTTTTGGTGCAGAGACAATTATTATTTTTGGTTTGGACTTGATTACATTTTGAGACACCAATAATTTCTAAATAATGAATTTTCGTTTTGAAACATCCTACGTTAAATAAATAGTGTCTGTGTCTTCAAGTCATATAATGGAAGCTGTGTTTGAGTGAATATGTAAATATAATTGATAATTGATGCTGTTGCTTTATGGATAAGATGATCCCTTGACTTTTCGCATGCTCAATTATGAAGAGTAGTTGAAGTTTAGATATCACTACCTGCCTACCCCTTACTCTCAGCGAATAGTTGAATTTTTGCAAGGCTATTAGCCTTTATCGACATCTAGTATATTCTAAAGGATTGAATTGTTGCTTCTCTCCATGAATGAAATCATTATATGGGGTTTTGGGGTGCATTAACGTGTTATGTGTAAATGGTTGCAGCTGTTTAGACACTCTGCTTCCGTTGTGGAAACATGGAAATAACTCTATTATCAACCAGTGGGTCGATTAAGGAGGCGGAGACATTAAAATTGAGTCATGAAATGTTATGAGTTATTTCTATAAATGGATGTATGGATAATGTATAATGTATAGCTAACATCACTCATTCGTTATACTTCTTTAGCTGCCAGCTTTCGTCACCAATTACTCAATTAGTGGTCGTGGTTGCGTGATTATTCATGGCACCATTTCAATGTGTGCACGCTTCAGAATAAGACTAAATTTCAATTTTTTAATATAAACACTTGGGTATGAGTTGGGTCGGTCCCATTGGTTTTTCTTAATTGCACAATTGGGCCGGACCCATTCCAGTCCCTTTTCTCTTCTTTCATTCTAGGCCTGACAGAGGTGGTGGGGGAATGATGATCTGTATAAGGATATAAAAATTAGAGTAAATTATACGGACATCCTGAGGTTTACCTTTATTATATTCAGCACTCTTTTATTTTTGAATCCTACAGAAAATCTCCTAATTTTTGGACATTCGTTACACCGACCCCCTCTCATATACATAAATCATTACATTGACCCCTCTCCCAGGTTTAAAAAATATTACACTTGTCTCCCTTAGGGATGCTCAAAGTAATGTAAAAAAATAGAAGGGTGCTAAGTGTAATAAGAACAAACCTCATGAGGATATGTGTAATTTACTCTATAAATTACTTTATTGAATATTTTCAAAATTTTGGGAGTGACAATGAAGGCGAGAGTTCTCCCAATTTGGTACATCAAGGATTGAGCTTTGAATCATAGGGTTCAAACAGCTACTTTGAAGTTTTAACTACGTGACTGAAGTACTGAACCCTTTCGGCATATTAAAATATAAATGATTTATATATTTTTAAAAAATTAAAATTAATTTAATAAATATAATATTATTTTAATAATAATTTATAAATATTTTTATACTTAATATTGATAAAAGAAATGTAGGTATTAATTAAAATAATTTAAAAAAACAGTTTTTATTGGATAACTAAGTATTAGAAGGAAAAATATTAATATTGATAAAAGAGGGAAACTTTAATTTAATTTAGTGTTAGAATTAAAGAGAAAACGCACATGATTTTTTGTTTTAAAAAAAATTATAATATAAAACATGGTTCATCACTCATTTTTCTTTCCAATTATACAAAAAGTGTTGCCACGGAGAATTTGATCAGACAGATGTCATGGTCTTCACATAAAGAAAACGGGGAATCATACTGTTCAAGCTCTTGTTAGCAGCGTTATTGTAAGTTGTAACCCAAGAAAGTTCCACAAGTAGAGATAATTTTTCATAGATACGTATATAGCTTAGACACCAGAGATTTGTATATAATCCAATTAAGAGAAATTATATTATATTAATTTAAATATATTCTAAAATTTCTCCTTAATACATATATAAGGTTTATGTAGAATTTAGGGTGGGACCACTAAGAAAAAAAATGTAGAGTTACATATGCAACTGGGAGAAAAATCCCCAACAAGAAGTAACAAGTAGACATCACAACCAATAATGTAGAAAGTAGAAAAAATCAAAGGAGGAATTCAAGAGCCGCAACAGTGTATGGCAACCCACTAGCAGTTGTCGAACGAATGATTTTTCACCGTCATTGATTGAACAGAAGAGCATCAAATTCCATGTTATGTTGCATCCAATTTTGAATAGGAAAAAGCTTTGATACGTGAATTCACTTCGATTGCGTTCCATTAGAAGTAACTGGTTTTGTGTTCCTACGTGATCGAACTTCGATTGCGTGCTTCTTTAATCCTTACGACATCCATCAATTTATTTATCAGTCCATTAATTTCAAATGGCTTTAATTTTGTCAAACTAATGAACCTAACTCGTGAGTGGTGTCACGTCAAAAAAGCGCTTATCACATTCAATTCATAATAGTAGTTAGACAACAAAGACTAAACACTGTCTAACTAATTGTAATAATTCCCATAATTATACACTTTCTATCGACAAGATAGGAAAGATTCGTTTTCTCTAGTGAATTCAATTAGTTAAATTACCAGACAGACGTGCAAACTGCAACGTGTTCTGTCTAATGAAGATGTGACGAAAGCTGGCAACGGAAGAAGCATGACTAAAGACCCACTGGGTTGAGCATTTCTCCTCCAATCCATTAATATATTCATGGCCCATTGACCCATTGATTCCAAGGCCCATAGAAGATAGAATCACAGCCTCCCAAGATATAAGAGAGGGGAAAGAGAACATCCAAAATTGATATCCACATCATGAGTTTTTGATTATCATTTTGTAACTAGCTTTGTTTTAATGACGCTTGTGGCAACTACCAAATCCTTTTACATCCTTTCTCTCTTTTCTTCTGTTTGTTATTCTTAATTAACAAATGTTAACTAATAGTTTTAGAATACTGATTAAGAAATTAAAAGTCAAAATATAATATTTAATGTTATCAATATACTTTAACATTGTTTTTTTAACAATTTTTATTTATTAAATATTTAACCAATATTTTAAATGTATTTGTTAGCATGACCCTTTTTAAGATATTGTTTATTGTGTGCCAATGAACCTTTAATATGAATACATATTAAATATACTCTATGATTAAATGTTTTAAAATATATAAAAAGAAAAATATTAAACGACTTTATATTTTGTATATAATAAATATTTTTCAGTACTTTTTAATTTTCAAATTTTTTTATTACATATTTACGGATACACAATATAAAAAAATCCTTTTCTTTTCTATACAACAGAAAATCTTAATTTAATAACTTCTTATCTCAAGATTTTTATTTTTGGGTCTATATATCAAGGAAATGAAGGATCTCACTTAATAGTGGAGGCTGAAGAGATCCTTGATGGGCTTTGGTTGTGTTTTCCATTCCTACTTTATTACATCATTTTTTTTGGGAGTTGCTATTCTCACCCCACACTTTTGTGAAATGTCTCCTTTGCCGACTCACCAAAATCCCTGCACCCCTCCCCTTCCCCTCAGATTCCCCACTCCCTTAAATCTCTTTTGCATCGCCGCCAATGAGATCTGAGCAAGGTTGGAGGGTGTCACGCCGTTTCCGCGACACATCAAGCCCTCATAGCGCGACCCCTTGTTGTCCCTGCGCGAGCCCGCGCCGTCACCTTGCGACCTCGCGTTGTCCCTGCGCGACCCTGCGTCGTCGCCGCTCGACCCCCCACGACCTCGCGCAGACGTCGAGCGACCCCGTGCCGTCCGCACGCGACCCCATCGTCCTCGCACTGTCCCAACAACGCACCACCCAAATCTAAGCAGCAACACGCCACACCAACCCCCTGGTCAAGATCCAAGCAACACCACACCACGCCACCCTTCCCCCATCATGATCCAGCAACACCGCTTGCGCATTCCGACCCGTCGAGTTCCAAACAGCACCGCCACCTTGGGAAGTGATGCGAGTAGAAGTTTGCTGGGGAGGGTGAGAAGATGTTGAAGTTTATTTTGTATATGGCTTAACTGTGTTGTGTTTTTTATCAATGATTTTGACGAAAACTTTGTATATGGCTTAATTGTGTATCTGATTCAATATTGAATTTCATAAATCTTCAACGAAAATGGATGTCCGTTTTGTATCCTTCTCCACCACGGAATCATACTTCCGATTTAGTAAATAGGGGAAAGAAAAAATTTTGAACAACGAAAATATGATTCCGTTGTATAATAGTTCAACGGAATCATATTTCTGTTGTTTACTAAAAAAGGGTTAAAAAAAATAAACAACGGAATCACGATTCCATTGTAATAAAGGAGGTGAGATAAAAAAAGTTACAACGGAATCACGATTTCGTTGTAAATGTACAGCAGAATCGTGATTATGTTGTAACTTTTTTTTATTTCACCTCCTTTATTACAATAGAATCTTGATTCCGTTGTACAATGTACAACGAAATCATGATTCAGTTGTACAATGTATAACGAAATCATGATTCAGTTGTTTATTTTTCGGAAGGGTATTTTCAGAAATTCATTAAAAGCCACCCATGTTGATGGTGAGAATAGCAAAATGGGAGGTGAGAATAACAACACCTTTTTTTTTCATCATTTAAGGCAATGAAGCAGAAGTTAGGATAGTTCTAGTCATAATTGGACTTGCATAAAAGGTAAAATAACTTGAGTCTTAATCTTCACAAAAGGTAGAGTTATGTCATTTAAGGGGAATTCAAGATGGGGGCAATGAGGGCATTGTAACATTAGAGACTCCAGTTTCAACAATTATGAGTGACAAGACTTTATTGCTTGAATTATACAGGATAATCTTCATTTTTATAGTTGCAAGCAACTTATTCATTTGATGTCTAATTGAAGCAATCAACCTCAACATTATATAAATTACACTTTTTATCATTTTCATTTAAATAATTCACAAGATTATGTACATGTGACATGCACATAAAGTATAAAATTGATACAGAGAAAAAGACTAACTATTCAATAAATAACTTGTAATTCTTGCCAAAAAAAAAGTTAGTGGCGTTGATAAAATATTTTAAGGACTAAAAAATATTAATCCAAAGTTTGGTAAGTGGTAACATGGAATAACAGTATTGTTTAGTTGTGCAATATTTGAAGTGTTGGAGGAAACAGCAAAAAGGAGAAAATGTCAGAAGTGGGATTTGAACCCACGCCCTCTTTCGAAGACCAGAACTTGAGTCTGGCGCCTTAGACCACTCGGCCATCCTGACTATGATGTTGTTTTTGCTCCCAGTAAATATAAATATGTTTCATTTTCTATTTTGCTTCACTCTCGTACAAGAAAGAAAAATATTTAAAAGCCAACTTTTATTTGGCCCAAAGTGATCTTATTTAAATAATCATCTATCCACCGTTAATTTAATCTAAAATGTACTATGATATTAAGTTATTTTTTGACTGGATGATATTAAGTTATTGAAATTTAAAAGTAAAATATTACTTATTTATTTCTCTTCACGTGCATTAATTTTTGTCACATATAAATTTTGAAAAAAAAAAACCTCATTCATTTCATAACCGGATTTTTTAATATACTACTATACACTTTTAATTTTATTATTACTTTGTTTTTGTCACTTGTTCTATCGTTATTTTAAAAATTTTATGAAAAAATTTTTGAAACAAAAAAATTATTGATAAAGAAATTCCCAAATCATGTTATTTAATAAATTATGATTTATAATAAACTTTTACTCCCTCCATTTTAGTTTATATAATGTTTTAGGTTTTGGCACATATATTAAGAAATACAATTAATATTTTAAATTTCATAAAATAATATTATGTAACTTCTTAATATATTCTTTATTTCTCTAATTAATTATATTTTTCTCATTTACTACACAGTAATAACTACTCCCACTAAGAATACCTCATGGAAAAATATGTTAATGCTTTATTGGTTTTAAAAAACCACAACTAATTTGAAACAATTTTTTTTTTGCTAAAAGTTATATAAAATAGAAAGTATCTCTTAAAAAATAGTGCTCAAGTTTAAGGAAAACAATTAATGCACAATTATAAAAATTGTGATGTTGTATGGAATTAAGTATTAGTTGGTAAAAAGTCAATAAGAAAATATAATAAATGTAACAAAGATTAGGAGAGTAAGCGAATTAGACTTAACCTGCCCAATCAAACCCAACCCAACTACATTTCAGTGTATTGAGTTGAATTTTTTTTTTAGGTGCACCTAGTTATAATTGAGTTGGATAAGAGGTTCATGAGTTTCGAACCTAATGAACCCAACCCAACCCAATATATTTTGAGCTGATTTCTTTTCTAACCACCACCTTCATCTCCTCCATTTTTCTAACTTTCTAGTATCTTTGTTTGTCTATGGAGCCCTCCCCTCCATCTCTACCCATTTTCATCATATTTCTCCCTTCCAACTAAATTTGTTAGAGTCATCCTTTGCAATTGTATTCAAACCATTAGAGTTACTCTAGTTGGCACTGTTCTACTCAGATCTGTTGTCTTTTTATGAATTTTATTTCACAACATTGTTTTAAACAAATTCGTTGTCGTTATAAGTCATCTTAGTTTGAGTTGTTACTAGGTAAGTGTCAATCCGAAAAGAATAACAAAGAAAAGAAGAAGAAAAAAGAGTAGAAAAACCCTAGGTTGCATCAAAGTTTCTTTATAACAAGAGGATATGATTTCCTTGCTTTATAGTATTTGTAGTTTCAAGATTACTAATATGTTTAATTTGTTGTTGTTTATTTATTATGCATTGTTGTAATGTTATTTCTTTACCATTCTTTTGCTAGTGTGAGTGTTATTGACCATTTGCAATGAATGGTCATTTGAAAGAAAAAAAAAACAAATGATTTTTGAATTCTTTAAATGAAAAAAATGTGGAGAAATTACATAAAGAATTGTACTTTTAAGTCTTTTTTTTTTTTTATCCGTAGAAATCGAACACGGTACCGTGGGGTTTACATAAAGAATTACGCTTTTAAGTCTTTTTTTTTTAAAGATTCAATTCAGGAAATCTCAATTAAAAATATTCAATAATGTTAGTCCATAATTAAAAGCAATTCAACGGGTCATTATATATTATCAATATTAACAATAATTAATAATGAGTTAACATATCATTTATTAATAAAGAATTGTTAATTCAAACTCAAATAACGTGATTGCAAAAAAGCAGAAACCAACTAAACATAAAAGTTCCCAATTTATTCGATAATTGAGAATCCAATTCCATGTTAGAAAGTCTGAGATTATTTAAAATAAAAGACACGGAAATAAAATCAAGAAGCAATAGTGTTAAAAAGGAAGAGATTCTTAGCCACTGTCTTCCAAGCATGTTAGGTAAAATTCTCACCAAACTAAACTGTAAGATGCTTTCAAAGTAACTGTGAACTGAAAATTAATAGAGAGAATACTCTACCCACTAATAGTGTAAATTTTTTTTTTTACATTATTATGTAATTATAAGTCATTATGTATAATAAAATGTTATGTATAATAAATTTGTTATAACATATTATTAACGTCTTGTTCCATTAAGAGTTCCTCTTAATTTATATAATAATAATTTAATTTTTGTCAAGTATTTATTATACCAATAAAGGCAAACACAGTGTCAAATCGTTAATATATGACAATTTTTTTTGTAGTATATGTTAATTATCTCGATATAACTCTGATAAACAAAATAAAATAAAAACTACTATGAAATGAACTCATAGCATGTCTGTGCAGTGTTGTTTCCATCATTGGAAATCATGGGCAAAAGTTTTGATACAATTGACATTATAGAGGCAAAAGAAAGCATCTTTATACCGTGCTTCCAATATATATCTAGAACAAAGTACTATGTTAATTTTGTTACAAGCTAAACATGTGTGTAATCAAATACATGCAGCTAGTTGGCCACGTTGAAATTTAGGAACTCACAAAGCGTGGCGTGCAATACAAATCACAGCAAATGAACACAAAAGTCATCAGTTCACAACACACGTAGCAAAAATCTGATCTGAGTTTCTTGCCTCAAAGAATGAAAGACTGAGAAAAGAGATAGAAGAATCGAATCCGTTAGCCACTATCAAAAGTTGGTCCCCTGAATTCAAGAGCCCCCAAATTGTGAGAGTGACCGTACGTGATTATACAAATCCCTTTAATTAATTACATAATAATGCAGACTTGGGCACCTTAATCATCCATATACTTTGCCCCTCATATACGTTGCTCCAATTAAATCCTAATCCAGAAGAATATAATCATGGAACGATTGGCATACACTCTTTGATTGTCCCCACTCCGCGGTCAAAAACTAGATACAGATATTTTAGTTCGAAGATCTAATATATGTACCCTTTAGCTTAACCTTTCAAGTATCACTCGACAACTTATAGTGGGTTTTACTCCACCTAATATTCCGTTATAAATTAACCTATAGTATATATATATACACACACTTTATAATCCATCTTGTACATCTCTTCTCACCTCAATCTATTCATCAGAAAAACTAAGACTTTATATCCGATTGTTTCATTTCATGCATGGGCAGTGGAGCCCAACATTTCCATTCCGGCAACATTGTTTCCTCACCCCAATCACTCACTTTCATTAATCAATCACATTATTCCACTTGGATTCCATGGCTCCCCACTGTTTCTCCATACACATTGCTCTCATCTGGGTTCTCCTTTGCAAAGGTAATTAATTAATTAATCTTCAAATTTTCTTGCATAACATAACATTCTCAACTAGTTACAATATCCATTGGATAATTAACAGGTGCATTAGGAGCCACATTTACTCTAATCAACAAGTGTGATTACACGGTGTGGCCTGGGATTTTGGCCAATGCAGGCAGCTCCGCATTGGACTCAACCGGGTTTGAGCTCCGGCCCGGTGGGTCACGGAGCTTCCACGCCCCACCAAATTGGTCCGGAAGATTCTGGGGCCGAACCGGGTGCAATTTTGACCCGAATACCCAACAGGGTAGCTGCACCACAGGAGATTGTGGCTCCAACCAGGTCCAATGCAATGGGGGCGGGGCAAGCCCACCCGCCACGCTGGCGGAGTTCACAATCGGGTCGGGTACGGGCACCCAGGATTTCTACGACGTGAGTCTAGTTGACGGTTACAACTTGCCGCTAATTGTGGACCCCAGTGGCGGGTCGGGTACGTGCGGGTCCACGGGGTGCGTTGCGGACCTGAACCAGCGGTGCCCGAATGAGTTACGAGTGGGGGACCGCGGCGCGTGTAGGAGCGCGTGCGAGGCGTTTCAGAGCCCCGAGTATTGCTGCAGCGGCGCGTATGCCTCACCCGCGACATGCAAGCCTTCGGTTTACTCGCAGATATTCAAAACCGCGTGTCCGAAATCGTATAGCTACGCCTACGACGACGCTACGAGTACGTTTACGTGTACAGGAGCAGATTACACCATTACATTCTGCCCTTCAACCACAAGGTAACCAGATTCTAAACCTCCTCATAACTCATTGTTCTGTACATGCATCTTACTGTTAATTTATTTGTTTTCTTTTCAGTGCCATTCCTTTCTTTCTACTTTATTTTATTTTTTGCTCAAGATAACGATTCCAATCGTTGATTGACACTTTCGGTTGTTCATGTTATAATATATTACAACCGTTTTATTAAATTTGGAATGACATAGACACATAGTGCTTGCTTACTTTTAGTGTGGCACAAGTTAATGCCTAAACTATATTTTGCTTGAGGTATACAAAAAGGAAAGAGGGTTGCGATTGCGCTAGCTAGGTTGCATGGAAAATAAGAAGCATAGTAATTGGAATCTATAACAACATATTTTCGTTGGATCGTTTTATTATATATTGAGATAAACTTACCAAAAGAAATAATATGACATTTTGTTCCAACAATCTTGATTCGTTTTCAAATTCTAAAAACTTTGCTTGCTACAGTTTTTGTTTTTCATTGGAAGTTAACTTCTTTATAATTTTGTGTTATGTGCAGCCAAAAATCGGCAAGAGATTCACCACCTCCTCCTTCTGGAATTGGGTCAGAAACAGGGACAGGGGAGATGCCATTGATAGTTAATAGTCCATGGTTTCCCAACTTTTTCACTGGATTTTCATCTAAGTCTTACTCTTGCTCCTTGTCATTGATTGCTGCCCTAACTATACTAATATTCTTTTCTTTGCAATACTCATAGTGCATAATTAATATTAAAGGTTGTAGGTGACATTTTTTAGGGATAATTAAATCTCAAGGTACAAAACCTCAGCATGTTAACTTGGAAAGCAATTGCAATTGCAATTGCAATCAGAACCTCGTGCACCCACCAGCAAAAGGGACTTTTTCAGGCATGGATTGTCATTATTCAATTAGAGAGTGATGTAGCGCAATATGAAAAGTAGTGTTTTCTATGCTTTGCTTGACTTAGAATCCGAGTAATATGGTTGGTACTCTACTAGCCAGCCAAAGCCAACTTTGCGGGTATTTGAAGCTTGGTACCATGTCATTTGGGTTGGCAAAATAATGGGATTTGCAATTATATTGTCTGGCAAAGAGACACTGCCACTTCTTGCTGATGTTAAACACACTCGGTTATGTTCAAAGGCACCTAGTTAGTGTGATTAAACAATTCAATGATATTGTTGTGCTGCCTCTGATTTTTGAAGCACTAGAGTACGTTCTTTGAAACCTTTTATGCTCTAATGGATTACATATTCAAGTGTTGTGCATTTCAAGTTTTAGTCCCATTGAGATTTACTGTGCTTTTTGTGTTCCCACGTTAAGTTAGGCTTTGTGAATTGTGATCAGATCATCCGTAAATTGGTTTCGTAATTTTTAAAAAGATAGATATTACAATCTCCCAATTAACACAATATTAAATAATTATGCATATATTTGGATGTACAGAGAAATTGCGCAAACGTGGGTTCAATCATTTTTCAACATGTTTGATTTTATGTTGGCATTACGTCTCAAATCAGTTTAAAAGCCTACAAATTCAAATCAAACCTCTTGATAATAATCTATCTCTAATAAAAACCAATAGATCATTTGAACGCTCATCCTGAGATCCACGATAATCTAACTGCAATGCTATCCCATTTTTTAAGATTGTCAACATAATGAATAAACGTTATTGTTAATCATTGTACGTATTAATTTGGCGAAATACAATGTGATATTCTATAATAAGGTTATTACTTACTACCTTCATTCCTAAACTCTTGATATTTAAGATTAATATACACAGTTTAATAAACATTTAATACTATTCACAAACAATACATACTAATTTAATATCTATGATGGAAAAAGTTGTGAAAATTCAGGTCATGTGAAATAGATATACATATGGAAAAAAATAATTAATGAGACTTTAAATATGTAAAACATCAAGAATTAAGGAACAGAGGTAAGGTAGTATTTAGTTGACATTACTACTTTAGTCCATTGTTATTGTCACAAGAATATATTACTCAACAAATTGTTTGAGGTAATTGTCTTATCCTGTTTTTGTTATTCCCATTCCTACGTGCTTTAAAAAAATTATTCCCAAAATATCCTTTTAACGGAAATACATTTCTGTTTTGTAAAGGGTGATCAATGGGTCGGGTCGCGTCGGTCGGGTTCGGGCCAAAAAAGTCCAATCCGACTGTACCCATGGATTGTGGTTTCTAGACCCGAACTCGCCCAAGTAAATATTCGGGTTAGGTGGGATCAGGTTGGGGCAGTCACGGATTGGGTCGGGTGGGTTATTTCGGATATGGACCAATGTTGGACCAAGTCATATTTTGGGCCAAGGCAAAAAATTATCCATTTTTTCTTGTTAGCTTTTAAACCAACTGCACATAAGACCTTGATTTTTAAATTACGGTTTAAAATTTCAATTTTAATGGCCCAATGAGTATTCAATTTTAATAGCCCAATGAGTATGTTATCAAATTACACTATATTTTATTACAATTTAAGATCAAATTACATTTTATTTGGGCCTCATCATTATAACCAGTTTTTTTTTTCTACTTTTCTCAATTTTAAATTGGGTCATGATCTTTGATTGTAATTACTCAAATCTTACATTACAAATATTACAACATAAATAACTCCACAAGTCATAAAAAATTACATCAAACGTTATAATCAAAAGAATAAAAATGAAATATAATTTACAAAAAAAATCAATTAAAAAACATTTGCAATTTGACCATGAATTGAAGGGCTGGCAAAGAGGCACCTAAAAACATAAAAACTAAAAAGTGAACATCGTGCGATCATCATATAGAACCGTGATATAAAAGTGAATATATGATAATCAAGTATACACCACTCACATACAAAATTATCCAATTATAACATGAAAGGCAATTTCTTATTAACCTTGAGTTGCTCGTAACAGTGGCATTATGGCGCACATAATACAACTCAATGTAATGGCTTTGACAACAACCAAAATATTAAATTTCAAGCAAAATGTTGGATCCTGAAGACTAAGTAATATTCACAAAGTGAGACAAAATATTTGAAAACAAATGAGATAAAATGCAGTTCATGAAGGCAAGAGAATGCCAACATCTAAGCCCAAGAATAACTTGAAGAAGTTGCAGCTAGAAAATTTGTTTAGCCATATTGATAAGTTTATCATGTTACCATTTCTGTCATTTTTTATGAGCACCTTATATCAAAAGATGACCTACAGTTTGGAACTTTGCAATGATTAATCAAATTAGGAACATCATATTTGGGTAATAAAAAATATATTTAATAATATTAATGTACTAAGCAAATAATGCCTTGTGTTAGGCCATTTGGAAGAAAAAAAAAACTGTTATTTTTTCACATTCTCATAATAAACTGCTATTTTTCTACCTGTTGTTGCTCCCTTTGGAAAAAACTGTAACTTTTCTAGCAGGGTAATCTCAGTCAAAGTGACCTGTTATCATTAAATTAAAAGAATCAGAACCAAAGATCAATTAATCCAAAATAAACAAATTTATGTTATAAGTCAACAATGAATTAGCATTAGCATAAGCATAAAAGTACAATTGAAGGAGGACAAATAAAAGTCACATAAGGTTTATTTTCCTTCCAAAAAGTAATCAACTGCCATAAAAAACATAAATCCAATCTTAAAAAAAAAAAAACATACACACCAAAATATAGCCAACATAGATTATGAAATTGCATGTGAACCATTAGATCCAAAACTTGTCCCTAGTATCACACACTTCATGAGTAAGATCAATTTGAACAAGACACAATCACAATTTAATATAAAAAAAATCACAAGGAAGATCAAGGAAGCCTGAACATATGAAAGATGACAAAATAAACAAACTTAACCAAAGAAACTCAGGGACCTCAAGTATTATACTTGAATGAAGAGCACTTTCATGAGTATAATATGCAAGTAGTCAGGCAACACAACCCTATCCACCAAAACTACACTTTAGTTTAGACCAAGAAAATAATGACAAACACCATACAGTAACATTACAACATAAAAACTAAAATCTGCAAAAATATCATAACCATCACAATATGATAACGAAAATATTTAAAACAAAACAGAGAAGAGTACAGAGAAGAGTGAGTTTTTCTTTTTACAATAGAAGCACCTTAGTTTCTTTTCTTTTTCTTTTTTGACAAAAATGAGATAGAAAAATCAAAGCTTTGGAAGGATCCCAAATAGAAACTGAGAACACAACAAGCACATACCTCAAATGGTGAGAAAAGGCGCTTCGTTGATGATTTTTTTTTGTTCCTTCTTCCTTACCAAACAATAAAGAAAAACAATGAAAGAAAAATCAGAAATCAAAGTTGATAAATAACGCAAACAGGAAAGGTGTTGTACACACCATGTCGCAATGGTTGAGTTCCTTCAACCAGAACAAGCAATCGACCAGTCTAAAGGGTCCAAAGAGGTCTTCTATGAGCTCTGCTTTGGTGACCGCTGTGAGGCATCGAATTGAATGAAGATGGGGTGTTCAACAGGGGTGTTGTGCATGAAGGTTGTTAGGTATTGAGCATAGCAGAAAATGGATACAAGGCAGAGAAAGGGGGAGAGAAAGAGGGAAGATGAAGACATAGTAGATATTCAGAGAACGAAAGAGGGTTTAGGAGAGGTGAGGAGCTGGGGTTTGGAGCAGTTGACGAGAATATGGAAGTGGCACTAGGGTTTCTTTGATTGAAAATGAAACTTATACTACATAAGAGACACTAGGGTTCCAGGGAAAGGATTTATTTAAATTAAAATGTATGTATTGGATGGGTTCGGGTTCCGACAAATTGAAAATATCAATCCGAACCTGCCCAATGAAACCCATTGCAAACCGATTTTTCAACCCGCTTACCAGCCTAAACCCACCCAAATGCCATTTTTTTTGTTCGGGTAGTGCGGTTTTGGGTCGGGCCGGGTGCACTTGCTCACCCCTTGTAAAGTATACAACGAAATTGTATTTTTGTTGTAGTGTAGGGGTGCAAAAAAATACACAACAAAAATATGTTTTTGTTGTAAACTTTATACAATGGAAACATATTTTTGTTGTGTATTTTTTTGAACCCCCTCTTACACAATGGAAACACGTTTATGTTTTATTAAATTTTTACCCAAAAAAAATTATAAATAATTGTGATGTTATTTTTTTTATTTTTTTGTTTTAATTATTTAATTATCATATAAGTTACCTTTTTAATAGTAATTGAATTAATTATGATACAAATTATATTAATGATGACAAATGTTACTTTTTTTAATAGTAATATAACTTATATTTTTAATTGAAATTTGAATTAATGACAACATAAGTTACCACTTTTAATTATAATCAACTTAATTATGATACAAATTAGTATCATAATTAATTTGATTACTATTAATAAAGGTATTTCGTTTAATAATTAATTTATTTACTTTTATAAATAGTAACTTCTATCCAAATTTATTTAATTTTAATTAAAAAGATAATGTATATGATACTAACTGCCATTAAAAAGAATAAATTGTATCTTAATTACAAAAATATAATTTATATCATCATTAGTTTGATTAGTTTTAAAAAGTAATTTATATCTACAATTAATTACAATCTTTTTCGTAAAAATTTAACAAAACGGAAACATGTTTCCGTTGTATATTTTTTTTCGCCCACTACATTGCAACAAAAATACGATTCTGTTGTATACTTTATACAGCAGAAACGTATTTCCATTAAAAGGGTATTTTGGAAATAATTTTTTTTAAAGCACATGAGGGTGGGAATAGCAAAATAGGGTCAGAATAGCAATTCCCATTGTTTGAAGTTTTGTGGCCTACTGAATAAAAAAAAAAAAAAAAAGTTGTGGCCTACAAAATGTTGAATGATGGACATCTTATCATAGTCAGTCTTTTTTCATTTATTAAACAATGTACAGTTTTACTTTAAATATTTGTTGCAGAGTATGTGAATAAAAATGGACTTTTATTTAAATATTTGTGGCTATTAGAATAAACAAGGAGAGGTTGACCGCAATTTATTTGCTTGATGTTGGAGGAATAATGGGCTCTTATTTTAGTTGTGTTATATAGAAGAGATTGTCTTCTTCCTAGTTAATTAAACTATATTTAATGTGCTACAAGATAATTTAGCACAGGCTTACCGTCCCATGTCCCATACATCCCCAAGGAGTGAAGATCCAGAAATTTTATGTTATAACCTCGTGGGAGCAATACTTGCATATAGATAATATTTGTAAAGGACATATTCATGTTATGGATTGATACTCATTATGGAAATACTCATTATTATATTAAGAAAATTTAAAAATTTGCTGGGGCAAAGCCTACAAAGTAGATCCGTTAATGGTTGAATTTCAAGACTTATTTGCCCTTTACACTAGCTCGGGGGAAAATATAACACTTTCTTCAAGAAATCAAACGTAAACTTCTCGAGGAGAGGGCAATTACTTTATCACTTGTATAAACCCAGTACTAAGAAATTCATAATTTCGGCCACACATTTTCGCATTCATCTCATCTAATTTAAAGAGTTAACCTGGTATTGAAGAAGGCTGACAATTATCGATTAAGGGGCGATATAGTGCTGCTAAAATATATAAAGACAAGCAGACTTTCTTGAACTTGAACATTGTGTTACGACTAATGTGGTACGGCAAAATTCCAACGGATAACATGATTACAGTAAGACTAATGTTCTCCTTTTACAACTTATGAAAAATCAAAACTCATGCTAGAGAAGCTTTTACTGTCTATCTTAAAGCTAAAACCATGAAAAACAAAGGCAACCGACAGCACCGTCAGTAAATAGTGGATGTCATGCAAATCTACAACTCGTCCTTGACATCATCAGCATCATCGTCCGCATCAGCTTCAGCCTTTGCATCTTCTTTTGCATCAATTTCAGCCTCTACTTCGTTGTCATCTTCTTCTTCAACTGTTGCTTCAGGACTGACGTCCAAGCTAGACTTCACTGAATCATAAATACGGGAAGCAAAATCCTTGGGATCATCAAGCAAGAAGCCACTTTCGAAGAGTGCAGTCTGGTACATCAGCTGTGCTGTATGTTTCACACTCTCATCCTGAAAAGTAAGCCGATTGTGTTAACAAATAAACCCCAATTGAGAAAATTAGGCAATAGGAAATGTACTAAAATCTAGAATGTACCTCAGGGTTCTTTACTACTCTCTCCCGGAGCTCCTTGATAATAGGGTGCCTAGGATTGATCTCAAGAACCCTCTTGCCACGCATGTATGCTTGCTTGCTAGCATCTGACAAAGTTTGAGACTGCATGATTCTCTCCATGTTAGCACTCCAACCAAATTTTGATGTCACCACTACACAAGGAGTGTTATCCAATCGGTTGGATATCTTCACATCATCAACATTGTCTTTGGAAAGAGCAGTTTTCCACCACTTGGTAAGATCCTTAAAGGATTCCTTAAGTTCCTTGTCTTTTGAATCCTTCCCAAGTTTCAAACCCTCCTTGGACACATTTTGGAACTTCTTATCTTCATAATCCATCAGGTATTGCATCAAGTATTCATCAACTGGATCCGTGAAGAAAATAACCTGTACCAAATTGAAAAGAAAATACACTTAGAAGACATCAAATCACCATCCCTCAGCAGAATAGAAAGACAAATGTTTTTTGAAAAACAAATAATAAAAATTGTGGAACCATATACTTGGAATAAAAATCAAACAATTTTAATTGCACCTCAAAATTTTTCTTCTTAAGCCGCTCGAGGAATGGAGATTTTTCCAGTTGTTCTTTGCTGGTTCCAGTTATGTAAAAGATATCCTTCTGCCCAGCTTTCATTCTAGATATGTACTGATCCAGTGATGTCAATTTACCCTCAGACTTGGTGCTGCAAGAGTTCCAATTATCAGCTAAATCGTTAACTAATGAAAGTGGGGAAATAACACTACCACAAGAGTTTAATAATTACAAGCAAAAGTAATATACCTCTCAAATCTGAGCAATTTTGCCAAACGATTTCTGTTGGTGGCATCCTCGATGATACCAAGTTTAATGGATTTACCAAACTCATTCCAGAACTTAGCATATTGACCTTTCTTCTCATCGTTGTCAGAGGACGTATCTTCTGCATCAATGTTTTAAGATTGTTGGAAGTACAAAGTCAATGAACAGAAATCAAGAAATCTCTCATACACGTGTTTTGGTCAACCTTAGGCCATAAAAAGAATAGGGATAATGGAACCCATAATTTACACCATACCTTTCTTTTCTTTGTCAGTGGACTCGTCAGGATCCTCATCAGCAATCCTACGGATCATATCAAGGGCTTTCCTAATAAGTTTCTTCTTGATTGTCTTTAGACTATTATGTTGTTGAAGCATTTCTCGCGATACATTAAGTGGCAATGTGTCAGAATCAACAAGACCCTGTTCCCAATGTCAAAAATAACATTTATTAACAAAAATTATTCTGATCCTCATAAAATATATTTATCTGCAATAACAAAGCATACCGATGCCTACCTTCAAAAAGTTTAGGTACTTAGGCAACAGTTCATCAAATTCATCTGAAATGAACACACGTCTAACATACAACTTCAGGTTGGATTTGTTGGCATTATAATAGCTCTCATATAAATCTTGAGGTGCCTTAGGTGGTACAAACAAGACTGCCTTGAACTCGACATCACCTTCAGCAGTGAAATGACTCCATGATAAAGGTTTCTCATCACTGAAATCCTGCAAAAAACAAAAATCCACAACTTTATGAATATTAACAAACTCGGAGTGAAGTGAATTTAACTATAAATTCCCTTGAAGTATCACATAAGAAATGAACATGACAATATTACCTTGGCAAGAGAGTGGTAGAATTTGGTGTATTCTTCTTCTGTAACCTCCTTTGGATTCCTCAGCCATATAGCTTTTACATCATTCAAAAGTTCCCATTCATAAGTTGTTTCCTTCACTGTCTTTGTCTTAGGCTTTTTATCTTCATCTTCACTTTTATCGGCATCTTCATCTTCGGTTTCCTCCTTGGTTTCAGCTGTTTAAGGAATAAGAATGACACCTTAAATTATCATTACCATAATATACAAGAATGAACAAACACCAAAACAGCATCTTGAAACAGGATATAAATGGAAAGATCAAACTGAACTCTTTAAAATATACTTACATGAATCCTCTTCATCACTGGAATCATCCTCATCAGCAGGAACCTCAACATCAACCTCTTTGCTTGCCCAAATATAGATAGGGAAGTTAATAAATTCAGAGTATCTCTTCACCAATTCCTGTGAAAAACAATAGTTATTAAATCATATTTAGCAAGAGATTGACTTATTTTATATTGAGAATGATTATTGACAAAAAAAAAAAAGCGTATATAAAATCAGATTTATCCTTTTTTCTTGTCCTTTTCGTAACTATAAAATGCATATTGAGATTTGTGCTGCCAAATCATAGTCCAATCTAAACATTTACTTGAAGCTGTGAAAAGTTAATTTAACTAATGAGAACTCAACCTTCTTAGAAGTGCAACACTTCATAGAAATCCTACGCTCTAATATTGCATATTTCCCCAGTGAAAATCAATAGAATAGCATGTTCAATCACTTGTCAAAGTAAAGTTACAGAAACTTATAAGATAAAACAAATTTTGCCCGTAGACAACACCTCTATTTTCAAGCATGAGCAAAGAACAAGCTAGTATCACCTGCTGTGGATGCAAACTACATATAGTTGACATATAGATTAAAGTAAATGACCCCTACGTGTAAACTTATGTGCAGTAAACTAGAGGACGTGAAATTTTAAACTCAACCAACTTATAAATTATAATAATTAAGGTAATAGTTTGGTGCATACTTTCAGTTTAGACTCCTCCAAGTACTCCCCAGCCTCTTCTTTGAGGTGTAGTCTAATCTCAGTTCCACGTCCTAGTGGTTCGTTCCATGTATCTTCCGAAATTGCAAAAGCTCCATCAGCTTTTGATTCCCATACATACCTGATAACCAAAAAATTTTCAAGTCAGTCAGCTGGGTTAGAAGTCAACGAACAAATAATGCCTTCAACATTTACTGATTACAAAAACAATATCAAGTATCAAGTCTAGAAGACTTACTGCTTATCATCATTATGCTTGCTAATGACTTCAACATAATCAGCCACGAGATACACAGAGTAGAAACCAACTCCAAACTGCCCAATCAGATTGAGATCTCCACTTGTTTGCATTTTCTCAACAAATGCTGAATTAACACACAGCTCCAGTTAACATCTTCCCAACCACATTACAAGCAAAAATTACTTCGGCAAAGGCCACAACATACATACCTGAAGTTCCAGATTTTGCTATGGTCCCCAAATTCTTTATCAAATCCTCCTTCGTCATACCAATACCTCTGTCTCGGATTGAGAGAATTTTCTTTTCCTTGTCCAGCTTAATCTGTAGCACCAACGTGTTTTAGTTTAGTTACAAAACAAACCACGAACACAGCAATAAAACACCAGCATTGCTTGGACTGTCATCATACAAATCGTTAGCCTGAATATAACAATGCATAATAATCAGAATTTAACAATACTAACCTGAATATCAAGCTTGGTGTTATCACCTTCTCCCAAAACCTCCTTATCCGTGAGGGAGAGGAACCTAATCTTGTCCAAAGCCTAGAATTTACACATCACTCGTCATTAACACATCGTTCTCGTATAAAAATTTAATGCAAGGATTTTCCAAAAATGTAAATAAACATATAGATATAGGTTTTGAAAAATAAAAATAAAAAGTGCTTACATCAGAAGCATTGGAAATCAACTCTCTGAGGAAGATATCTTTGTTACTGTAGAGAGAATTGATGATAATATCCATAAGCCGCGACACTTCCGCTTGGAACTCAAACTTCTCCGCGCTGCTACGGAGAGATCTCTTCGAGATCGACTCCGCCTCCCTTTCAATTACAATAACACGCGTTTAGATACCAAAACAAGAGAGCGAGAGCGAGAGCGAGAGAGAAATCAAACAACACATACCTCTTGACGACATCTGAATCGGTGGAAAGGCCATGAGGCACAGCACCGATCTTGTCCTCCACCTTCGGTGGATCTACAAGCTCGTCGGAATCACCCTCGGCATTCGCCTGAAACTTTCGACCTACAAAACCCAAACGTAGATGCGTAAACGAATTCGAACAACTAGCGCTAGCGAAGTAATGCGTACAAGAGTGAATGAATGGTGAAGTGGCATACAAACCTTGATCTGCAAAGAGAAAGAGGAGAGAGAGTAGAAGGAGAGCGGAAGCAACCGTCCACTTCCTCATGGCAGTGCGCAAAGTAGTGTTTCTAGTAGCTTCGACCAGTTAAGAAGAGATCCGTTTAGTTTGGATTGATTTAGCATTTGTGTTTAGTTCATTTATTTATATATGCCTCAGCTATAGGTTTGCCCGTGTTTGTTACGGGGGATCTTCCTTCCTGCGAAGACCTCCGTTTTGCCACCGTGGACAATCCAACGGCTAGAGATCTAGTTTATGACACGTGGCTTTGTTTTATTGGCATGTTCTGTTTCATTCGACGTGGAGATTGCGAGTGTGGTGGATGGTCCCACCAGACGACTCCAAAGCCCAAGTCTACCATTGCCCATTTGAAATGTTACTTCTTTTTTGCGCCTCTAATACGGCAGTTTCTCATTGGTTCAATATTTTCTTTTTTACGTGGAAAAATCCAATCACTTTCCTCCTCTCTTTTTATTTAGCGTGTATTTTCTTATAAATCAAATTTAGTTATTAATACTTGTATTCTTATGAATAAAAAAAATATTATAAATCTTTTGGTACTTAATTACGTGGATCTAACTTAATTATTTAAATAAAGTGTATGAATTGTTATAAATTTTTTGGTACTTGTATTCTTATGAATGAAAAAAATATTATAAATCTAAATTTTTATCTGTATAAGAGCATTTTAAAAAAAATAATAAAAATGTTTTTAGAATTTTATTGTAAATAAGAGTGATTTTAAGAGTTATTTTCACTTTCATTGAGTCATATGTTTTATCTTAGTTTTATATATTAAGCATTTTGTTTTATTTTTTTAATTTTTATTCTTTTAAAATATATTTCTTAATTTTAATTTTAAACTTATTCTGGTTCAACTTATCTCTTACAATCTACTAATTTCATTTTTATTTCTAAATCGAATTTTAATATTTTTTTTAAATGAAATAGTCAATATAAAAATGAACTTGTATTGAAATATAAACTATTTAGTGTAAATACAAACCATACAAGATAGATAAACTCATCCCAATTCTTGAACACCTCTATTTAGAAATAGCTATTGATAAAGCAAGGAGGTTGCATGAAGTAGCAAGATAAAAAGGAAAAATCTAGGGAGACTTCACAATCTCAATCATTTGTCCAACATACAGTGGTTGAATCTAATTAGGGTTTGAAATTATTGTGGCTAAACATAAATGAATTATGAAAAAAAAAAAAAAACATTTACAAGACAACTACATTCCAGAACTTAATTTTTTGAACATAAAATACATGATTTTGGAATCAAGTTTCTATAACATTAAAAATTAAGTTCTGAAAACTAGCTTTTGAATAACTAGTAAAATAATGTTCCAGAAAGTTTTTTTACAATATATTAAAAAAAAACACAAAACACAAAATGGGGAAGAACACATATTTGTACCTTGTTGAAGAAGGAAGATTTGAAAGGTAAAGAAAGCACTCAAATAAAGTGAAATCGTCAATGAGAGGAACACCGAAGAATACCTAAGGTGGCGTTTACTTGCAATTCTGTTTTCTGTTTTCATTTTCTGTTTTCAGTTTTTAATTATAAAACTGCCACCTTGTTTTCATTTTGTTTTCTATTTTCTAAGATTTGTACAGGAAACAGAGAAAACAAAAAAAAATTGTTTTCAGTGTTTCCTGTACAAATCTTAGAAAACAGAAAACAAAATGAAAACAAGATGACAGTTTTATAATTAAAAACTGAAAACAGAAAATGAAAACAGAAAACGGAATCGCAAGTAAACGTCCCCTAAGAGAACTAAAGTAGAGCACTCAATGAGAAGAACACCTAAACAATATTCAGCTTCATCGAAGTGGGAAAAAAAAAAAAGGAAAGAAACATTGCTCAACTTAGATGAATGGCATGCAACGTTGTTATTCTTTATAGAGAGTGAAATAAACACATAATGTGGAGGAATATTTGAAAGAGGGATAAAATAGAAAACAATATCTATGTAATTTTATTAAAGAAAGGGGAAAGATTTATTTATTAATAAGGAAATGTATTTAACAATCGCCAAGTCCATGACACAAGTGCTAAGTTATCCCTAACCCACAGACAAGCTAAGACCAATAGCCATGAGCCACAGCAAGTGTGTGATCACCCTGACACAAGTAAATTAGGGGGAATAATATTCACACACTCTTGTTTTATCTTCTCACTCCCTATTATTATTTTTTTTTGTAAAAATACACTTAATGGAAACAAGTTTCCATTGTATACCATGATATAATGAAAACTAGTTTTCGTTAAATTGGCGATAGACGAAAAAAATAACAAACAAAATGTTGTAAAAAAAAGAAACAACATAGGTGCGAAAACTCACTTAGGGAAGCCAATCGACGACAAGCAAGAACAACTCTAATAGAAGAGTCTCTAAACAATGCTAAACTGAAGAGAAAGTGAGAATATGTTTAAAGAATATGAGAAAGTGAGGGAGAGGGGGAAAGGGGTGCGAGGGGAGGGAGGGAATAGAAATTTAAAAAAACCGTTGGGGGTAGGAAGATAAAAAAGGAGAGTGAGAATATCACAGCCTCTAAATTCGACCAAGATTAATGACTGGACCTTTATCTATACCTATACCCAGCACACGAAATGGGCTCAAGTTAATAGTGACAAAGAGTCGTTTTTATGGGCCGAAACAAAAGTTAAACAAACCTATAGAAACAAGCAAAATGGGTTGTGTACGTAACGAACCAGGGGAAGGAAAATGATTGAGATCATGTCTATGAAATTAATAATGAAATAATTTATTACTTGAATTATTATCTAAATCATGAAATATCATAACGAACATAATAATAATAATAATAACAACCGAGGAGGTCTGTTTTAGTTGGTTGAGTAGGGTTTATAAATCCTCTGATTAGGGATGGCAAAAAAATCCACACATGCGGATATCCGCGGATAAAATCCGCCATGGATAGTATAAACGGATATCCACGGATAACGGGTACGGATTTTTTATTTACCCGCTTGTTAACGGACGGGTACGGGTATCATAGTATCCATGCTTGCGGGTACCCGCTACCTGTAAAATTACTAAACTACCCTCATATATATATATATATATATATATATATATATATATATATATATATAATTTAGGAAAGAATCCTTAGTCAGTACAGTAGTCATCATTCTTCTTTCCTTTCATCGACCAAAATGAAGCACCTGTGAGAATTATGTCTAGAGATTCAAAATCATAATATAAGCTTCTTATTTCTTTTATTTATTTTTTAATTAAAGACATGTAATTTTCACATAAAAATTAACTTAATTACACATTTGATTCTTGATTCTTCTTGTAGTAAATAATATGATTTTATTTCTAAATTTTATAGCAAATAAAGGATCTGTTTCTTAGTATTTTTTCTAAAAGAATCAGCCTTTTTTTTTTTAAAAAAAATATTTTTTTTAATATGAAGTATCCATGAGTATCCATAAATACCCGCAGATATAAGAAAAATCTGTAAATTTTTATCAAACGGATATCCGGCGGGTAACGGGACGGATTTTCTCCGGCGGGACGAGTAACGGGTAACCACTATCCGTATCCACCCCAACCCGTTGCCATCCCTACCTCCAATAGTGTTCAATTCCTATGGATAAAAAAAATGACCATAATAAGAATAATAGGTCTGAATACATCAAATAAAATAGCTAAATATTTCATAATTCTTCCTTTTTTTTTCTAAGACTAGAATCTTATACATAGTCCAATTTAAAAAAAAAATATATATTCTCAAAATACAAAACTTTCAGAATTTCACAAACTAATTTCTTTGCTAAGAGAATTTTTCTAGATTAAATTGATATTAAGTATGCATCTTAAAAAAAAACACTAGGGTCGCTTTAGTAGGAGATGGATAGTAATATGAGGTCATATGTTTTAATATCAATACGATCATTTTGTACAAAAAAAAATCCGTTCCACAAAGAACTTCCTACAATCGCATAAAAGTGAAAAATTGTCACGATCCTAACTAACTTTGCATTCACTGTAGAAATGGACATAATTTTTTTCAATGCACCGCTACACTAAAGTCTATTTAAAGTCTCATATTATATCAGAAGCAAAAAAAAAAACATAACAGAAGCAAAAAAAAAGTCTCATATTATATGCAGATCTTTAACCCAAAAAAAAACATATAAGTATCTTATATTTCAAAAAAATATAACATCTAATAAAATTATAATATTCATGAATAATCTCTACATAATCTCATCACAGCATAATTTTCTACATATAACATCTAATAATATAACATATAATGTAGAAAAAAATTATAATTTTCTACATGGAATCACGGCATAATCTCATCACAGGAAGCTGAAGCTCTAGCTCTTCATAATGCAATTAATTGGACATCAGCTATGCACCTTGACAACATCATTTTTGAAACAGATTGCAAACCAGTGGCAGACAACATCAACTCAAAGATATTCATGAATAATGAATTTAGTGAATTTTTCGGGAGTTGTGCAGAAAAATTATCTTCTTTTCAAAACTGTCGCATTTAGTTTGTTTATAGATAAGCTAATCAAGTTGCTCATTATTTAACAATGACATCTAGATTTAATGCTCATGCACAAGTTTTTGAATTCAATCCTACTTGTATTCAATAACTTATTTTATATGAAATGATATGATCCTCTTTATCTAAAAAAATAAAATTATAATATTTTCATATAAATAATCATTGTATTAATAATGTAATTAAGGTGGTTCACGTTTACCTACATTGGAAAATTGTTATATTTGTCTACTTGACGAACCTAAACAATTGTTCGCCGTTGAGAGCCACGTCACCAAATTAGCGACCCCTCCAAAGTCAAAATCGTCTCATTTTTCTGTATCATTTTTTTATACGTTGTATCAATTCATTTATTGAAGAATATTACAAAATGATGTTGGAGCATCGTAATCCAAAGTTAATATAATCCCTTGTTTAGGCTTACACCATGCAAATAATTTTCACGAAATTTATTTTAGACGAGACAGCCAAACAGACTAATGATGCCATGCCACCACCAATTTCTTCCAAGAAAAGAGACGGCACATTGATTCTTCATAGACCCGCAAATATTGTTATGTCTATTATAAAATTAATAACATTTTACCCGAAATGATGTTACTGTTGAACGCACAAGGGCATAGAAATATATGTGTGTCTTATGGCTCGCCAAGATTGAATGCAAATAAAATTTTACTAATTAGCCATATCAGCATGTTGAGTAAAAAAAATGTATTTTATTTTTTGAAAATTTAAAAAAGATTAGTTACTCAACACGTTCCATCAATCTCGCATACTGCTGGAATTCATTTTCAAAGAGAAATTATTTGGCACCAAAATAATGAAAATATGCAGTCAGAAGGAGCAACTAGCACATAAAACAGATGTATACACATTAAATTTTATTGAATCTCATAGTTTTTTTTGAAGAAAAATGGTGTCTATCAGGTTCGAACAATCTCATAGTAAAATTACATTTAAATGACAATATATATCTCTTACACTCTTTAATAATTTATCTTCCCGACAGAAAATCAAATAAGCACTTAATGTTGATAAAATTCAATTCATCTTGATACAAATGGTAAAGCAGACAATCGAGATTAATAAATATAAAAATTGAAGGGGCCGGTTATGTTATGGTTTTGACTGAACAATAAAGTTGTGGACTTGTGAGACAAGTTGAATGTCAGAATTCATAAATGAGGAGGCCATGAATCACGATATTAAGAAGGAAGGTGATTCACGACCGGTCAGTGACGGTGACGGTGTTCTTCCAGCCACCCTTACAATACAAGGGGAACACAACAGTGAATTAATGCAGCAGAGCCATTCACGCTACTTTACTTTGCCCTACCTCTACATGTCTAATATTGAAGAAATTATACATTCTCAACTAATTAAAAATTTACTTAAATGTAATTTTTAAAATTATTATTATAAAAGTTAATAGTCTCATCATATATGATAATTTATGATTAGATGATATAATATGTTTTAATTAAATTTTATAAGTTTTATATTAGTTTCATTATATATTAAATGTAAAATCTGAATAATTTAATAAGTTTCATTTGGATGCAAAAAGTAATAAAAAAAATTACATTTTCCAAACGGTTGCTCATAAAAATTTAATTAAAATTCAACATATTTTATATTTTTAATGAACAAATCAACAATTAAAAATATTATTTATATTTTAATATAAATAGTATTTTAGTATTTACAATACATAAAATAAGTGTCTTTTTTATATAATTAAGATTAATCATAAATAAATATTTTGAAATATATAAATTATATTTTAAATTATAATTAACAATTTAAATTATGACATAAGATTTTTTTTTTGAGAGAAAAGATTATTTTTAACTATTAATATTTTTTTAAAATATTAGAATTTAATTAAAAATGAAGATAAAAAAAGTTGATCGAAAAATATATATGGTTGAAAAAAAAGGTATATCTACAATGATAAAAAAAAAGTGGTAGTTTAAGATAACTCAAAAATAAAGTTTGGATTAATTGTAAGAGTAATATGTAAATGCATATTTAAAAGAAAAAAGTGTTAAAAATATTAAATAAAAAAGAAATTTTATTTTTTAAATTATATATTCTAATTTATAATAATAATAAATAATGTTTTTTTAATATTTTATATCTTTATGTTTTGAGTCGGTACCGTAAGAAATTCTGTCAGCATGATCCGTACAAAATACGTTAAAAAGGATTCGTTGTCTACTAGTCTTGATAGTTCTGTCCACTTAAAAAAACATTTCTCCTTGTCTTGCGATAAGTATAAACATAACAACAGTCGACAAAATCAGAATACGGTAAAAATAAATAAGCTATACTATTTCTAAAATTACATAAATTCTAGTGTTTTTTTACTCTTATTCTAATCTTATTAATTGTTTAAAAAATATATATTGACATCTTCTTATACACTATACTTTCTAATCTCTTTCGGTGCTCCTCTATAAAGATTGTTGTAAATTTTAAAAATGCAGACAAATTTTGTATAATTCTATGAATTTTTAAGAGTGATTAATAGTATAGTAATTTACTTTTTTATTTGTCTTGGATTAGAGATTACAGTGTCCTACAATTCATTCATTGGATCGAAAACTAATTTGATTCGTAGTGCGTGATTGTCGCTGATTTAAAGAAATTTTACACACCGAGAAAATCGAAAAAGTTTTCCCATTAAATAGACGTAACGGGACCTTACACCATTACACTAACGCAACCCTTTTGGATTAGTATAGTAATTTACTTGAAAAAAAAAAAGGGGATAGGAAGCGAAAAAAGTAAAAAATAAAAACAAAGAGAGAGGCAAATTGCAGTAAAGAGCCACGTCAGAAGAAATGAGACATGAGAAACAGGTGGCGTGATATGGTTGGAGTTAGAAAAATCGGCGGGTGCGTAGGATAATAACGTGACAATAAGTTACGAATGGGGGTGGATTTGTTGGGATTCCTCTCCTCTTTCTGAAATCAAAGTAGTAGTACTTACTAGTAGTAGATAAGCTCGGTGTGGTGTGATGTGATGTGATGTGGTGTGGTAGTAAGTAAGTGGTAGGCGATACCAATAGCAATTTGCAAATTTCGCTGAGATTTCAGACAACCGGGACCCATTTCCGTAATTTCAACCATCATCGCATCGGGACTGACTCATAATTAAAACCCCTGAAGGCTGAAACATTCCCAAGATGACGACGACGACGCATTAAAGCCCACATCCGCACCGCACCGCACCCCACACAGATCGACTCACTTTTCTCTTCTCTTCTCTTCCATGGCTGTGTCTGATGCCGTGGTCAGTAACCTTACGGTGCTCTATGTGGCAGTGATCGCGTGTATTAAGGCCTATGGGTTCCTGTGCGGACGCAGCTTCAGCGGTGGGTTTGTGCTGGTCGTGTCCTCCGCCGTGGTGGCACTGATTCTGGTTGCCACGCTGACGTGGGATGTGTCTCGTAAGGCCACGTATGCATTCGCCGCCGATCAGGCTCCGCCGCCGCCACCGACGCACACCCACGAAGCGTGCAAAGGTGGCATCTGCTGGCACGGCGTGGCGGTGCGATCGCCGGCGTCGCAGGTTCGCTTCAGACTCCCCCAGAATCTTCCTTACACAACTTTGTAACACACCAACTTCTCTTGATTAATTACTGGATGGATCCATCAACACAAAAAAGAGGGGCTTTACGGTTTTACTTAATTACCTAATTTCTTTTTCTTTTGGGTTTGTCGGTTTGTTTAGTTAGGTTCGTATATACTACATATATGATGGATTAACCTTTACCAACTTTTTGAGAAGGGGACGAGATGTTTTTTTTTTTTTTTTTTTTGTTGTTGTTGTTTTGGGTTGGGACGAGACTTGAGACTTGAGACTTGAGAGTACTGGTGGTATGTGTAGTTAGTTACTTAGTTATGTGTGTGTATACCTTGTAATATATATTGATATATATCGTGGTTGGAGGATTTATGTGAATAAATAATGTATGTTCTTTTTAAGAAAAATATATAATGGAAGAAAATGTACATTGGTTTCTGCTTGGTGTTTGAATATGAATATGAATTTCCAGGTTTGAGATTTGCTGCATTAGAAAAGAGGATGTAATTTGGATGATTATTGATTTGCTAGCGTCCGTAAGTTATTATGAATTTTTTATTCGGCTCTGTTTATTGAATAAAAAGAAAAAGATCGTGTTGGGGTTGTGACACTGATGTGAATGGAGTGAGGAAAGCAGCAGCGGTTTGTTTTGCTGACATGAGGGAGAGGAGGAACTATAGGTTACAGAAAAAAAGGAATGGTTGGTGAAGGTGGACTTATATGTGTGGTATTTTCTGGAGTAATAATTTTTGGGCAAATTATAAATTCAACAATTTATCTTATATAAATCTCTCCTAATTAGTATAATAATATAACATTGTGTATCTCTCGTTATCACAATTTTTTCCCTAATTTCTTTTATTGAGGTTCAATAAAATTACACTCCTGGAATTTGAATAAAATTATCCTGTGATATTTCTCTTTTTAAAACACTACTTTGGTATAGAGTGACAATAAAGTGAACCAACTAAAAAATAATTAATTCAAAATTTGATTTGATAATTGATGCATTAAATTTAGTTCATAAACTAAATGAGTTAAAAAGTTGAATTTGTTAAATAAATGAATTGAATTTAATTAGCTATATCTAATTTGACTCATTTGATTCATGAATCAGTTTAATAATATATATATATTATTAATTTTTTTAACTGCATATATTATTAAATTTTATAATTAATTAATTTCATATTAATTTTATTTTAGTATGAAATAAATAAATAAAAAAAGTAAATAATTGTAATTTTAAATTGAATCGAGCTAACGAGTTGAGTTTGAGTTGTTTACAAACTCGAGTTTCAAGTCAAAGTAATTTTTATCGAGCTGAATCAAATGTGGTTCATCTTGACTCATTTTTAACCTTATATTGATATCTTTTATAATTATATAAGAAAATAAAGAAGATTTATATTAATGGAAATGGTATGTCGTATTATATTATTTAAGAGAGATTTATATAGGATAAACAAAATGAGGAATATTAAATATAATTTAATTAAATTTTAGAGTGTAAGTATAGTTTGTTAATTAATAATTTTTTTAGGGACTAATGCTGAAGGATTTATAAAAAAGAATTAAAAATATGAGTACACAAATAAAAGTGGCCAACACCCCACATTATGTAGCTGCGAGTTGTCTCTATTAAACTAAAGTTATTGGATTTGGACCCGTCAGCTAGCACTAGCAGGAGGTCTAATGTGGCTTTTGGTTTTAGCTTGTTACGTGTGGAATTGGTCTCGACCAAAGATATATATGTCCATTCCAAAAGTGCTGGGTTCATTTTTCTCTCTGTTTGACATATATCCTAACCAAGTCAGTGGTGGTAGCTGGCATAATGAAAAGTGGTTAAGGAGAAATTGTTATATGGTTTGAGACTATTATGTGTTCAGACTAATTACGTTACACATTATGACTATAATTTTTAATTTATGAAAAAAAATTAATAAAACTTATTTATGTAATAAATTAAGTGAAGATAAATATCGTTGAAATATGTAATAATTTCTCTCTGTTAAGAGATGAGTTTGATTACTACTCACTTGGTGAATTGCTACTGGACACAGGCAAAGTGACATTTTATGTTTATGAATAAGGTTACAAGAATCTACGAATCCAGGCCATTCGGGTAATTCTCATACAGGTTGGACTATAACAAATCAAGTGTTGATAAAGTTGAAAAATAATTATGGAAAATATATACATATATGTTTTAACTTTAACATGTCAATTTTGTTGATGTTTGAGTAACAGAACTCAATTATTAACTCGACTTAAGTTTTTTACAGGCTACGTTTTATTTGATCTGGTTTGTTAACCTGTTTTTATTTATTTAATTAAAATTTTAAAATATTAATTTTAAATTATTTACTTAATTAATTGAGAAAAATACTTAAATTAATCTATATTTTTTTTTTGAAGAGAGAATTAATCTATATTAAAATTTGCAAATTAGTTATTATATTAATACTTATTTTAAAATATTGTTACAAAATTTAATAATTAATTATGAAATTTTTGTTTTTGTAATTCCACTTGAATTAGAGTTCAGTTTAAAATTTTTACTTAAATTTTGTTGAGTTATTCTGAGTTGCTATCGAAATAAACTCATTTATCACGTTTTTAGGGATTTTTATAATGACTGAGATTAAATCAAAATTATTGAAAGGTAAAAAAAAAAACCTCACATAATATTAAGTTAAATAAAAATTAAAACACTATCTTTTTATAATATAGAAAATGGGGAGTTATGGCCCCATCGAGCAACATGTGAACATATATTGGGTTGATTTCTTAGAAAGGGGTAACAAACTTGCTCACAAGTTACATAGTTGTTTAATGTTATGTTACTGACTTTTTAATCTACGAAAAAACTTTCAACTCAATAACAATATTTTATATTTTTAAATTTAACTATTGATAACGTTGAACAACGCTATGAAACACTAAAATGTACGAAGTAATTGAGGTTCATACCTTTGGACGTAACCAAAATTTTGAAGATGGGTGCAGGATTAATTGAACAAATATTTTTTTTAGTGTTTTGAACTTGACAACACAAGCAGTCCAGCAGACATTGTCGTCTTCCTTACATTTATATCTAATTATGTCTTGTTATGTTATTTAATAAATTTAACATTTCGTGTAACAGTAGGCATAGTTAATTTTATTAAATGAAATGCGACAAATGTCAATATAAAATAAAATGAGTGTATTTGTTTTTTATACGTTAACCTATACCAAAATTAAGCTTATACATTTTCTCAATGGAGTAGCTAGTAACTGTGAAGACTAACGATGAATAACAAAGAAGGACGTACGTATACGCACAAATAAATTACCAAAATTCGGTTGAATTGTAGTTATTTTGGGAACTTTATTTTTCAAGCCCCAACACAGAGCCAAGTTTTATTGCATGCATGATCTAGGTTAGCAATCGTTAAAGAAACTTGATAACGGTTAGAGAGACAGTGGAGATAATGAGAAACGAAAATTAAGGTCAGTGGACAAGTTTTTATTTTGTTTTTTTATTTTTTATAAAAATATTATAATCTTTATTTCAAAAATTTGAATTAAAAAATTAAAAAAATGTATTATTTTATATGTATTTAAAAAAAAAAGAAAAATGAAAACAATATCAATATTTTTATAATTAAAAATAGAATTAGAATATTTTCTCAAACTAAATAAAAGGCATGTGATGCAAGTTATTATGTGGCTTTATACAGGGATGACAATATGAGTTTAACCCGTAGTCAATTTGGTAGGACAGGTTAAGGTTTAAAACTCATCAACCAGCTTAATTTGTACTGTCCAATATGCAATCTAAAATGAGTTGAAGTGAGTTCGACTTTGACTCATTGGGTTGTACTTTTTAAAAAAATTAAACAAAAACAAGTTAAAAAATTTAACCCATCAACTCACCTTAAGGTAGGTTGATATTTTAAACCTATTTAAAAAAAATGGGACTAGTTAAATCCAATCCATTTTGACGAATCATTGGCAAGGAAAGACGAATTAATATAATTTTTCATTCCTATTTATATGTCAGACAAATTAATTAACATTTGACTTACCAAATTCTAACATTCAAATTGTATAGTTGTATATTCCCACACATTTTTATTTCTCTCTAACAATGAGAAGAAATGAAAAGTAACTCACTTTCTTCTCTTTTTTCTATTTCATTCTTATTTTTCTCTATTTCTCTTTAATCAAATACTCATATTTCTACTCTCATCTATTTCTATTCACTTTATTTTTCTCTTCTTTATTTTTATCAACTCTATTTTTCACGTATTTTTTTCCTCCATACCAGTCACAACAATAAGTCACCTACTATTTGGAAGATTTTAAACACCTTTTGCTTTTGTTTCGATAGGCTTCTAACCCCAGATTTTATCCAAAAATATATTTTGTTTAGCTGCATTTGAGTGAAATTTAAAAGCTGGGTGTTTACATTAGTTAGTTTTAAATCTTTTTGTAATTTTTAAAATAAATTAAAAAATAATTTCTAAAAAACAAATTAAACACTTGTTTATATAAATTAACCTGGATTTTTTTTTTATCTGCACTAAATAAAATTACTCAAAAATGATGAAATTGCTAAATAAATACTGTAAACGCTACACATTTGTTTGAATCAGACAATGAATTTGCTGCATTATAGCCATCATGATTATAGCACAGGATTATAGCCAATCACACTCAGTAATGCACATATTGGGGAATAGGGGCTTAACAGATGTGAAACCAAAGACATAACAATTAAGAGCACGTGTTAACCAGGACTTGTATCGAGTTAAGACTATTTTACGTAAGCGGAAAAGTTTTGGACACAGCTTTCTCTATACAGGTTATTACTTCATAATGAAAACTCACTAAAATCAACTAAATTTGTGACCATGTACTCCAGTACCACTCATTGAGAAACATGATACTTTGCCTATAATTTCTTTGACATTTGAAAGAAAAGGTTACAGCTACATGTACCTAGCCTTATGGGCTTGTACATACTTTCTATGAAACTGCAGGAAAGGAAAAACAAAGAAGAAAAAAAAACTAATTTTCCCCCTTTGCCAATCAATCTCATAAATCATATTACATCCATCGTCCTCCGCCTTTTATTGGGCTGGTTCTTCTCTTGCTAAAGGATTCCAATGGATTGGCCTACTCTTCAAGATCAACTTTAGTAATAATATAAGCATCAATTGGTAGCAGAATTATAAACAGATCAAAGGAGAGGCAAAAGCAAAAATTAGAGCTACTTCCATGGCGGTTGCTGATGTTTGTAGCTAGATGGATAGGTTTCCCAGCCACCATCTGGTTCCTTTCTTTTCACACTAACGCCAGAACTTGAGGATTGTGGAAGGGTCCTTACATGCTCCTCCATAGCTCTGCCTTGAGCAGGAAAGAAAAATTGCTTCGCAGTCAACATGTCTCTGTTCCCGCCGTCAATCGTGAAGCCAGAGTTTAGATCAAAATTGGGACGTGAAGATCCAACCCCATTTAAACCAAGTTGTGTACCTGTCATGCTCACGATAAATGGAGGCTGAGTATAAGATGACAGGACAGTTGAGGAAGATCCCCCAACCTGAGGCACAACTGGAGTTCCTCTCGAGTCTACCATGTATGGAATTGGGCCACCAGATGATCCATACATGGCTGACGAGAAAGACAAAGCAGGCACTGATGTCAGTCCATTATACCCAAAAGCAGAATGATTGTAGGATAGTGTGGGTCCCATTCCTAAAATGCCACCTGCTCCCGACAATGAAAGATCCATTGCAGGCTCAATAGCCTTGCCATTTGCCGAAGACAAAGTTTGAGGAATATATTCTCTTCTACCAACTTCCACCTTGGCACCCAAAATAGAGATCACAGGAGCATCCGATTTAGACCGTCTATAAGCTTCACTAATCGAAGACGACTTACTATGTCCTTGGTCCACTAAATCGGTTTGAAAGTATGGCCTGTCATTCAAATCAATGTTTCTTACTGAAGGTTGCATTGATGACGACGATGAAGCAGGTGATGGGCTCCAATAACCATTTCTTCCGGAAAAAAGTGGCCCCTCCATCCTCTGATCTGAAGGTTGGGCATCACTATCATCACCGATACTGTTTAAATCCAATTCGAACCTGCTTGATATTTTAGGACTGAGTTCCACTGATGATGGGCCAGAAGGAAGGCCTGAAGATTCACCAATTTGTTTTACCAATCCTTCACCCTCGGCCACATTCAGATCAATATCAAGGCAATCATGTCTCTGCTTGGATATCTCAGAGTTTCCACCAACAGAAACATTCTTCTCACTATCAGAATTTTTACGAGGTGATGCAGGACGGAAGGCACTGGTGGCAGCTGATCCTTTCCATCCAAGGGCCCCCTCAAACTGCAAAGGGGCCATTGGTAACCCAGAAGTCTGTGCAGGTTTTGAAGCAGAGACAACAGGTATTGGCATAGTAGACATAGCATTTACAGAAACATTCATATCATCAGAACCAACTTCTTCATTGAGATCAAAGGTACAGAGACTTTTCTCTGAATTACCTCCGGGGTCTCGAGCTGCTTCAGTGACCTGCGAGGACTCCAAGTCATCTGGCCCAGCCTCAATATTATCTGAAACACTCATATGTCCTGCCTCTTCAGAACACACATCAGCAGAGTTGCTTTGCCTAGATGATACCTCCTCAGGTAGGACATGAGTGACTTCATCCTTTCTCCCTACAGAATCAAGGGTGGCTGGCTGCCTGATTCCACCTTCTGAGATTTTCTCTGAAGAAGAGCTGCAAACTTCTATCTCAACCTCCTGAGCAACTTGTCGGGCAACTTCTAAAGCATCAACAATACCATACTCAAGTTCAATATCAGAACTCTTGTCAACAATGATAGGGCTTCTGGGACCTTTGCCCTGGTTAAAAGAATCAGAACCATTTGAGGTATCATCATCTTGTTCAGACTCTTGGCCCTCACTTTCCTTTACTGCTCCAACATATTCTGTTTTGAGGAAAGACATCTCAGGCTTTTCCAGGTTACTGCCAGTGACTGAAAAGTCCTGCAACGTTTTAGAACAGTCATCATCATTTTCTGATGCTTTGGGAAGTTGTGGATTGCAAGAATTTATAGCTCTGACATCATCCCCCCCACTCATCCCATCAGACGCAGGTGTTCTCATGCTACCAGAAATATTTGTTTTAGGACAAACGACAATTTCATTGCTTTCAACATTATGTTCTAAAGTAGGTTCTTCTTTCACAGATTCCAGTGCTTTTGCTTCAGTATCACCAATGGAAACAGGTTCAGGATCTGGCTTTGCAGATGCCGAAGAGATATCTGATGCTCTTGATTCTTCTGGAGGACCACTAACATTTTCATTTTGCTTCTCCATTTTGGATAAGTCATTTAACTGTAAATCATCTTGTTGACCTTCAAAACTACCTTGTTTAGTAGCAGGTAAGTTACACGTCCCAGAGGATGTAGTCTTACCTTCATTTATGGTAGCAACTTCTTGAACATAAGCCAAAACACTATCAACATGGTTTGATCTCTCTTTGATATCTTCACAATCCAAACTTACAGAGGACTGGAGCGCATTGTCAGCACTCTGTATCTGTATACTAGAAACTTTTTCCTGTAGCTGACTATCTGACCCTCCCAATAGAGACTTCTCACCTACAGCAACTTGAGATGCATGATCATCGTCATTGCCAGCTTCATTCACAGAAGATGGCTGTTCTTCCTCCCTGACAATCTTATCACTCACATTGTTGATACTACCAAGACCCAAATGATCATGAGGTTCAGCATCTCCATTTCCACCTCTTTTCCAGCAGTCAAATAATACTCTTGCTCTATCCTGCACCTTAGAGCTATGATGGCCAAGAAGGTTACTTACAGATACCGAAATTCCTGATGAAATTGACTTCTCGCTGTATAGATACAGTTTTTCAACTGCTCGTAACATTGCAGTAATTGACTCTTCAATGAAGCCATCATTAGTATTATCAGCACCCAAATTTTGGGCATCCTTTAACCATCTGTTGATGAACCAAAGTCCATCTAATTGAATAAAAAGATCAAGACAATCTTTATTCTCTGTAGCAGCAATAGTGCTTGCAACAGCAGCCCACTGCCTTGTTGCGTCACCGGCATTCTTAACAACACAATCTTGCTCCTTCTTCATTACAGAGACCAACTCTTGCACTCGAGAAGTGGCCGTGAGGCCATCTTTCATTTCAGTCAACGTAAAGAAATCTTCAAGAGTCATACTGCTTCACATAACCTTTCTCAAAGCATCAAGGCTGTCCTTTTGGTATGCAATAACCTTCTCCCATTAAGAGGATTATTTGGATTTCAGGGAAAAAGCTTCACAAACATGCACTGCAAAAATATAATAACAAAGTAAATATGCATGTTGGGAATGGAGACAATAATCTGAAAAGTTTAATATTTCCAAAGTATTTGAGGAACTTCACAAAGATTTATAACAAAAAATCAGAGCACAAAAAAATAGAATTCCAAGCTTAATGCAATACTAAGATAAAATATCACTATAAAATAAATGCACACAATTTTTAGTCTTATTTGCAACTGACCAAATATGGATAACATTCCAGGCAGTCTTAGATCATTGTTAATAAATAGACAGTTTTTCTCGGTTTAGGGTTCCTCTACCTCTAGTGATAGGCTACCCTCCATCTAATATACTCTCTTTAATGGGGTTTCTACAGGTCTTCTCCACAAATGCCCAAACCATCTAAGGTGAAATTCTACCATTTTTTTTTCTAGTATAGTTGCTTCTCCAACTTTCTCTCTAATGCATTCATTCCTAATCCTATCTTGTGTAATATGGACATAAGATTCAACGATGTTTTACATTGGTTACTGACTGCCTAGCACAACCCGCCTCTTTCATACGGGTTTGGAACTAGCTATTTAAATAACTTTTGCAACAAAGCATGACATAGGCAGTTAGAATAAGAAAAGAGCATTCCAATGTACAAATCAAACAAAATCATTCCCTCCCTACAGCATGCATAAAATATCAAACAAATGCCAATCCTTTGAACCCAATTCATATGCCTCCAAAATCTAACACAGCACCGGACACGACATTGACATGACACACACACACACACACACATATGAAGAGAGATAGACTCTAATGAAATGAAATAGGAGAAAAATAATAAAAGATCTACATTGACAATCACTATTTGTTGCATATTCTTGTATGTTCACCTTTTTCTTATGATAATAGGCCTCACAAGAATATTGAGACATTATTTTGCAACAAAGAAAAATAAAAAAAAATGAAGTTATGTCTTTTAAGAAAGGTATATTCATCTTCTTAAACCAACTTTCTAAGTTTTTTTTTTTTTCTCTATGATAACGAGGCTCACAAAGAAAGGTCAGAACAATGTTATCAATGGTGGATTATGGTGACCAGCCAAAAATCTGTCATATAAAAATGGCGAGTGGCATTGCGGCATATGGCGGAAGCATGTATATATAAGGGGCATATCAAATGAGAACTATTTTTATTGTGAAAAATGAGTACTACAAATCTGAGTAATACAACCATACATGGATCATCAAAATTAAAAGTTGGTTAATGATCACATGACCACTTTAAAAGTCATGTGTATTTTTCTTTTTGTATTGACCATTCAAATATGATTTAATGGATTATATTTGTAGTTCTCATTTCTCACATTAAGAAGTGTTTTCATTTGATAATGGAGAAAGAAAATTGCAATGCAGAAGAGGATGGGTGGAACAGTCATAGAGGTTTAGGGTTGGATGAGTCATAGAGGAACAAGAGCAAGGTAGCTAGAACATATGCTAAACCAGGCTGAACAAAGGTTTGAGTCAGATAAACAATGTGAAATAGCAAGGTTGAGGGCACTGGAGAAAGGCAGATGCCAGAGATGATCGTCGTTGGCGACAGTTGTCATTGAGTGGTCACTAGAAGAACACGCTACACTAGCTATTGTTTGAGAGAAGACGAGTTGTTTGGGGTGTCATGGTACAATAGCTGACAAGATTCATGGATGACACTGGAGCATTATAAAAAAATTTTAATGTTTGGGGCCTGGGTTGGGTTGATTTTTTAGGTGTTTTTTAGCCTAGGTTGGGTCAGGTTTTAGGTTTTTTTTTAATTTGGGACTGAGTTGAGTTAGGTCAAACAAGCCATATCCACCTTTTTTTTTCTTTCATCAGTTTTCCGCCACATGCTCTTATTTAATCATCTTCTTCGAATCCCTCATTTTCACCATGGTCAATGCTTCCGTTACAGGTGCCGCATGAAAAGCAGCTGCTATAGCTCGCCACACCACCGTCATAGAATGGCAGCCTGTGAGAAATCTGCAACCACCATCCACCCTGGCCACTTTTTAACAACCCCAAGTCAGAGACATTTTTTAAAACGTTATATTATGTTTTAAGCTGAATTTTCTAAAAATTAAAAAATATTTTTTTAATAATATTAGTGTGCGTCTATCCATATGGATGTGTCAACTCAAGTGTCCGAGTTGTATAGAGGTGTTTGTTCAAGTGTCCAAGTTGACAAAAATAATTTCTTATTTGGACACTTAATGAGAAGTGTCTGACACGTGTCAATGTCAGAAAAATGTCTGACACTGCAACACTTCAAACAAGAGAGGTGTTCATATTTCATAAATATCAATTGACTTTGCCCGGAAGAAATAGACAATTTCTTTTTGGAATTAATTGTCAATTCCATTTACTTGCAGATTCACCAATGCAAATCATTTACTTATCAACTACTCTATCCCAGCAAATAAATATAGCTGCAGATAAGTCTTGTTTTGAATGGTACTATGTTACTGGCACTTGTTGACACCAATCATATTTATACAGAAAAAAACCAAGTTCTCAGAATATTTTACAGAGAAAATCAATTTTTGTACTATAGTGTCCAACAAATAAATATAAGATGCATCCTAGCAGTTTGGACAGTTCCTAAACCTATAACTGGCAAAGGAAATGTAGCCGGGCGTTACTTCTGATTCAGATATATAACTCCAAATAGAAACTTCTAAAAACAAGCCATTTATGGTGACAGGAGAGAATCCATTCCCAAATCTCTTGACAAAATTAAAAGTGAAGGCTGGCCAAATCTCTCGGGAAGATATAATCTCCATCGATCAAAAAGTCAAATGTCCAACGTGGAAACATCTTTGTCACATATTTATTTAAATTTACTGTAGAATTCTGCTCCCGCCCCAAGGTTCTTGTGTTTTGATTTTCTATTTCACTTTTAATATTATTTAAGCAGGTTTGCAACAATAAGAGTAGAAGTAATCAACATGGATTTGGAATGGCCTTAAAGTTCTGTCCATGTAACATTTAAGACCAAGTACATCATTTTCATTCAATGAGTATATGAGTGTGTTTGGGATAGCTACGAAAATTAGATTATTTCAATAATCGATTATATGTATAATCAATTATTGTTATAATTGATTATAATCAGAATCAATTTTTGGGTAAGTTTGCTGAAAAGTTGTTTGAAAATAATTAATTTTGTTTGGATGCAACAAAAAAATCAGCTTTTACATAGTAAGAGAGTATGAAAACAGCTGAAAGGAAAAAAAAAAAAAAGATGATGGAAAATAATCATAAACTACAAATTTCCAACTTCATGAAAACAGCTTATTTTTTTAAAAAAAAAAAAGCTTTTTTCCAAATTTAAGCTAGATACCCAAACATCTCACTTTTTACATAAACAGCTGAAATTATTTGAAAACAGCTGAAGTGCTAGGTTTCCAAACAAGCTCTATATCTTTTCTCTACCGAGAGAAATCATATGTTCACTGTCATAATACTACTTACTTGATTATTAAGGGAGAAAATTTCCAGAAATTTAAAAAACAAGAACATTATAGTCCATTTCATGCATCAGTTGGAATTCTCAGGGCAAACAATAAATAACAACAGAATAAAGTTAACTAAAGGAAAAATATCTACAACCCCCACATTTAGCAAATTTGAATCTAAACCAAACATTATTTTGCTCACTTAATATAGTTCACCAGTGATATTTAAAAATTTCACACAATTTCAGCAAAAATAAAAGTAATTTGTGTTACAGACCAGAACTATAAATACTAGAATGTTTTCCGCATGAATAACGTAGGATGAGCAATTCAGAGAAATATTTTAAAAGATTGAGCAAACCTATAAGCTATCACTTACAAACTACCTACTCTAAACAACGTTTAGATAAATCAGGTCCTATTTTCAAGAGTGATAAAATAACTAAACCTAAATCTATCAGGAATAAGATTACCAGTCACTTCAAGGAGTGGTACAAAGTCACACTTAATAATAAAAAGCTGTAACATTCCAATCACGATCACTAAATCAATATTAATTCGTCATTGCAACGGCCAGTTCAGAATGAAAATCATAATCCCAAACAGTAAATGCAATTAAATTAACAAATTCTGATTAAGAACAAATGCACTGTGATATCATTAGGCATAAAACAGAACACGAATCCTTAATTTCAAACAAGAGTAGCAAATAAATTATCCCCCCGGGGGAGGGGGTGGCATAGACGCAGCTATTGCAAAACCCTAAATTCGACGTTTAATAGAAGATATGGAAAACCCTAATAAATAAATAAATAAATAAAATCGCAGGCGTATCGAAATGTAAAGAGGAATAAAGTTAATAGGCAAGTTGTGATAATGAAAACGCTGAGATACGTTACGGAAAACGTAATTCCCTAAGAAAGGAACAAAGAATAAGTGCGACAGAAGGGAATTAAGCGAGAAAAGAAGGAAAGCGAGAGAGAGAAAGAGAAAGAGAGGGGTTTACGTTTGCGTTGGTGAATCAAATCGAAACCCTAGCTCCGGTTCAGGTTCGAAAAGGAGGAGCTCCACGGCCTCGGGTTCGCGAGAATTCTAGAATGTTGTGGGCGCAGAGTCTGAATTGCGGATGGTGCTTGGCGCTCGAGAGGAGAGAGTCTCTGTGACTTGTGCGAATGTTCAAAGCGGAAGAAGAGAATATGAGGAGGCAACGTTTTACCTCTTCCAAATATGAATTTGTCCTCTTGGTTCGTAGGTTGGACATTAACACGTGCCACGCCAGAAGTTGTTAGGAGTTAATGGGACCAGGATAACAACAGTGGACTTTAGAGCCCTTTCTTTAAGATTATTATTTTTCTTAACAAAATTTGCATTTGTTACCTCTTAATTCCTTTCTTGCAAAAATTTAATTAAAAAAAGTTGAATTTTAATATCAATTTCATTTATCATTTATCTAGGTGAGACATTTATTTTTATAACTTTTTAGGTTTTATATTTTTTTGTTTATTTATTTTTTATAACTTATATGAGGTTCGAATCTATAACTTCATGTATATTGCTCCAACTCCCACCACTAGGCTGACTCTAGTGAGTTTTTTGTTTATTTTTTGTAATTCTTATATGAGTCGACTCATTAACCTATCAACTCACCTTAAGAAAGGTTGATATTTTTAACTTATTTTAAAAGATGGAACTGGTTAAATCCAATCCATTTGATGAATCATTGGCAAGGTAAGATGAATTGATCTACTTTGTCATTCCTATTTATATGTCAAACAAAGTAATTAACTAAGTTAAGTGTGTCAGACAAAGTAATTAACTAAGTTAAGTGTTGACACCTTTTTTTTTCTCTCTAAAAATGAGAAAAAATGAAAAGTAATTATCTTCCTTCTCTTTTTCCCATTTCTCTTTCTTATTTCTTTATTTCTCACATATTTTTTTTTTACAGAAAAAATCGTCAAGCCCATTTCATTAATGATTAAATGATAAAAACAAGTTGAAATATGATGATAAAACTTGAGATTAGCATAAGAGATAGCCACCCTTGCAAGAGAATGAGCAACTATGTTGGCTTATCTCCTCACAAACTATATTCTAAAGTTTGGATAACAGGAAAGAAAATCACTACAATTTGAGATGATGGAACCAAGCTCAAACAAATTTGAATGGGGGCAGTTGACGTTGTCTTCTCTATTTTTTATTCACTTTATTTCTCTCTTCTATGTTTCTATCAACTTTAATTCTCACGTACTTCTTTCCTTCCTACCATACACACCATTAAGTCAGCTACTTTTTGGTAGTTTTTAATCACTTTTGGCTTTTGTTTTGATAGGCTTCTAACCCCAGATTTTATTCAAAAATATACTCCCTTCAATCTTATTTATAAAACCCAAATTGAAAGTAGTGCTCGGTCCCTTTTATAAGTCTCAATCCATAATGTCTCTTACATTAATTATTTTTAGACTAAAATACTCCTAATTAAAAGAGAGGTTATTATGACAAACAATTATAAGAGAGACAAATGAGTATTAATGATAATGGTAATTTTGAAAAAAAAAATATAAATTTAAGATATTTTTCCTTAATCCTGATGAATTAGGTAATTGAGTCTTATAAATAGGATCGAAGAGAGTATTTTGTTTAGCTACATTTGAGTGAAATTTAAAATTTGTGTTTACATTAGTTAGTTTTCAATCTCTTTTTGTAATTTAAAAAAAATCCCAAAAATAAACTATTGTTAAACATATATTTATATAAATTAACCTGGAATTTTCTTTATCTGCACTAATTAACATTACTAAAAAATGATCAAATTGCTTAAATAAATAAACATTTCAATTTTGCTTGAATCACACAAAATGAATTCATTTCATCTATTCACTCCTTTGTTAAAAAATCTAGGCTTAAATATGTTTTGGATCCCTGATAAATTAGCAAATTTTGTGATGGGTTCCTAATAATTTTTTTCTTTGTGTTGAGTCTCTAATAAAACAAAAAATTTGTTTTGAGTCTTTGTTATTTTGTCTTAGTCCTTCTAATATATCTATTTTTTCATTTGAGCCCTTATAATATTTTGTTCATTTTGTATTAGTCCCTTTGAGAAATATTTGATAGGGACTAATAACAAATTATCTACATATTTTACGAACTCAACAAAATTCAAGGAACCTAAAACATATTTAAGCCAAAAATCTATAATAAATCATATCCTCCTTCTATTCGACACAACTAAAAAATGGCGTTTGTTCTTTTAAAATACTAAAATACCCCTAATTAATTGTACTGACAAACATTTAAAAGATGGAGAGAGAAATATTAATGACAAAGGTAGTTCCGACAAATTTGTTGCTTATCAACTAAGTGCATGTTTGGATTAAATTTTCCAATCATAAGTTTGAATTAAAAATATGTTGCAAACTGAAGTTTGATAAAAATAAATTTACTATATGTTTTGGTATTTTTTTGTTCAAAAGTATGTTGATAAAATGAAATTTGTTTGGATAATACCAATCAAAAGTACTTTTACTTCATGTTTATATTGTAAATATACAAATCAAAAGTACTTTTACTTTAAAAATATCAAATTTGTTACTTCCAATACAAACCTAGATTTGTCCCAAATGTAAATTGCAGAATACATGATGCCAAACTGAGTTTGGAGCTCCAAAAGTATGTTTGAGATACCCAAAAGGGTATCCAAACATACCCTAAACTAATCATTTTCCTTCATATGATGAATTAAGTAATTGGATCTTATAAATAAGAACAGGAGAGTATGATATTTATGAAATTGCAAAATTAAACCTTAAGGTATAATAAGTGTATCTCTGAATAAAAGTTGAGAGAGTTCAAAAGTATTTTTACTCCAGAAACAACAAATCTTTTCTTCACAATTCATACATTGGAACATGCAATTTTATCTTAAAATTTGTAAAAGTACTTACTTTAAACCAAATATAGAATAATAATAACTTCTATTGAATCCCCCACCCCAAAAGAAATCCATGCTAAATCCCCCACACCAAAAGAATTCCATGCTAAGCAAAAGTCAAAAACATCACAGAAATCAAGACACCTTAGAACTCCATCAGAATTGAAAAGTTGTATGATCACAACTTGCATCCTTAAACCAATGTTTGCTAAAATGGAATGGAATGAAATAAAATTAAGAAGAAATATTTGAAATAAAGTAGTGTGATGGAGTTGTAGGACCCACACTAATTTTTGAACTTTCCCCTTCAATTCTCTGCTACAGTGCAGCTTCCAAACAAAGGGTAACAGAAGTTACAGAACCGTTGAAACTACCGGGCGTCAATGAGCATGCAGCAAAATCACGAGGGCTCAAAAAAATGCAAAACGCCACTATCAATCCAAAGACAATCAGGTGATGGGTAACATGCACATTGTTTCTGACAATAATCGCTGATGATTACAGCACAGGATGGGGCTGCAGAATTCAAAGTGATATTTAACGGTTCAGTAATGCACAAATTGGGGAATAGGGGCTAACAATGTCATTCAATATGAAATCAATGACATAATAATTAAGAGCACGAGTTAAGCAGGACTTGTATCGAGTTAGAGTATTTTATGTAAGCGGAAAAGTTTTGGACACAGCTTTCTCTATACAGGTTATTACTTGATAATGAGAACTAAATTCAACTAAATTTGTGACCATGTACTCAAGTACCACTCAGTGAGAAACACGATACTATTCCTATAATTTCTTTGACTTATGAAAGAAAACTTACAGCTACATGTACCAAGCCTTATGGGCTTGTACTGACTTTCTATGAAACTGCAGCAAAGGAAAAACAAAGAAAAAAAAAAAACTAATTTTCCCCCTTTGCCAATCAATCTCATGAATCATATTACATCCATCGTCCTCCACCTTTTATTGGCTGGTTCTTCTTTTGCTAAAGGATTCCAATGGATTGACCTACTCTTCAGGATCAACTTAAGTAATAATATAAGCATCAAGTGGTAGCAGAATTATAAACAGATCAGAGGAGAGGCAAAAGCATAAATTAGAGCTACTTCCATGGAGGTTGCGGATGTTTGTAGCTAAATGGATAGGTTTCCCAGCCACCATCTGGTTCCTTTCTTTTCACACTAACGCCAGAACTTGAGGATTGTGGAAGGGTCCTTACATGCTCCTCCATAGCTCTGCTTTGAGCAGGAAAGAAAAATTGCTTCGCAGTCAACATGTCTCTGTTCCCGCCGTCAATCGTGAAGCCAGAGTTTAGATCAAAGTTGGGACGTGAAGATCCAACCCCATTTAAACCAAGTTGTGTACCGGTCATGCTCACGATAAATGGAGGCTGAGTATAAGATGACAGGACAGTTGAGGAAGATCCCCCAACCTGAGGCACAACTGGAGTTCCTCGCGAGTCTACCATATATGGAATTGGGCCGCCAGATGGTCCATACATGGGTGACGAAAAAGACAAAGCAGGCAGTGATGTCAGTCCATTATACCCAAAAGCAGTTGTATGATTGTAGGATAGTGTGGGTCCCATTCCTAAAACGCCACCTGCTCCCGACAATGGAAGATCCATTGCAGGCTCAATAGCCTTGCCATTTGCCAAAGACGAAGTTTGAGGAACATATTCTCTTTTACCAACTTCCACCTTGGCACCCAAAATAGAGATCACGGGAGCATCCAATTTAGGCCGTTTATAAGCTTCACTAATCGAAGACGACTTACTATGCCCTTGGTCCACTAAATCGGTTTGAAAGTATGGCCTGTCGTTCAAATCAATGTTTCGAACTGAAGGTTGCATTGATGATGACGATGAAGCAGGTGATGGGCACCAATAACCATTTCTTCCGGCAAAAAGTGGCCCCTCCATCCTCTGATCTGAAGGTTGGGCATCACCATCGTCACCGATACTGTTTAAATCCAATTCGAACCTGCTTGATCTTTTAGGACTGAGTTCCACTGATGATTGGCCAGAAGGAAGGCCCGAAGACTCACCAATTTGTTTTACCAATCCTTCTTCACCCTCAGCCACATTCAGATCAATATCAAGGCAATCATGCCTCTGCTTGGAAATCTCAGAGTTTCCACCAACAGAAACATTCTTCTCACTATCAGAATTTTTACGAGGTGATGCAGGACGAAAGGCACTGGTGGCAGCTGATCCTTTCCATCCAAGAGCCCCCTCAAACTGCAAAGGGGCCATTCGTAACCCAGAAGTCTGTGCAGGTTTTGAAGCAGAGACAACAGGTATTGGCATAGTAGACATAGCATTTACAGAAACATCCATATCATCAGAACCAACTTCATTGAGATCAAAGGTACAGAGACTTTTCTCTGAATTACCTCCAGGGTCTCGAACTGCTTCAGTCATCTGTGAGGACTCCAAGTCATCTGGCCCAGCCTCAATATTATCTGAAACGCTCATATGTCCTGCCTCTTCAGAACACACCTCAGCAGAGTTGCTTTGCCTGGATGATACCTCCTCAGGTAGGACATGAGTGACTTCATCCTTTCTCCCTACAGAATTAAGGCTGCCTGCCTGCCTGATTCCACCTTCTGAGACTTTCTCCGAAGAAGAGCTGCAAACTTCCCTCTCAACCTCCTGAGCAACTTGTCGGGCAACTTCTAAAGCATCTACAATACCATACTCATGTTCAATATCAGCACTCTTGTCAATAATAATAGGGCTTTTGGGACCATTTCCCCATTTAAAAGAATCAGAACCATTTGTGGTACTGTTGACTTTATTAGAAACTAGTCGACCAACTTCTAAAGCATCAACAATACCATACTCAAGTTCCATGTCAGAACTCTTGTCAATAGTGTTAGGGCTTCTGGGACCTTTGCCCTCATTAAAAGAATCAGAACCATTTGACGTATCATCATCTTGATCAGACTCTGGGCCCTTGCTTTCCTTTACTGCTCCAACATATTCTGTTTTGAGGAAAGACATCTCAGGCTTTTCCAAGTTACTGCCAGTGACTGATAAGTCCTGCAACGCTTTAGAACTGTCATCATCATTTTCTGATGCTTTGGGAAGTTGTGGATTGCTAGAATTTATAGCCCTGACATCATCCCCCCCACTCATCCCATCAGACACAGGTGTTTTCATGCTACCAGAAACATTTGTTTTAGGACAAACGACAATTTCATGGTTTTCAACATTATGTTCTAAAGTAGGTTCCTCTTTCACAGATTCCAGTTCTTTTGCTTCATTATCACCAATGGAAACAGGTTCAGGATCTGGCCTTGCAGATGCCAAAGAGATATCTGATGCTCTTGATTCTTCTGGAGGACCACTAACATTTTCATCTTGCTTCTCCTTTTTGGATAAGTCATTTAACTGTAAATCATCTTGTTGAACTTCAAAACTACCTTGTTTAGTAACAGGTAAGTTACAGGTCCCAGCCGATGTGGTCTCACCTTCACTTACGGCAGCAACTTCTTGAACAGAAGCCAAAACACTATCAACATGGTTTGATCTCTCTTTGATAACTTCACAATCCAAACTTACAGAGGACTGGAGCGCATTGTCAGCACTCTGAATACTTGAAACATTTTCTTGTAGCTGACTATCTGAGCCTCCCAATAAAGACTTCTCACCTCCAGCAAGTTGAGATGCATGATCATCGTCATTGCCAGCTTCATTCACAGAAGATGGCTGTCCTTCCTCCCTGATAATCCTATCACTCACATTGCTGATTCTACCAAGATCCAAATTATCATGAGGTTCAGCATCTCCACCTCCTTTCCAGCGGTCAAATAATACTCTTGCTCTAGCCTGCACCTTAGAGCTATGATGGCCAAGAAGGTTACTTACAGTTACCGAAATTGCTGATGAAATTGACTTCTCTCTGTCTAGATACAGTTTTTCAACTGCTCGTAACATTGCAGTAATTGACTCTTCAATGAAGCCATCATTAGCATTATCAACACCCAAATTTTGGGCATCCTTTAACCATCTGTTGATGAACCAAAGTCCATCTAATTGAATAAAAAGATCAAGACAATCTTTATTCTCTGTAGCAGCAATAGTGCTTGCAACAGCAGCCCACTGCCTTGTTGCATCACCAGCATTCTTAACAACACAATCCTGCTCCTTCTTCATTACATAGACCAACTCTTGCACTCGAGAAGTGGCCGTGAGGCCATCTTTCATTTCAGTCAACGTAAAGAAATCTTCAAGAGTCATACTGCTTCACATAACCTTTCTCAAAGCATCAAGGCTATCCTTTTGGTATGCTTTTTCTCCCATTAAGAGGCTTATTGGGATTTCAGGGAAAAAGCTTCACAAACATGCACTGCAAAATATAATAACAAAGTAAATATGCATATTGGGAATGGAGACAATAATCTGAAAAGTTTAATATTTGCAAAGTATTTGAGGAACATCACACAGATTTATAACAAAAAATCAGAGCACACAAAAATAGAATGCCAAGTTTACAGGGTAAAATATCACTGAAAAAATAAATACACATAATTTTCAGTCTGATTTGCAACTGGCCAAATACGGATAACATTCTCAACAGTCTTGGATCATCATTAATAAATAGTCAGTTTTTCTCGGTGTAGGGTTCCCTTCCCTCTACCTCTAGTGATAGGCTACCGTCAATCTAATGTACTCTTTTTTAATGGGCCTTCTACGGGTCTTCTCCACATATGCCCAAACCATCTAAGATGACATTCTACCATCTTTTCTAGAATAGTTGCTACCCTGATTTCCTCTCTAATGCATTCATTCCTAATTCTATCTATGGACATAAGATTCAATGAAGTTTTACATTGGTTATTGACTGCCTAACACAACCCTCCTCATTCATACAGGCTTGGAACTGGCTATGTAAAAAACATTTGCAACATGACATGGGCAGAGTCACAATATCATAAGAATAAGATATAAAAAAATAATTACAAAATAAAGAATAATGGCCACAAGAGATAAGAAAAGAGCATTCCGGTGTACAAATCATTCCCTCCCTACAGCATGCATAAAACATCAAACAAATCCCATCCTTTGATCCTAATTCATATACATCCAAAATCAATCTATTAAGCACAAACTCTAACACAGACACGATACTGCATGACATACACACAGACACACACATATAATGTAAATTGATAATCACTATTTGTTGCATATTCTTGTATGTTCACTTTTTTTCTTATATATATATATATATATATATATGAGGAGACATCAAGTTACTCCAAGAGTAACTCTAAAAGAATTACTCCTCATCCTCACCATTTATTTTCTTGAAATCTAATGGTTGTAATGAACAACTAATCTTAACCATTAGATTTCAAGAAAATGAATGATGAGGATGAGGAGTAACTCTCTTAGAGTTACTCTTGGAGTAATTTGATCCCTCCTCATATATATATATATAGAGAGAGAGAGAGAGGAAATATATCTAATGAGAGTGTTTATCTTATAAGAGTGAGAGGCATAAATATTAACCACTAGATCTTATATTCAATGGTCAAAATTAAAACAAACTAAGTCATGTGAGTTTTTTAAAAAGTCACATGACTTTTTAAATAGTCACATAATATTAAATCTTAACAGTCCATGTATGGTTATATGGTCCAAATTTAACATTCTCATTCTCATATAAAAAGAGTTATCTCATAAGATATGCCATATATATATATATATATAGGGGCGGAGCCAGAAATTCGGCTCGAGGGGAGCCAAGAAAAAAATATAATTTAATAAATAAAATTTAAACTTTTGCATGTATAAAATATATAAAAAAAATTTAATATATTATATATCTAATCTTTTTTATAAATAAAAATAAATATAACTATATCGAATACAAAAATAATATTATCTTTGATTCTTTATATAAGAAACAATAGATACATTTTTCTAGTTCTAATTATAGAAACATAGATTCATTTTAAATGTATTAATTGTATTTTTTTTATACTCTTAATTTATTATGAAGTTTATTAATAAGACATTCAATCATTTTATAAGTAGATGCATTCATTAACCTATTAACATTTTTTATTGGATATTAACATTTTAAGTCACATTGATTAGTGAAAAAAATTATTCTTTGAATTACGAATAATGTTATTAAATATAACTTTTGCTTAAACTATTTAATTCCATGGCATTATTAATTAAAATTAACTAAATTATTTTTATTAGTTTTGATAAATTAGTCATTTATTTCTTATATATATATGAATATAGGTAATATATGAGAAAAAAAAATTAGTTAGAAAAAATAATTTTGGATAATTATATGTGGACATCTCAACATCACAAATACTCTACTAAAACTTATAATTTTTTCTTTACCTCTCTTTCTATCACATAATGTTACTTATCATACCTATATTTTCTCTCTTCTCCTTTTTCTCCCTATGTGTCAACTAACATGGCAATTTCATGTATTATTTAACATATTTTTTTTATAAATTTTAAAGAGGCAATAAAATTATTTTTATAATAATTTATACCCTCTTTAAAAATCTTGGGGGGCCATGGCCCCTGCCAGTCCCCCCTCCCTCCGCCCCTATATATTGATAATCACTATTCGTTGCATATTCTTGTATGTTCACCTTCCTTTTCTTATGATAATGGGACTCACAAGAATATTGAGACATTATTTTGCAACAAAGAACTTGGTCTCTTTACAACAAATCCAAAAATAAAATGAAGTTATGTGTTTTAAGAAAGGTATATTCACCTTCTTAAACCAACTTTTTAAGTTTTTTTTTTTCCTATGATAATGAGCCTCACAAAGAAGGGTCAAAACTATGCTATCAATGGTGGATTATGGTGGCCAACAAAAAACCCAACATATAAAAATGGCGGATGGTGTTGCGGCATATGGCACAAGCATGTATATACAAGGGGCATATCAAGTGAGAACTATTCTTATTGTGGGAAATGAGTACTATAAATTTGAGTAATACAACCATACATAGATGGTCAAAATTAAAAGTTGGTTAGTGATCACATGATCACTTAAAAAATCATGTGCATTTTTCTTTTAATCTTGATCATTCAAATGTGATCTAATAGTTTATATTTGTAATTCTCATTTCGCACATTGAGAAGAGGATGGGTGGAAGTCAGAGGTCGAAGGGAAAAAAGAGAGAGGTTGAGGATTGGGTGAGTGAAAGAGGAACAAGAGCGAGGTTGCTGGAACATATTCTAAACAAGGCTGAGCAGAGGGTTGAGTCAGAGAAACAAGGTGAAACAGCAAGGTTGAGGGCACTGGAGATGGACGTTGCTGGTGACAGTTGTCATCGAAAGGTCGCTGGAAGAACACACTACACTAGCTATTTCAGAGAAGACGAGTTGTTTGTGGTGTCACAGTACACTAGCTAACAAGACTCACAGATGACACATGCAGCATTATCAGTTTTTTTTAATGTTTGGACCCTGGATTCGGTTGGTGATTTAGGTTTTTTTTGGCCTGGGTTGGGTTGGGTTGGGTTTTAGGTTTTTTGTTTTTTACTTTGGAACAGTGCTGGGTTAGGTCAAACAACCTAAACCCTTTTTTTTTGTTTCTCATCAGATTTCCGCCACATGCTCCTATTTTATGGTCTTCGTCTTCTTCGATTCCATTTCTACCATGGCCGCAACTTTTGCTATGCGTGCCACATGAAAAGTGGCTGCCATAGCTCATCACGGCACCGCCATAGAATGGCAGCCTGTGAGAAATCTGCGACACCATCCGCCATGGCCACTTTTTAACGTCAGGTCAAAGACATTAATTATAAATGTTAAAATATGTTTTAAGCTGAATTTTCTAAACAAGTGTCAAGGAGGTGTTGATGTCGGAAACATGTCTGACATTGCAACACTTCAAACAAGAGAGGTGTCCATACTTTATAAATATCAATTGACTTTCTTAGTCCCGAAGCAATAGACAAATTCTTTTGGAATTGTCAATTTCATGTACTTGCAGATTCACCAATGCAAATCATTTACTAATATCAACTACTCTATCCTAGCAAATAAATATAGCTGCCTATAAGTCTTGTTTTGAATGGTACTAAGTTACTGGCATTTGTTGACACCAATCATAGAGCAATTATACAGAAAAAACCAAGTTCTCTTAATATTTTACAGAGAAAATTAAGGCATGTACTATAATATCCAATAAATATATGATACATCCTAGCAGTTTGGACAGGTCCCAAACCTATAACTGGCAAAAGAAAAGTAGCCTGGCATTACTTCTGAATTCTGATTCAGATATATAGTCAACTCCAAATAGAAAAATCTTAAAACAAGCCAGTTATGGTGACCGGAGAGAATCAATTTCCATATCCATCTCGACAAAATCAAAAGTGAAGGCTGGCCGAACTGCAAACTCCTAGTTATAATAACAAACTTATTAATTAATTATCACTACACAAATGATTGCATCAATTGCGTCATCAATTTTTCATAAAAACCAAGTCGGTAAACATTTTCCAATTAGGAAATACTTGACTAGCACCAACTTATGCAGGAACAAATTGCTGTCAGTTGTGATGCAGGAAATGCACACTAAAAGCAGATTAGTGTAATTTCCACACTTTACAACTCTTCTAAGCCTAAGGTCAACTTTATAAGCAAACTAATTATGGGGTAACTTTTTTACAAAAATAAGGTTAATTCAAACCATACTAATTGCTTTCTAAAATCTAAATTAATATATAACATCAACTTCAAGACTTATTATGCAAGTACATTAACAACAAAACACACCATTACCCATGAAGAGCTACTCAGAGTTCCATTTTTGTTCAACATCCCGAGTCATCCCTCTTACATTAAATATATGTATTTCCCCAAATCTCTCTGGAAGATATAATCTCCATCAATCAAAAAGTGAAACGTGGAAACATCTTTGTCTCACATTTATTTAAATTTAATGTAGAATTCTGCTCCCACCCCAGGGTTCTTGGAATCTATTTGAATTTAAACAAGACATTATTTAAATATATGTATTTGAATCTAAACAAGACATTTAATTGGAATGCTCATTTAATATAGTTCGCCAGTAATATTTAAAATTTTCACATAAAATTTCAGCAAAAATAAAAATAAAAATGTGTAACAGACCAGAAATATACATAAAAGATTTTAAAAGATTGAGCAAACCTCTGAGCTATCACTTACAACTACCTACTCTAAACAACGTTGGACAAATCAGGTCCTATCTTAAAGAGTGATAAAATAGCTAAACCTAAATCTATCAAGAATAAGATTACCAGTCACTTCAAGGAGTGGTGCAAAGTCACACTTAATAATAATAAGCTGTAACTTTCCAATCACGATCACTGAATCAATATTATTTCATCATTGCAACGGCCAATTCAGAAGTAAAATCATAATCCCACACAGTAAATGCAAGTAAATTAACAAATTCTGATTAAGAACAAATGCACTCTGATATCATTAGGCATAAAACGTACAAAAAAAAAAAAAACAGAACACGAATCCTTAATTTCAACCAAGAGTAGCATATAAATTCTCAAGGAGGGAGCGGCATAGACGCTACTATTGCAAAACCCTAAATTCGACGTTTAATAGAAGATATGGAAAACCCTAATAAATAAATTCGCAGGCGTATCGAAATGTAAAGAGGAATAAAGTTAATAGGCAAGTTGTGATAATGAAAACGCTGAGATACGTTACGGAAAACGTAAATTCCTAAGAAGAGAAGAAAGAGTAAGTGCGAGAGAGGGAATTAAGCGAGAAAAGAAAGAAAGCGAGAGAAAGAGAGAGGGGTTTACGTTTTGGGTGGTGAATCAAATCGAAACCCTAGCTCCGGTTGAGGTTCGAAAAGGAGAAGCTCCAGCGCCTGGGAATTCTAGAATGTTGTGCGCGCAGAGTCTGAATTGCGGGTGGTGCTTGGCGCTCGAGAGAGAGTGCGGAAGAGAATAGAGGAAGCAACGTTTTACTTCTTCGAAATATTTGGTGCTCATTTGTTTTTCTTTTTTTTTTTTTCTTTTTGATTTTTCTGAATTTGTCTTCTTGGTTCGTAGGTTGGACATTAACACGTGCCACGCCAGAAGTTGTTAGGAGTTAATGGGACCAGGATACAGTGGACTTTAGGGCCCTTTGTTTACTTTTATCTCCCTATTACAGCGTGTTTTTATTTTTTGTCTTTTAAAGGTTTTTTTTTATTTTACTTTGGTCCTTAAAATATGCAATATTTTGAAAAAACCCTTGTTATTACTGTTTCGACATTAAGCGATGATCTATCTAACACATTACACAAGTCCACGTCATCGTGTTCACCTCGTTAAAATGAAGTTGATTCATTATTCACGTGACTTTTTGAAATTAATTATTGTTTTAAGACATTGTATTAAGAACAAAAACAATTAAAAAAAATTGTGTGTCTAAATGGTGTTGTTGTTTGGAACTTGGTCACACACTTTCAGTTTAGGTCAAAACGTTGGAGTGTGGGTGAGAGTTGAGTGAAGAAAGAACAATAATGATAGGGTTTGATAACGACACACTGGAGATAAGAGAATGAAAAGTGTTGTTTTGGGGTTTTGGTGACGAAGCAAACAAATCGTTGGTTGTCAATGATACATTCAAGAGAAGAAATCGAAGACTGTCACGTTTTAGGTAAGTTTCTCTATGTGTCGTTGTTTGTGTTTGTCAGTATTGTAACGGTATATGTGTTTAGTACTCCACGTGATGTAGTCCCTTGGGTGTAGTTGATTTTATTTCCAATTTTAGGGTTTTTTTTTTTATAAGTTTGTCTTTCAGAGGTTGACTGGGTCTTTTGGGTATATGTGGGGACCTTATAAACGTTTATTGCTAGACATTGTTGATGAAGTTACCAAATTAGGGTTTTTTTTTTAATTTGGATGATGGGGACCGCCTGAAATACTTTGTCAATTTTTGTGTTTAGGGTTTTGCATTTTAACCTTCATTGTAAATGTTATTTTGCATGTCCTTTTCTTTAAGGGTACATCAAGGGGGTGCCTTAATCACTGACCCCAAAGTGCAATCAATGGTGGCATTGTTGAGACTGTTCCCAATATAGACCAGACAAGTGGCCATATTTTGAAGTTGTTGGCATTATCAAAAAGGACTTTGCTTACAACAAGCCATTCAAGTTGTGGTGGAAAAGTGCTTCATTAGAGGATGAGTTTCGGGTTATTAGGACAGACCTGGATGCTTTGCAAATGGCCAATTATGTTGTTTGTAACAATGGCAAAATGGATTTGTATGTAGAGTTTGAAGTTGTAAATGAAGGCATGTGGATGATAATTTTAATGTACTGCCTAAAGTTAATGTTGACAATAACAGTGATGAATCCATAAAGGATTTACAATTGGACGAGAATGAGGAAGAAAGGCCAAATGGTGTTGAGGATGGCTTTTACTGTGTATTGGAAAAGACATTATGTATATCCTAAACCAAATATCAGGGGATCTTTTTGTTGTAATGATTGTCTTTTTTTTTGGGGGGTGTAACATAAAAAGAGGTGTTGGTGTAATATTTTTCAAACAATTAAAGAAAGTTTGTGTAGGGGTAAAATGTAACACCCTAAGAGGTGTGTTACCTTTTGCCTATTTACTAAATCTTGAAAATTTAGAATATAAGGATATCAGAGTTTACTATGCAGAAAAATAAAACTTAAAATATATCTTACATAAACAAATCTAATACAAAACTCTTGGCACTTATGTGCCATACAAAACATAACCAAAAAGGGTACTTTAACATAAACTAACTCCCATACATTTGGAGATACAAAACTATAATTATCTTCCTTCATGCAAGCAGCTCCAAGCTTCTCCCTTGAGCTCATCCACTTGCTTAGCCTGTAAAAACATGAAACTAAAAGGGATGAGACATAATGTCTCAGTGAGTGCTCTAAAGACTCTAGGTTGACTCTCTATTCTAGAGACCCTTTTCTTAACTCTCATGGTTTCTCATTTCTTTTCTTGATACTCATACTCACAACTATAATTTCAACATCTCTTCATTTATCCCTAATTTGGACCAATCTATACATATACATAAACAGATTCCAATCAAGGAAAAGGAAAGCAACTAAATATACTTTGAAAATACTGTATATAATTATCATAATTTATAACAAAAACCCAGTTCATATTATTTATCAATAACCACCAACAGACAACAACATCATGAGTTACTCATCTCATAGTCATAATATAAATCATCAACTAACATCAACAACATAATACAAACACCAACATCCATCATCAAAATGATGTATATCATAAACCATTAGACAACCTCAATCATTAAGACTGACTCTACTCCACGGAGTTTCAACATCATATGAGCGGTCCCTCATAGGCCCCATCCCCTACCATAGTCTGTACATTCTGACCAGTCAGGGAGTCCCTTGAGTTGACCCTACGGGAAAAGTGTGGTTTTATCGAAAATAGACAAGTGCTATAGTGGCTTACCTCTGTAGGTTTGCAAGACCTTACATCTATAGGGATTTACCTACTCGTCTATTCTATAGGCTCATTCCCGTTAGCCACCACGAAAACCTCCAGCACTAGGTTGAGAGCCAACCAAGCATCCTTAACTTATTGCCTACTCACATGTCTGTGCACCAACTGTGCACACCTATGCACCAACTGTGCAAATACAACATTCGAAATATTTTTGTGCATTAGCTATGCACCCACCGTATTCCAGCGGCAAAACATACTTGGAGTATCTTACAATCTTAGATACGGCACCTTTGTACCTGCCATCTCCAATGACCTAACTTAAGGGTCCAAATACATCTCAACAATCCACAATCCTTAACCACGACAACAATTCATCCCCTATACACTAAAAGAGTCACTAAACCTCTTGGGAAGTAGTTCTCAACACTCTAACACGCCATTCGAAGTCAAAACATAGAGGTGGTACTTGGGAAGATATCCCACTAGGCGAGACCCCCGGGTCGCTTTAGTGGGCCGGACTTCTGTCGTGAAACTCACCCTCCCAAGTATACCATTTTTCTATAAAAAGCTTCCCAAAGGTCATAACTAACTCCTTTTTAACATATAGGGATGGTTACAATACAATATTATCATTCATCATCAACATCATCTCATCAACAATTCATATACATCCCACTAATAATACATCCACCTCATCAAAACATATTTATTACAACAATAATGCAACTACCTTACCATAATATAAACACCTCAAGAACAACGTAATCGTCTAATTAAACATACTACATTTTTATAAACATTTTAAAATCATATAAATCAAATGGAGAAAAGTTTCAAGAGAATTTCAATTAACCAAAGCCGCACAAACTTTTGTGCTGGGCCAGAGCCCCCCTGAAAATGAATATTCTCTACTGACACTCTCTGGCCTCGCCGCACCAAAAATCGTGCTGGGCCAGAGCCATTCTAGAAATGAATATTCGCTACTGACACTCTCTAGCCCAGCTGTGCAAACTTTAGTGCTGGGCCAGAGCCCCTCTAGAAATAAATATTCGCTACTTACACTCTCTGGCCCGGCCGCACCAAAAATCGTGCTGGGCTAGAGCCCCTCTAGAAATGAATATTCGCTACTGACACTCTCTGGCCCAACCTCGCAAACTTTTGTGCTGGGCCAAAGCCCCTCTAGAAATGAATATTCGCTACTGACACTCTCTGGCCCGACAGCGCAAGCTCTGTCCTGCTGGGACAGAAAGTCCTTGGAACTGAAAGTTCCATTTTGACACCCTCTCGCCCAGCAGCACCAAAATTCGTGTTGGGCCATAGCAAAACTGGGTTGCAACCTGCGAGCTCTATGGTCATCAGTGGCATACCCACTCATCCCAAGCATACAAAATCAAACCCTAAACACTTCTATTACATTTCCAATCGATTGATTTACTCGAAAAATCCCTTAATCAAAGAAAATCACCAAAAACCCAAAAATCTCCAAACCTAAGGTTCAAAAGAGAAAAGGGGAAAAACATGCAAATCAAGAGGATAGGGAAGCACTAGGGGGAAGCACTCACCTCCCGAGACACGTAGAGATGAGCTCCGGGCACTGGGTCTTCAGATTTCTGCTCCATCTCCTTCCTCTTCTTCTCCTCCTTCTCTCTACCTTTCCCTTTCTTTCTTTCGTTCTCTCTCTAACACTCCCTTCTCTCATCTATATAAAGTGTATGGTGTGTGTGACTAAGTGGGCCTCAGCTCACCTTGGGCCTTGGCTGCCCATCTGGATCCTATTATCTCACTCATTCCTGACAACTCTTATAAAAAGGTAACTATTATTAATAATACCTAAGGGTATCTTTTAACCATTAAATTAAATATAAAGGCTATTCCATAAAAGATGTCTCTTTATTATTTATTTCTAAGGTCCGTAAATTAGGGATGTTACATAAAAAAAAAAAGCAGGAGTATAGTATTTTGTGTAATTTGACAAAACCTTAGGGGTGTCAATGCAATTTCCTCTAAGTTAATTTTAATTAATATTGTCATAAATTTAAATTTTTTCAAAAAATACTCATAAATTTAAATGATTTAAGTAATGGTATTATTCAATGACACTACACATAATTTAAGGGATTTTTTTTCACCCATAAATGTAACTTATATTGTTAATGGGTTAATAAGGCTATGTTTGGTAAAACTAGTTGAAAACTAGCTGAAAGCTTATAAGGTATAAGCTAGGAGCTGAAAAGCTCAAAGCTTATAAGCTAGTTGATTTAATTGAAAGTGTTTGGTAAAATTAGTTGATAAATGTCAAATGACGTAAAAGGATATATTTAATATTTATAACATTTGAATTTATTTATAATAACTTGTCCTCTTAAGAAGTTTTTTTTTTAGAGGCAAAAAGAATATTATTAAATGAATACCCTTGGAATGACACAAGATGTGACACAACCAAGATAAAACAAAATACAAAGTCTCAGCCTTTGCTTAAAACAAAATACAAAGAAAAAGTACCCCTCCCCCTCATCTTAACGTGATAACCATAATAAAAAAAGAAACCATACAAAGAAACTACTGCCCCCACCTACACCGACATCATGGCTTCTTCACCCTGTAAGGAAAACACGTATAAACTTCCAAGAAAAGGTCTGCACAAAGAGATTTAAAAGAAGCCACTCATCTCGAAAACACCAACATAGTGAAGAAACACCAACGATAAGAGCTTAGAGTAAGTTGAACATTTGTGTTGATGCATAATACTGCTATGTGGCTCGGACCATATTTCAGAAAAGCCTGATATCTTTGAAGCACACCAATGCCCATCACGTGTTCAACAAAATGCCAAAACAATTTTAACCACTGAAAAAACATCTAACAGCTACCTTCACGTGTTCAACAAAACACAAAGTTAACCAGCACCATTCATATCCAACAAACATAATCATTAAACCCTCCAACAAGATGACAAAATATTCCGACTCAGTAACATTCCTTCAGCAAAAAATTTCCCCACTGCTTGAATTCAAACCTCGGCACCATCAAACTACTGAAGACTTCTTCAATTACACACCAAAAAAGAACATAAAGGACACACCAACCACCCACAAAATTAACCTCTGAAAAACCCTGTAACATCTATCTTTACGTGACCAACAAAACCACGAGACCATAACCAATCTTGACGAAAGAACATAATCTCTCAACCATCCAGCAAAAGATAGAAAACTAAGACTCAGCAGCTTTCCTTCAACAAAACTATATTCCCCCATTGCTGCACTTCAGTCTTCACCACCATAAAAACACTAAAAACTTCTTCGGATATGCACCTCAACCATCTTTATTTCTACATTCATCCTCCAAGACATAACATAGGATTTGATATCCAAGATGTTAACGAATGAATGAATCCTTGTCTCCTCACTCGTAGCCAACTCCAAGAATAAAATTTTACATTATCCACAATGTCTTCTGACTCTACTGCTTTTTGTTTAAAAATCAACTGATTTCTGGCCATCCATATAGCCCGAAAGACAGCAAACCAAATAACTAACCAATCTTCTCTATTTATACCTTTCCAGTCACACAGCCCAAAAAATTATTGACATTGCCTACTCATCCCCGAATGTAGCACTGTTTCCAGGCCCAACCATCGAAAACAATGATACCACACTTGTCCAAAACATTCACACTGATAGAATAAATGATCTGCAGATTCAAAGACTTTCCCACATCCCCAACATATGCTTTGATCATCTGGTATAATTCCTCTCCGCAGCAAATTATCTTTTGTTGGGATTCTATTCTGCAATGCTTGCCACACCATAATCACCACCTTCAAAGGCACCACCTTATTCCATAACGAACTCTAATGAATATGATTTAAACTAGCTCTTTCACCCATAATCACTTCATAAGCTGACTTTACCGAATACACCTCTAACGATTCCTTTGACCACACCCACATATCTTCCTTGCTTTGAGACAAAACAGCCATTTCCAGCATCTGTTTTAACAACAGAAAATGCTCCTCCTCCCACTGTCGAAAAACCACACCCACTTCCATTCCCCCCTCTCCCAATAGCCTAAATCCTTAATAGTAGCCCCCTATCCCCTGCCAATGTAAATAACATCCCAAAAGCATCCCTCAATCTCCCACCCTCCAACCACCTATCTGTCCAAAAGTGAGTCTTAGCTCCATTGCCCACCACTCTCTTAACTGAATCACTAAACCAATTTGCCTTACTACCCCCTTGACCATCTTCTAAATTCCAACAAGTTTGCCACCACTTAGATCCTTTTTTCTTTGTTTTCCTCAACTTTCCTTTCTCATCTCCATACAACCCCACTAAAACCTTATACCACAAAGCCTCATTTTCCACAAGCATCCTCCACCTCCATTTCCCCAAAAGAGCTAAATTAAAACCCCTTAAATCTCTCACCCCCAACCCACCTTTTTCCTTCTCAGTACAGACTCTCTCCCAAGCTACCCAGTGAATTTTCCTACTTTCCTCACTCCTACCCCACAAAAATTTTCTAAACAGAGATTCAAGATAAGCTATAATACCTGAAGGAGCCTTGAAGAAGGAAAGATAATAAATCAGAATAGCGGACAAGACTGACTTAAGAAGAATCACCCTACCACCAATAGATAAATATCTACTCGACCATGCTTGCAACCTTTTCTTGACAACCTCCACAACTGGCTCCTATGTTGATTATCTGTTTGGATTGGCCCCCATTGGCAACCCTAAATACTTAGACGGTAGATGTCCAACTTTACAATTTAAGATGCACGCCGCCTCCTCCAACCAGCCCCCCTCTACATTCACACCCACTAAGATACTATTATGAAAATTCACTTTCAAACCTGAAACAATCTCAAATAATTGTAATACAGCCTTAATAGCACAAATATTACCCCCAACTCCTCTTAGCAAAAATAAGGGTGTCATAAGCAAATTGTAAATGGGACAGTTGTTCCTGCATTCCACCCCATTGTATCCCCGAAAATTTCTGTTTTTGAATCATCCCTTTAAACATACTGCTTAGATCCTCCGCAGCTAATAAGAATAAAAAAGGAGATAAAGGGTCACCTTGCCTTAGTCCCCGTCCCATCTTAAATTCCTTTGTTGGGCTCCCATTAAGCAAAACAGATGCAAAAGCTGTTGAGAAACACTCCTCTATCCAATCTCTCCACTTTTTTGGAAACCCCATCCGCTCCATAACAAACAACAAATAATCCCAATTCACTGAGTCATATGCTTTCTCAAAATCTACTTTGAACAACACCATATCTGACCCCCTCCTTTGTTCATCTGATACTATCTCATTAGCTATCAGTACACCGTCTAGAATTTGACGATTTTGTATGAAAGCCGACCGCGTATCCTCAATAACTAGATGCATTATTTTTCGAATCCTGTTTGCCAAAACTTTGGCCAACACCTTATACATACACCCAATTAAAGATATTGGTCGATACTCACTCACCTTTTGAGGGCACTCTTTCTTAGGAATGAGCACAATAAACGAACTGTTTACCCCTTTGACTAATCTTCCATTTTTGTGAAATTCCACCATATAAGAGATAAAGTCAGCTTTTACATCTTCCCAAAACATCTTCACAAAACCAAAATTATAACCATTTGGCCCTAGACTTTTTTCACTGCCACAATCCCACACTGCCGCCTTAATTTCCTTTTTTGTGAATGGTGCCACTAACTCTAAACCATAACTGTCCTCCAATTTTTTAAACTCCAACTCCTTTAAAGTAACTTGAGGCCAAACCTTCTTCTCCCAATGACTACTGAAATGTCGAATGATGCCCTCTTTCATGTCTTAAACCTCGTGTAAAATGACCCCATCAATCTCCAAACTCAAAATTTCGTTTACTTTTCGTCTCTTTTGCATGCACCGATGGAAAAAACTTGAATTAGCAACCCTTTCCTTTAGCCATTTCTATATGGTATTTTGCCAAAGCCTACTGCATCTCATTTTGGACAAAGAAAAAATCTGACTAACACACTCCCTTCTCTTAACCACCTCCTCCTCATCTAGACCCACATCTTCCCCCTGTAAATCCCATTTTTGTAATTCCTCTTTGGCTTCCTTGATTCTCCCTCCAAATCCCCCACATATGTCCTACTCCATTCTTTCAACCTTTGTTTCAGAATCTTCAATTTTTCTTTCAAAACATAAGAACTCCACCCTTTGACTTGTATTTCCTGCCACTGCTTTTTCACAAAAGGCATAAATCCTTCTACATCCTTCCAAAAGGTCAACACCCGAAATGGCTTTGGGCCCCAATTCACAACTTTATCTTTAAGCATCACAACACAGTGATCGAATAGCCCCCTCTTAAGACCCCATTGTGCACAATCTGGCCATAATGCCAACCAATCTTCAGATAACAAAATCCTATCCAACCTACTCATCATCGAACCATCATCCCTATACCAAGTAAATTTTCTACCAATCAATGGAATATCCACCAACTAGGCCTCTTCTATAAAATCTCCAAAAAGTTGCATTTCTTCCCCCCTCCAATTTGTAGAAGCACCCCTTCTTTCCCCTTCACTTCTAATAGAATTAAAATCCCCCACCACGCACCACTTACCACCACCTGTCTCCCTCTTAATCCTCACAACATCCTCCCACATACACTTCTTCTGTAACAGATCACATGGTCCATACACATTCAAAACAGTCACCCTTATGTTTTCCACTCCCCATATACCAGAAATCCCAACAAAATGAAAGCCCTGAAAAATATCATCCACCTTCAATACATTTGCCCTCCAAATTAATATTAAACCCCTAAATATTCCATTAGACCTTTTAAAAGTCCATTGGAAATCCTCCATCCCCCACAAAGAACAACATAACTTATAATCCACCTCCACCATTTTAGACTCCTGAATACAAAGAACATCCAACCTATGCTCACCAACCAATCTTTTAACCTCATCTTTTTTGAGGTTCCCCCCAAACCACGCACATTATAGGATAAAATCTTCATCTGGCGACTGACTTCCTCCCTTCCCTCTCTCTCGTAAGATCAGCACCATTGTTTGTTCCCTTTGTTAGGCTTTTCTTACCACTAGCCTGCCGGTCTCTTTTCTCCATCTCCATTAATGATTTAACTACACCTGTTTTGTAACTGATGCCAATAGCATTACCAAAGTCCCAAACTTGCTTTGTCACCTCTACCACATTTTGGTACCCCGCCCCAATACTACCTCGGGGCCCACCTTGTCAACTTAAACCACATTTCCCTCCTTATCAACTCCATTCAGATAAACCCCTCTGTCTTTCTTTTTATTTTTCAACTTCCTCGCCTTACCTTCCCCTAATACCACCTCTCTCAAATGGTCACAACTTATTACTGAAGTTCCTTCCCCTTCAATTTCCGCCAACACCTTATGAGCACCTCAACAACCACCTCCCGATAACCCAATATCCCCCTCATCCACGTCATAATTAACTTCTATTTCCACTAAACCGTCCACCACATCATCAACAAGCCCCTCTGAATCGTTCTGAATATCGCCACTTAATACATCATTACTATCACAAGCCACCTTCTGCTGTGTAAAGGTCCCATCATTTGCATTCTTTCCATCCTCAATTGAATCTGTAATTACAGCTTCTGGAATCTTGTTAACAACCCACCGCCCCTCTTGTCCAACCAAACACATATCTGCACTGCCCATTTTTTCAACTATAGGAAACACCCACGTCATCCCCTCACCACTCGCCTCCCTATTCAACTCTACCACGTGTTCCTCTTCACAACCCATATTAGTTTGAGCCAATCCTGACCCCTTTCCACCTAACACAAGTGTTCTATTATGATTCTCACACCCACTCCTCTCCGTCACACTAATTACGGGCCTAACAGATGGCCCATTATATGTTTTCACACCCTCGCCCTCAATCTCCACATTCATACTTAGAAATCCTTCATTAAAACCATCAACAGACTTATCTGCCTTGCCCATCAACGTCGAATGTTGGGCCCTTTCCCATCCCTTCCCAAGTCACTCTCTACTTCCTTATTAATAATTGTCCCAATTGTTCCCAAGATATGCGCAAATTGATCAGGCAGTTTTGTCCTATCGCAACGTGGGTCGCGGCGGGACGGCGAAAAATATGATGTTTAAAAGCAGAGGAGTCGCCACCATAGTTTATCAAGGAAAACTACGGAAAAACCCTTTTTGAAAATAAAATGGTCTTGAAAACCAGATTTTGTGTTCGGGAGTCGATTACGTGTAGGGAAGGTATTAGCATCCTACGACGTCTGCCGTGGAAGACGGTTACCTCTAATTAGATGTGCAAAATCTCAATAACTTTATTTATTTTACCCCTCGAAATAGAAATAAGAATGTTTATTTATTTATTTATTGAGAGAGAATTGTTATTGCATTTTTTCACGTTTTCAGTTTATATCCTTTTTTACCCTTTTCCATATTTGTGTGTTGATTTTTTCTTATTAAATTTTAATTTTATTGAATCTAAGATTTTTGAACTGTCTCAGTTCATATGTCATAAATTGTGGAGTTGATAGAGGTGTGCACCCAAGTCAATTTGTTTTATTTTGGTTTTTTTATCATTTATCATGTAGTAATTTAATCTGATTTAATATTTTTTTTTTTAGAGAAGAGACTTGAGACATCAAACTGTCACAATTTGTGTCTCCAAAATCTCCGGATTAGGAGGATGTCGCATCCAATTAATCTTTCCTCTATTAAACTTTATTTTACTAATTAATATTATTATTGTTGTTGTTGTTGTTGTTATTATTATTATTATTATTATTATTATTATTATTATTATTATTATTATTATTATTATTACTACTTTGAAAACGTGAATCCTCACTATATAATGACTAATCATTTATGCGAAAATCCAAAAGCAATCTTTAGCTCCAGCGAGCTATTCACGTTTTCGTCACTATTATTAATAATTAATAATTAATAATTAATAAAATAAACTAAAGTAAGCAAATTATTTATATAAAAAAGGAAAGAGAGGGAAAAAAATGAATAATCCAAGGCACAGCCGAACATTCACACACATGATGAATCCTTTCACTTGCAATGTACATTTATTTTTTTTATTTTTATTTTATTGCTTCATGTCTTATTATTTTTAAAGTGACCAGCCCATGACAATTACACCACCGGACCCAAATTGATCTAAACGTGCAAGGCCCAATGAACAACTTATCAGTGTTTTAACTTGTCTCAAATTGAAAGTGAATCAGGAATCGCAGCCGTGCGAGAGAGGAAAAAGGGGGTCGAGTGTTTGAGGTTTCGTGCGGTGGCGATGGGGGTGCGATTATGAGTTCGTGGTGGTCGTCGCAATCGCGCACGCGGCAAAAGGCAGGAATCATGGTGATGACGGTGACTTAACAAAGGGATTTACGCGGATGGGTTTCACACAGTGGGGGGTGGCCTTGGCTTACGGAAATGGCGTGCTGGGAGTTGCGTGACGGCGCTATGTGATTGCGCACGGGGCGGAGGGAAGGGATGACGCGATGGTGAAGGTAGATGAATGAAAAAGCTCTCGCGGCTTAGTTCCGTGGCGATGACGAGGAATTTTGGGGTTTGAGAGCGAATGGTTCTCGATTCCTCGTCGTTGGGTTGCCGAGTTGCTTCTAATTTTTCCTTTTTTGTTGGCTTTTGTTTCAGATTTGGCAATGGGTTCTTGGGTTTGGGGGTGAACTGCTTTGGCTCAGGTTCGGAGCCAATAAACCAGTGGGACAAGAACTTTGGTGCTTCAGATGAGGGTTTGATTGTCTAAAGGTTTTGGTTTTATGGCATTGAGTCCATGGCTGTGTCGGTGGGTGTGCCGAGGCTACTGGATTTGCCTCGGGAAATTCTTTTTTGGGTTAGTGGTGGTTTGAATAGACTGGTTGGTTTGGTTGATGGCGTTTTGAGTGATTGGTGAAGGTATTTTGTGGTGCTGTAGTAGGGGTTTTGGTGATGTTACTAGTAACAATCGCACAGAGGTAAAGTATTTTTATTGGTTTTTACATGACGAAAGTTACTCAAATGCATATAAACTTACTTGTTTGCCATTCATTTGGTTTGATTGGCTGTTGTTTTATTTTTATTTCTTTTCATGGACAATTGCAGAGTAGAGAGCAAGTACAACATAAGTAATTACATCACTGGCCTTAACTTAATGAAGTAATAACAATAGAAGTCCATAAAAGAGAGGATGAGAATAAGAGATTTCACGTTGTTAACATCAGCAGAGCATTAAGGCCAGAAGAGTGTATTAAACAAAATGATTACCTATTGTAAGCTAACCTTCCTACTTTTATCCTGGCAACTGGAGCTATCCCTCTTCAAAGCCTCTGATAAGGTAACCTCCCTTTTACTCTCCACTCTTTACACTTACCCTCTGATTCCCTTTTCTCTCTTTTCTTCAATAACAACTTCTCAGCATCTTTTTCCCTTAACTCTCTTCATTCTAATTTCCCACTTCTCTCTGCTCTCATCCCCCCCTTTTGCTTTCATACCCACGGTATTTATAGGCTTCAGGTTCCTCATCTCGGAAATTGAGATTTATCTTCTTGTCATTCTTGTCTTGATTGAAATTTGTCATCTTGTAGGAACATTCTTCTTCGTGCGGCGCAAGTTGGCAAGTTAATGATGTGACCGTGCTACAATCTTGGAGACAACCTTCGCGCAAGTTGGTGTTGTTGGAGTTTGGAGGAAATTTGCTCACTGATGCTTGGATTCGGATTACGGCCCAAGATGCTTCAGTCTCTTTCGTTGGGCTGTTGTTTTTCTTTCTTCTTGAATTGTTTTAAATTGGGCTTGTATTCTTTCTGCTTTGATTTGTTTTCACTTGGGCTTGTAACAGTTGTAACCTGTATTGGACATTGAGAATGCCATTTCTGAATTTAATTTTATTTTGCTTTAAATTTCCTTTTTATCTTTTTCTGTTGTTTTTCTTTATTTGGCTCAAATGTGAAATGATCCAATTTCTGGAATTAAAATTAATTAATTTATTTTTTATTAGAATAAAAAGTACTAAGAAAAGCGGACAAAATTGAGTGTTGACATATCCCATTCGCTATTCCACCATCAGAACCCGTTGGAATCTGTTTATTCCGTAAAACCCTCCCCAAGTCTTCCACCAAATCCTCATCATTTATTGTTATATTATTTTGAAATTCAAATTGTCGATCCTCCTCCTCCAGAAATTGTTCATCTCCGACCACCCATATTCTGGCCAATCAGAAAACTCCGATGAAGATGATGGCAAACTGCTTCTTCGCATTTCATTACCATATGATGCCTCAGAAAATGTCTCCTCCACAATCCGCACAGCATAAAATGTCTCATTAATTTTAACCTTTTTAACCATGTTAATTGCATCCTAAGAAGATGTTTGAATAAGAATACGCGTGACATCGAGCCTTTTCTTCTGCATTGTACCCCAATCTACAGATAAAAAATTCCCAAAGGTTCCTACAATAAATTCAAAGAAACCTTGAGACCATGCATGCAACGGAACTCCTTGACATTGGATCCATGCATATCTTTCCTTTGTAACCTCCTTCGGAGACCACTTGTTGATTTGGTAAAAGAAATTCTTCATAATCTCCTCTGTCTCCTTAAATAATTCCTGTAAATCCTCCCCTTCCACAAGTTTCATCAGCGCCATATCCCCACCCATTGGTGTCACTATCAATGAATTCAAGCCTTCACTAATCAGACGATCCTGAATGTTGTATACAATTTATGGTGCATTCACTCTTCCCACATAACACTTTTCTAACCACTCCATATCCTCCTTCTCTACTTTGAATGTCAATCCCCTCCATTCATCCCCATCCTCCTGCTCCACAGCTTTTTTAGATTTTGGCCTCCGCACATATTTTTGCTTGCTTCTTAAAACTTCTGCATAAGACCTTGTTCCACTTTTGAGACGCTCTAGTGGTTTCCTCAACACCAATGATTGTGATTGATTCGTCATATTCCTCTCCACCCTCTTCCCCATAATTTTTGGTTGACTCTGCATCTGATTCGCCATCCTCCTTTTCCCAAACTTGGATAAATTTACACGTAACTTATACGTCCCAATCCAAATTTGATCCAAACGACGCTCCAAGTCCCTTACGTCTTTCACGCCACCAAAATGCACAAAACCAAAAAGGTCCCCCACTCTGTTCCTCTTATTAGGAATATACACATCTTCCACCTTTCCCCAATTCTGAAAAATCCTCCTCAACAAATGATCATCAAAATTTTCTGGGTAATTGGAGAAAAAATATGTTGTTTGTCCCCCGTAGTCAGTCTTTTCCGCTATGATTTCCGATCAAAACGCTTTCCTCCTCCATCGGCACACTGTTTGCCACTCACCCTCACCCTCTCGCCCGCTCTCTACCATCTCGATCGTATTTCTTATCATCTTAAGAAGTACGACAATATTTTTTTAAAATTTTGTATTATCAAACATGGTAAAGTTTTGGTGATTCTACTCATATTGTTTTGTTTTAAATCAATTTTTTGCTTTTATTTCAAAAAAGTAGAACTAAATTAGATAAACTTATATCGTTTAAAATCATTTTTTTTAAATTTAAATATTTTATTAATAATATTATTTTAAAACAAAAAATAAAAATTGTTTTTTCTTTATAATTTTAATTTTTTTTATCAACTTTTGTTTAGTGACAAAATATTTTAAATAAAACTAAAAACAAGCAATGTAATAATTCATTAAAATAAATAGTTTGACATTAAACAAAATAATAAAACAATAGAATTTTAAGTTTCATAATAACAAAGAAAATAAATATGTCATCTAGTGTCTAGTTTTTCATAATAAATTGACAATATTAAAATAGGTAAAAAGGTTTTTAAATTGAATAAAAGGGTAAAAAGGAATTTCAAATAAATTAGTGAGGATAAAATTATGAAGAAAAAAAAGGTAGTAGCTTATAATCTAGCCGATTTTCCATCAGCTACTTCAAGTAGCTTATGAAAATAAACTATAAGCTACTAAAATAAGCTCGTGTACTAAATAAGTTTATTTTGATCAAAGTAGCTTATAAGCTAGTCAAAGGAGCTTATATTGTAACACCCCGTTACATTGTGACATAAACCACACAAATATTTTTATTTATTTTAGTTATTATAAAATTGAGGGTAAATTTTTCCGCGATTAAATAAAACATTCATAAACCAGATTTAGCATACAGAAATATTTTATAAAGAACCATGATCTTCTTTTAAATAAACATCAGTTCACATCACAAAATGAATATAGAGAAATTATGTACTAGCTAATCCCAACCCATATCAAATAATCCTAGTCAGAGCAGTACACAATTTCTACCCAAAAACAAGAATGAATAAAACTAGCCTTTAAGTCTCGTATCTTCTCGTCAGTCTCCGCAATCTCTGGAATAACATTATCCGCAGGAGAACTCGATCGTTGGGCATGACCTTCATCTTCACGTATCCAATCAACAAGTACATACACAACAAGAAAGAGAAAGGAGTGAGACTTGATTCTAATATATATATATGTATTACTCACGGTATAACTATCGTTTAGATAATAGCGGGGGAACCTAGTATTCATCTAGTCATAACGTCCCAACTCCTAACAACTCAAACCTCTAGATGCATTATGGATCCATACACCCCGATTGGAAGTGATTGGGAGTACATACGTCTCAACCCATGGCAAAACTTTCATCTTCCATAGATGAACTCAAATTATCTCAATTCAGGACATCCACAGTCCTATATATAACTCAGGCGTACTCTCGCACCAATCAATGGAATGTTGAGTAGTTGTTGGGGTTGCCAAGCTTGGTCAGATGAAGTCCCCGACACAGGATGCTCCCCTGGCCTTTAGTTACTTCATCACTCGACACCGTACCCCCTAGACTTCCGTCAGTGAGTCCCTGCCTTTCATTCCTCAGCTTGCCAGACTGTACCTTCCACTATAGGTAACATGCCGCTGCATGTTCCTCTCTTAACAGTACTCACACTAGAGTACTCACAATTTACTTATCAACCTTTGGTCTCAATCACTGAGCACCAACATAAGGGAATAACCTTTCTGTCCCTCAGACAGACAAATAGTGTAATCAACCATTACATGATATAAATATCTCTATTTTACAAATAGAGAATTAAAATTATACAGTATAACATTTCACAATCTTATATTAAGAGAACAATATATTACAAACAATTTAAGTATCTAATATTGAAATTTGTGTAATATTACAAAATATTAAATAAGACATTAGATACTTAAGTTAATATTCACTAATAACGTAATAATTAGCTAATAGTTAACTAATCTATATCTCCATTAAAATTTTAAAATGCATATATAAATGTAATTTAAAACTTATAAAGTTGAATTTTATTTATTTTATCTTTTTCTTTGTCAAAATCCTTAACTTAATTTATTTAATAGGAATAATTTTCTAGCTTATTTAGAAAATATTTCTTGTACAAGTATAAATAGATTTCAATATGGAAAATTTCTGATGTTGAAGGTCAAATTAGATTATAACCCCAGAGCATACTTATTTCGGATTTTACTTTACTAATTTTAAAAAAACTCAGTTTAAAGAAAATAAATTCTCATCATAATCTTCTTTTAAGTATCTTAAATTAATGGTCAAGTAGTCTTGAAAATGTTTTATACTATCGTTTCCAGTCAAATCAAAAGTTGAAGAGATAAACTTTCAAAAATTTCCAGAAAATAGTTCAGATTTGTCCCAATAATTTCAAACAGAATGTAAATTTTTCAGAATTTTAGAACAGGTGGGTCAACTTGTAACTTGAATATATAATTCATTTTAGCATATTTTGTAGTGATTCCAAAAACAAAGTTGTAGATTTTTAAGTCTATTTTCATTTAAAACTGGTTTCACACGATTTTGTTAAGTATAACTTGAGATATTCATAAAATAGTGACTGGTGTCTGGTTCAAAACGCTGGAACACAGTTATCTACTGCTTTGTTCTGTGTCAGTCTATATTTGTCCCTTTTTATTATAAGAAGATAAACGTGTACTAGAAAGAACAATAAGAAGGAAATTATAACGAAAATTGGACATGGTCTCCTCTAAAAGAGGGACACTTGTAGCAGTTCCAACAATAAAAATTCACAAAGAGTTGAAATATACCAGAAAGAGTAAATATGAATTTAAAGTGATGCAGAAAAATAATCAAAGGAAAAACTTATATAATATAAAGTACGAAAATAAGAAAGAGCAACAAAAGAATCAAGGTCTCACTCCCCCCTTACCTAGAAAATGAGTTCAGATTTACCGAGGAGAGGAAGAGGAAATCTTGCTTTAAGATTGCTTCTTGATGGTGGAGGAAGGTAGTTTTTGGGGTGTAATAAGAAAAATTGAAGAAGAAGAAAACAAAAGCGGAAGAGACAGAGAACGTAGGTGCAGAATAGTGAAGGAACCGGCTTCCTTTTTATAGACGTCAGTGAGTGAGGATTTTTTTTTTAACAGTGAGTTGAGTGGGTAGCTGAAGTGGGTGAAAGTCACATGGAAGAGAGAGTAGATGAAGTCACGTGAAAGAGGTAGCTGAGAGCATTTTTCATGAATAAGATTTTGTGTTTTCTTATATTGTCAGTATAAATTTATACGCTTAAATTTTTAACTTTTTGATCAAACAATTTTATTTTTAATGGAAACTTTTTAGTAAACTTAATTTATGTCCATTATTAATTTTCATAACTAAAAATTAAATTTTTATAATTATTTTCAAATAATTCACAGTAATTTCGATTTATATCTATAAATTTTCAAACTTTATTAGAAATTATATTTTTATATGTGTGACTTAAAAATGAACTGACTTTATCAGTTTCATCAAGTTTTGATATTAATCCTATACTAACTAACTTATCAACAGTACACTTTAAGCATTTTACGATACTATTCACATCTTTCCGTGAGTAAAGTACGGTTCATAGCACTGTTCACTCCTTGAATTACTTTTTGTACCTATGTTTTTACTGTTTACATCATTTTTATTGATTTTGCATCAGTGTTTCAATTGAATACAAATTCAACTGCTTGGGTATTCACACCTATAAAACATATTTAAACTTATAAAACATGATTTCAAGTTCAAATAATTATTTCGTAATTATTTGAGACTTTTCCTCATATATGCCATAAATACAAACAATTATATACTCAATCGTTGTTTTAATAGTTTTCCGGACTTTGGTCCGAAATAATTATTAAAAATTCACGAGTAAGTAGAACAAGAAATTTTGATCACAATAGCGTGAATCAATATTTCAACATTCTGTCTTGATTTCTTAATATTAAATTATTAATAAAAGAAAATAGATAGAAAATAAAAAAGAGGGTGTTACATATATACTCCCCAAAAGTCTTACCAAACACACTCTAAATGCATGCACTTGCATGAAAACGAGTGAACATCTCATAGAAAATTAGTAATTAATACATCTAAAAATGGATCCGTGTTTCATATTATTAGAACAAAACAAATAAACTCATTTGTTTCTTATATAAAGGACTAGAGAGAGTATTAAAAAGAAGGATAAAATAATCTTTTACAATTACTTCTTATTTTCCCCCTTCTCTTTTTCATATAATTAAACAACTAAAAATAATTTTTTTATTTCATTATTTCTTTAATTTTATAAAAAAATATTACAGAATTTTCACTCGAAATTCATTTATATTTATTTCTTCTCAATTTGACCTTCTATCCAAATATAGTGTATTCTTCAACAAAAAAAAAAATCCAAATATAGTGTAAGAAGAAAAAAGGCTCAGAAAAGTTAGATAATATGTACCACATGATGTGCAGAACATGGGATGTGCATGGTTAGATCCGAATGGCCAACTCTGTTTTCTGAGTTTGGGTTTTCAATTTACAGGGAGCTTACAAATAGGGCTATTGCTATTTCCACTCCCCCTTTATACTAATACACCCCCTTCTTATTTTTATCTCCAAACTACCCACCAAACACACTCCCCTCGTCTGTTTCTCCCTCTAACATATAATTCTCTTCATTGCCAATTTTATGCTGCACTTGTTTTTTTAAATCAAATGAGAAGTAACATATGTACTATCAATTGCACATCGAGTTTTGTTCGTCCTTTTGTTTTTCTCCACACTTGGTTTTTCTTCTTCTTTTTGTTTTTTCTTCCTATACGAAAAAAAAGATGTGCACATCAATTAACTGTTCTGATTATAACAGTTAATGATCAAACGTGGTTTTATGTGATTCTATAGTTTTAATTGCATCCCTTTTAGTTTCCAAATGATGCTCAGGAGTAGGGCTTTGAAGGATTTCAAGTTCAACAACTGGTTAGGGGAGCGAGACTTTAAATTTATTGGACAGATTTTAAAAAGAAGGAAGAAAAAGGAGGAACCGAGAGAAGGGCTAAAGAGGTCCGCTCTGGTGGTGCTCATGAGTTGCTGGGTAAACTGGACGGGGGAGGTGGAAGCTTTCCGGAAGAGAGTTAAATTGGGGAAAAGGGAAGAAGGGGTAGTTTGGAAAAAAAATTTATGAGAATGGAGGAGTGTATTAGTATGAAGGGGGAGTGGATATAGCAGCTGCCTACAAATAGCACTGCTGGGTCCTGGGTTTCAGAAAAGGCCCAATGAAGAAAGAACCTTGTGCAACGAGGATCTGTTAAAAAAAAAAAATTATGATCCGAAAAAGCAGTGAAGGAAGACCTTACACTGAGATATGGTTGAGCCGACCCAAAGTACTTAATAGATAATTTAGGTTTGACTTGCGAAAAAAAAAAACAAAAGCCATCCACAATGCAAGCTTGAACGATCATTTGACAAGTCAAACTTGAATAGTTAATAGATACACCCCTACTTATCGGACCAATATACATATACTTGTACTTATGAATATGTATATCCGACCAATACAAGGTACTACAATATTACTTCTCGTATCTCTTAGTTTTGACTTTTGAGTATTAAAGTCCTTACATTTGACTTTCCCACCATCGACGTCTTAACGACATCAAGAGATCATCATTGAAGGATTACCACATCTAACAAGACCACAAGACATGCGTTCATTACTCAAATATATTTAAGATATAATAAAACATTATAAGATATCTTTTAGATATTTTAACACTTTTGCAAATCTTTTTAAGTTTGAACCATGGTCGTAATTTGGTTTCAGAACATACTCGTGTCTTGTGTATTTATGCGTGGAGAGAATTTGGAAGTTTCCCTTCTTTTTTTCATGAGTGGTTTGCAACCTAAGTTCCTTACAATAACAATAATAGTATTAGCTACATGTTACTTCTAATCTCAATAGAGTTATCATTAATTCTACGAGAGCGTAACGTAACTCATAAGATAGAATTGAGTCACTGACGTTATTCTGTTCATCAACAATAGAATAGAATAGCAATACTCCCAATTTTCTCCGTGTCATAGAGAATGAATCAAGTTTGAGAGCTTTCATCCAAACCTTAATTATCAGAAGAAAGAGTGATTTACAGAATTATGTACGCTGGAAATTTGTGTGTGCAATGCAACTAGTACCAGCCAATGCCATCATCAGGGAGTTCTCCACTGAAGCTCAATTTGAATCCGTCCATTTCTTGAGTCAATAAGATGATATTTCTCGTTGATTCTTTTGTTGGTAACAACGTCAGACAATTTTATATCCACATAACCCAGATTTTCCTGATTAATATATAACGTTGAACAAAAACCATATATTATCATCCTCATTGAAGTGAATGCAAATACATATCTAGAAAATTGAGTGCATTTTTACCTTAGGATGCAGCAGGCCAAGTTTTGAGGAGGCACTTTGCACTTCAACATATAGTCTCTCATTGGTGGGTGGTTCCTCAAGCATAAATTGAAACGACTCACCCCATCTTGGATCTCTATTTTTCTTTACATGCTGTATAGAATGGTCAATTTTTCACCGAAATATCAAGCTATATTTAAATTCTAAAAACAACAGATGCAGCAATCCTTGGAGAGCTTTGTTGATAGTAGTTGTCTTTAGTAAAAGAAGATACACATGATGCTTGTTATATATATACAAGGCAAAGATATATCATAAATATGAGTAAATGGTGGAACCGGTGGGGGTAATGGTTCTTTCCAGCTTCATGTACATGACTTTTGGACTCAACCATTACTTGAAGGTTTATGATTTTAATAACAACAGCAACAAAGTCTTATCTTATTGGACCAAATGGAAGATCAAGATTTTAGTAAAATTATTTATAGAAAGATTCCTTTTATGGTTTCACCTCTATTAGTCTTCTAATAAGACAGATCATCTTTATCCTCTTTCGGGTGAAGAAGCCTAACACGCCTTATGGATCAAAAAGAAGAATAAAAAATGATGATAAGAGCCTGATAGCAATAAATCAAAGTTGACTATATCATAGTCTGTGTATAATACCTTGGTTCTTCTCTCTTCTCCTTTAAATATCAGCCGAGCATACGGATTTGTGTGGTGTTTTCCTTCCACATCTTCAGCTTCATGGACAATAATTACAAGTAAACCACCACTAGCAGGTGTTCCTTCAGGAGCCTTTTCTATTGCATTAGGGTCTTCTGCACTCTGAGGTAACTCATCCTCCTTAAAAGGTTTGTACAGAACTTCAACAGTTAGCTGCCCACGTGACTTCTCATTCTCAGGATCATTAGGGTCCATGGTCTTGAGTAAATTAAGAGTCACCACTTTGGGTTCATCAGGTGTAATCTCTTTCAATGGAATGACATTCATACCCATCTTGTCATGCTTGCCAATCTAGGCAAAAGAAAGAAAAATCATGCTTGAAAATATTCTTCTGTCCTGACAGTTTATAAAAGTGTCCTAAAGGAAAAATCTCACATCCAATTTTATAAATCTAGAATTGCATCTGAAGATACTTACCTGCTCCCAGTCATAAACAATAAGCTCCAAGACTTGAGATTCTGGATCTTTGACAACTATATTAAATTCCTCATTCCATTCCGGATTCAAACTCTTGTATTTCACAGTTGTTTTCTTTGAAGGAAGTTTTTCTTCTGTGAGTTTGAGTTTCACGTAAGGGTCTGATGCCCCCAGTAGATCTTTCTTTTTAAGCTTCTCTGCCCTCACAACTTTCACATGAAGGATTCCAACTGGCACTTTCATGGCCCTGATCACAAACCAAGCAAAATTAAATTTGCTATAGTCCAACACCTAATGTTATAAGCTTGATGAAAGGAAGAAATCATACATACTTTGTTGGATCCATTATTTGCACCTCTAAGGCCTTGGGCCACAGATACATTTTTGCAACTTGGTCTTTAATGATTTCCTGAAAGGAAAAAAGATGAGGAAGAGAAATCAATACTAAAACTTGACAAGCATAATAATGACTAGCGGCCATATAAAGTTACTGAAAAAATTAGAGGATACGAAAGTGATATATGCTACCTGGACAATCCTATAAAGACCAGGAATAGACATTGCATCAGCTCCAAGCAGTTTTAGTCCAAAATCAACATGCGGCTTCATTCAAGAGATTCAAGACAACAAAAGCCAAAAAAAGAGGAAAAGATAAGAACAATGTCAGTCATATAGAATCACCAATGTATTAGATATCTTTGTCCTCACTCCTCACTAAGAACTACGTTGAAATTTAGTCATTAAGGAGTTTGACATCATACACACCTTCTCCATGAGAGACACGTAAATATTGGCAAAACACGGAAAACTTGGAACCAAAGGCTTCAGAGTTATACGTGGAGCAGCAAATACTTGCAGATCAACAACCTGTGATTATTTATAACTTATAAGCATAAATACCGTTTATGGGGTGAAAAACAAAGTATATGGATGTTACTTGCAACCTTTTACAGCTGCAAACATAAATTAAACCAAACATTTTTTTTTTCTGTTCTTCAAAAGGTCTTGAAGGTACTAATATACCTGGACTGTGGCTCGAAGCCCGAATGCTTTAACTGCAACTATAATGTTAGGATTCCCAGCCCACTTCACTGATGGTTCCATAATCAACTCCTTTTCGTCAGTCACATAGACTTTCATTCCTGGCATATATTGATGAAAATAAACATTAATCAGTCAAACTTCTTCTACTTGCTCAAAGAATCATCAAGGATCAGGTGTAAAAAAATAAGGAACCATGAAAATATGACGTGACTATGATTTCATTTTGCAGTTCAAGCAATATCTGTTAATACTCTAAAGACCAGATTCATGGTCAAATCAACTTAATTCCAGGGAGACACACTGCTTATATCAGAACATATTTCTCAAAATTTGACCATTTTTTTTTCCTATATATAAACATCTTTTTTCTTGTCCTTTTAATCATCTCAATTTCTCAAATATAATTAAGTTATTGTTTTCCAAGGACACAATTCTTATCTTTGGTTGCATAAGAGTAAACTATCCCACAGCAAAATTTTGTGGAAATTATAGCTCAAATCATTCTGCAATCATGTTAATTATTGGAAGGTCAGCTTCATATGGCATGTCACAAGTAGCAAGACACGTGAATCACAAGAGCCCGCCATAAAAGTTAGAATACTAAAATATACAAAATGTTATTCCTGTGATTCTTTTACAATTAATTTGGGAATGAAGAACATAACCAACATTGTCTAGACAACAATTAAACATACACTTGTTTAAGCAATGAGGTCATGATAACAAAAATGAGTCGTACACAATAGCAGCTTCACATACATAATACACATGTATTGTGTCTCTTTGTGGAAAAGAGAGAGAGAGAGATCAACCTTGAAAAGTTGGTGGCAGAGAGCCCAAGTTAAGTTCTTCAAATTCAACTGAATCAATTTTGTACTTCGGAATCTGCTCAGCAATAATGGGCTTTGCTATACTCCTTGCAGTCTTGCAAATTGCCTATGAAGATTGAATTGTAGGTACTCTTTGAAAATTGCTAAACAAAGTAGTTGCACAAACAATACACAGTGTCGTAGATGCCATAGGAGCAATTTCGAACATCAATAAAAAGTGTGCATACCTTGTCCAGATAAGGCCACATATACTCAATAAATTTATTAAGCCAGTCAAGCTGCAAACAATAAAATATTATTAATTTTCTGTAGAACCTACCATGAATTTCTGGTAACCAAGATAAACACTTTTACAAAGGGCCTATAATTGTAAAGAATAACATACACGGTCATAGTCTGGGTTTTTAATCCAAATCGGTATCTCTGGAAGCAACAGTTGTAGAGTTTTAGAATCTTGTTCAACCAAAGGTTGAATTATTGGATCCTGAAATCATACATACCATAATTTGAAGTGTAACACAATAACTAAAAAAGAAGGTAACAAAATAACAGAATGCGGTCATTAACTTCTACTCACATTGATGAAATATCAAATAACTCAATTGGAATCCACTTGGCTCTTCAAAAAATAATAAAACCAGAAAGAACACAACCTTTTTCTTGTTCCAAAATGCTAAAAGAAAGAAAAAGGGAAATTACCTTTCGATACAAGGAAAATAGAAAACGGAATATCTATCAGAAGCATATCTTTGAATGTGTTTCTCATGTATACTTAAGTACATGCATGAGTGTATAAGAACATAAATTGCATATTTCTTTTCACTAATAATACTCGAGTCCTATTTAAAGTATTTTATGTATTTTTCCAGGAGCTGACTAAACTAATCGTGTACAATCTACTATTTAGAAATATGTAGTAAAATTATGAGAAGAAAATGCCCTGCAGGTCCTTTTCTTTGGGCTGAAACAATGATATATAAAATTTATCAAAATTCAACTCGAAACTTGTGATTTAACATAAAGCATAGCAAAAGTATTTCAAGACAATGTTACTGTGTTCCCTGAAAAATAAAACAATCTGGTCCTTTATGTTTATCTAATTTCAATTTTGTCCACCTTAAGATACTCCTCTTTCTCCACAATGGAGTTTCAGCATTCTCTGAAATTCCTCTCAATGTTCTAAAAGACCCCTATAGATCATGAAGTACAGAACAAAAAGTTTAAATGAGAAGATGGGTTTCCAAAAATTTTACTGGGAGAAAAGCAAATTTAGCTAAATTCAAAACAACTATTGCATTTTCCTCGGATAAAACTTTCATTACAACAGATTTTATCTACAATTAATGTCACAACATCTCAGTTCAGGCTGAAATCATCCTCAGTAAAAAATCAAGACCAAGGAGTGAAGTGAATCTTATGATAAACATCAAGACATATTTCCTATTCCATGAAGAAGGAAAACATTCTGTTTTTATCAAATAAATCTCTAGTGTTATGCCCTTACTGCTTATGCATGCAAAAAAGTGATTGTACAAGTCTTTATTAACAAATAAATAACAACAAAATGTAAATCATGATTCAGCAAAGAAAGAAGGATGAAAACAATATAATTCAAAGTTTACATACGCAACCCAAAAATTAAAAGAAACAATAAATAAGAGACAAACAAATACTAGCCTTGACATCAGTTGGCTGGAAGTATATGAACATGTAGTAGCCAATTACTAGCCCAATTGAAGTTCCCACTCCAAATCCAAAAAAGCTTGCTATAGTGCTCAGAATTCCCATCTTCAATATCTTTGTCTACCGCTACCAAGTACCCTGAAAATTTATTTGTACAATGTGGAAAAGAAGGAGAGAAGGAAGGGAGCTAAGTTGCTTCCATAACCAAAGTGGAACCTTCCAAATCCAAATCAACAAATGCTCTGTGAGTGCCTCTTGTTGTGGATCAGTGAATTCAGTTTGAGTGCCAGAGAAAAAAGTAATGTAAAAGACAAGAAGGTGAATATCTTAATGTTATGATACATGTGCAATAAAGAGGGCATTAAAACAAGTGGCCAATATAAAGACCTTGTTCAACTCCCACTTGATCCACACAACAGTTGACAAGGAAACTTGTAACCGCGTGAGATGGCAGAGTGTCGGTAAGGTCTATTCTTTCAGATTTTTTCCAAATATCAAGTTTTCAACAGTGTAGATGTCAACTTAGAGTTTAATGATCCAACAGTGAAACATGTTCATCAGAAAAATATGTCTTAAAGTCGTGCAATAAAGCCAGGTCCCACTATGCTTAATTTCTATTTTGGCTTTTGGAAACGGAGAAAGGAGTAATGTTTTACGTTATCCTCTTACTCATCACTCAATATTTCATATAGTAACTATTAAGTAGTATAAAATATATATTTAATATTTTAGAAACATAAAAAGTGTTTTCTCTAAGGAAGGTTATATAGAATTATTCTCGAGGAAACTGATTAATTAATTACAGATTCTGTGCTTCCGTTTCCTCATTAACTTTAACCATTCTTATTTTCTTTACTGTATTGCATGCATAGTTACTAGAAATAACTTATTTTTATTTTATTTTTCTTTAGGTAACAACAGAATTCTATTTGAGGAAACAAATAAAAAAATTATTCAGATAAAAAACTTTTTACCAGTTGAAAGTTATGTCCCTGGAATTGAGGAATATGTTAAAAAGAGTGGGCTCTCAACGTCTCGTGATATTTTTCCTCCCAAAACTTATCATAATTGGTCTTCCTCACAAATCTAAAGAGATAAGAAAGAATAAGTGAATAACCATTGATTTCCTTTTTATTTAAAATAAAAAAAAGACCACGGGTGTTTTAAATGTTTAGATATTGATATTGTACATATATTTTATCATTCATTATTTAGGATCGGTTTGTTTGATAAAATAAAAGAAACGATTAATCTAAATTCGCACGTAATTTCTGATTTACTTTTTAAATTAAAGGCTCAAGTCAAATCCATTTAAAAATCATTGGCAGCGCATTTTTATGCATTTTGATAAAAAAAAAAAATTTCCTTTTTACTTTCTATTTACTCATTGTTTTTGTTTGAGGATAAAATAAATCTTTAAATTTTTTTTTTATCAGAATCTTTAAATATTTTATAGTAAAAAGGAAGGATGTATTAAAATAGAGTACTTTATAAGACTAAAAATAAATACGTCTTTCTTTATATGTTTATGCCATCAATGCAGCATAAAACCTATTGATGAAGCCTTTGTGGAGGCTTTCGATTTATTTATTGTTCTTGTTTGAGGATAAAGTAAATTTTTAAATATTTTATAGTAAAAAGGAAGGATGTAAAAAAGAGTACTTTATAAAACTAAAAATAAGTATCTCTTTCTTTATATGTTTATTTTGCAAGTATCTTCATTTTTCTAAAAATTAGGTAACCCTTTTATTTATTTATTTGTAATTTGTAATAAAAGCGTGATAGTGAGCCATGACCAATCATAATATCTTTTTTTTTTTTTTTTTTATCAAATGTAAAAGTTTCCTCATTGCTCATTATTGTGTCCTTATCAATTTTAATGGCAACCGCAGGCAAAGGCAACAACAGGCCTCAAAGATGGAAAGCGAAATTCATCTAAGTCCAGAATATAATCAAGATTCCATAGTACGTTTTTGTTGCTATCTTTTTTTTAATGCAAAAGAGCCTTAGATTAACTTTTAAAAAGGGTACAAAACTGAAAAGGTTTGGTACATATCCATGTTTTTATTTTTTGAAACAAAAGTACATATGTAACATCCATGTTTTCACTAACAATAAGCTTGGGCACGTTGTTACATAAGGAAGACTGCACTTGCCGTAACTAATCATTAGGTCACAGTGTGGTGTGTTGTACTTGGATTTTTTTTTCTCTGTTAGGACATAAAAAAAGTCTAAGCATGAGAATCTGTTTCCATATCAGTATTTAGTGGTTGTATTTTTTTGTTTCAAAACTTTTGCCACCAACCATGGCCAAAATTGACTGAGACCCATTTGATTAGGAGTGCGTTTAAATAAATAATTTAATTATTTTTTTATTCAATAAACATTGCTATTTATTGGTAAGTACATATCGTATCATACAAGTAATAAAAAATAAGAAAAATATTATCTAAATGAAATCGATAAAAGCTAGTACTAATTTGCCATATTAATTTTATTCGAGTGATCACGAATTTTAGAATTAAAGAAAAATCCATTAAAAAATTGAAAATGCAAGGTAAATTAAAAGGTAAGTAAATAAGGAAGCATCGCAAATACTTTAAAGACTTAACAATAGATAAGGAAGTTGAGATATTGACTTAGATTTTTTTTTTCTTGATCTTAGTTCCATAATATCTCAATATTCATGATGGTTTCCTACTTAATTGCTTGATTTACTATTCCATCTTGAAACATTAACAAATAGTTAATTTTTTAACTCTTTCATCAAAAGCTCATGAATGAAACTCCAAAAATTCAAGTGAATCCACTTGCTCATCAAAAATTCAAGGAGTCTATCTTTAGGTCAGATTGGTATATCAAATTTTAAATCAACACACAAATCATAAAATCAATCAAAGAGTGGACAACTCAATGAATCATTAAGAATAAATGATAAATACTAAATATCATTAATAGAACTTAGAATCAAGTCACAATCATTTTCTTATGAGTTCAAATCCAAACTATACTAGTATTCTAATGAAAGGGATTTAGCTCCCTGTGGAAAAAGAGAAAGAAATTATTATTGGCATTCTTTTTCCAACGTCATTCGCCAATATGTTAGAAGGAGCTGCAAATATTAATGATGAAAAATTCTCATATTAATAGTAAATTTATCTAAGAACCTAACCTAATATTTAATGTTTTGAGTCAAATCAAAATACGATACAAAGCTGTAAATATTTATTCATTGCTAAGTCTATGAAAACAAACCTTAATCTACTTGTTTTTCTTGTCATCGAAAGTGAAGAAACTACGGTTTGATTTTTGTGGCATTATATTCTACAAATATTATCAAACTTCGGAAAGCTTTTCCTTTTCCTTTATTATTTCTTTTTCTTGTCAAAGACTTCAGAAGAATATTATATTAGTATGATATGTAAAACGAAATTTATATAACGATTCACGAGGAAATGGAAAATTGGGAATTTTCAGTAACCGAGCCATCAATTGAACGGGCCTTTTTTTTTTTTTAATTGATTGGGCTTTATCAATACTAAATTCAAATCTTAAAAATGAATCATTTGAATAAGTTAGACCTTGAAAACCAAATACTTTTTTTTTCTAAAATTCTAATTATAAGACATTTTAATCTTTTTTATCTATCACGTGAAAATCCTTGACGCGACAAACCCATAACTATAAAAAAGCCCAGAGCTTAATAGAATGAACCATCAGGGCCAACCACTAATGATAAAAAGGACCAAGTGAAAATCCTTTGAACCCTCAAACCCATAACTTAAAGAAGCCCATACCATGATTTATTATTTTGGATTGAACTATTTTAAAATCAACAGTTTACTTTAGAGGATAAAGTAAAAGAGAAAAATACCAGCTGTTGATTAGAAAGAAAAAAAAACAATGATGAATAATAATATATATCAATGAATGTAAAATATATATATATATATATATATATATATATATATATATATATAAAATAAATTATGAATATGTTGATAGTTCCTTCCGACAGATTTATCATTTATGTTGAGGAGGCTTTGCTTCCACTGAAAGAAAGTGTTAGGTTTGAAACCTCGATAGTAATTAGCTAGTGAGTGATAGACAGCAAGCGTGAAGTTTAGGAACCGTATGGGCAATTGAACAGGAGAAAAAGGCACCGACCTAACTCACAGCCACGTCAATAATACTATTATCACACAAAATATTACTACCTTCTCTCTGTCTAAGGATTATAGGTGGGTTATGTGGACTAGCTTTATTGGACAGTCTAGTTTTTTGTTTTTGAAATTTTTTATTTATATTTCTTTCTAACTTTAAAACAATTAATTTTTAAAAAAAAATACTATTTATTAACTTTTTACAAGTTACAAATATGCAAGCTCAATCTGTTTAACAAGCGAATTAAAAAAATTAACACACATAAATTTACAATTAAACATATCACTTGTTTTTAATTTCTCTATCTTTTTCTACACCTATCTCTCTCCTTTCCTTTTTTCCTCTCTCTTTCACAACTTCTTCTCTCTCTTTTTTTTTTTCTTCCTTTTTTTCCCTTCCCTCACCTTTTCCTTTTCCTTTTCCCTTTCTATCTTTCTTTTAAAATAAGGGTCCATTTTGACATTTTATAAACTCAAGACAAAATCATAAATATTATAGCTTTTCTCTCATTTAAAGATGTATTTCACTCACAACTTTTGTAACTAGGCAAAAAATTCGCTTTCAATCATTTTAAACTATCCTCCTTTTATGTTTGTCTTTGTATCTAATCTTCTTAAGAATCCAACTTTCAATCTACACTCTTTTTATCTCTATTCTAAATTTAATTTCACTTTTAAAAAAAAAACTTATATTGCTAATTAAATTGATTGCTATAAATCTAAAATATATATTTATATTCAAAGACATTTATTATTATGATATTTAATTATAATATAATTTATATATAAAAAATATTTATTCATTATAAATTTAATTATATAAAATAACATTTATCTGCATAATAAAATGTTACAATACTAATTTATAATTTTTTTAAAAATTCTTTATTCAAATACTATCTCAACTCAAACACTCAAAGTAATAAGATTCTTTCTTTCTATATTTTCATTATAAAAAAATTAATTGAAATACATTCTCAGTATAAATTTTTTTTAGTGATTTTTATATATATATATTTTTGGTCGGCAACTGATTTTTATATTATCATTAATTATTGATCATCTTATACAATAAATTTATTGACTTTATAATAATTATATTAAAAATGATCTGAAAGATTATTTGTAATTTATTTAATAACGTAAAAATCCTTGGAATAGTAGTGAAAGTGTATGACAACTGACAAGGAAACCCTATACGAAAAATAAACTCTAAATGAAAATATGTCCACTACACTAAAGACATTGACTAAGTCCAAGAAATATATGAACGGTGGTCCTCTTCTGAACGGCTATTCCTAAGGACACAATCCAATCCAACGGTACTCAACACTCCGGCGGTCACCGTCCTACAGTATTCTTTTCCGCTAGCCGACCGCAGCAAATGGTGACTTCCTTACTTCCTTTTAAACATTTCAGAATATTAATTTATACACCACATTGCATTAAATTATGTGCAAAAAGAATCCATATATATATAACCCAAACAGGTCCGATATGATATGAACGTAGATCCACGGCATGCATATATAGAAAATAAACACACACATCCATTCCGTGGGATCAAAATCTCCACATCACCTATACTATATATCTTTTATGATACAATATTATATTATATATATAGGTTAACACTTAACAGAATTGTTATATCTTCTGATCTGATTTTCTTAGGTCAATTATATACTCATCTGTTTTTGCTTTCTATCTCTATACATTTTCTGTAGTATGCAGTTTAAATATTCAGAAGAGTTTTGAGTATAAAGTTGCTTTAAATATTTGGAGTTTACTGCATATAGTAGTGTAGTTCCAATCCAATCCAATCGTGCCTGTCTGATCTGCATCAAAAGGAATGGATGGTGTTTTGAAGCTTTATTATCAAGTGGAGGAACAAAGATTTGTTCCCAACAAGCAAAACAGAATGAAAATCCAGAAGAAAAACACGAGGAGTAAATCCATATCAAATCCTTGTGACACTGACAATGTTGTTGCAACCTATGCAGGTCTCATGAATCCTCCTTTTTTCTATCATCAACAACCACCACTGCTTCCTTTGCCCACTGTTTCCCCAAGTACTGTCAAGAGTCGAAAAAACAGAAGCAGAGAATTTTCCAATAATAATAAATCAAAACAAACCACGCGAGAAGAAGTTAAGAACAAAGCAACAGAATCAACAACGGGGCTTCTTACTACTCCTGTCGTTTGTACGTCGTCGTTTAGGTCAACGGCAATAGCAGGGAATGGAAACGTGGATTTTACAAGTTGGGTGTTCAATCTGTCACCGCCACCAAGCAGCTTGCCGGTGCCAAAGTTTTGTATGAGAAGATCAAAGTTCAGTTCCAATGCAGAAACTAATTGACAGTTATTATCTACGGCATCTCTTGTGTTCATTTTTTTTTTTTTTGACAAGAGGAAGGGGCAATGCATGCCAATGACTTGTTTATTGTTTTGCTTTCTTTTCCTTATGTGCACCACCAATGTTTTTGAATTTGGGGTGCACAAAAATGAAGTTAATTTCTTTTAGATATGTGTGATGTTATATCCAACTTCTGTGAATTTTCTCCTCTTGAGATTTCATTGTCCTACTACACATGGTAAAAAGAAATCTCAACTTGTGATGGATTTGGTCTTGTATTGTAGTCCATGACCATTTTGGCTATTGCTTTAATTGACGGCTGCTAGATATATAAAATATGATACATGTTGTTATCAATTCATTTTTTAACGGTATAACACTTTTTTTTATTGAAAACAAGAAGAATAAGAAATTGATGGCCCTCGGCACCTGCTAAAATGCAATAATAAATTGAAGCTAGATTTGGTTGTATTTTGGTTGGACGCCTATATATTTTTGCAGGGTATGTTTTGGTTGAGGAGAAAAATGTTTTTTAATGTTAAGAACCAATTCTTATACAAGAATCGTTCCTTCACACGAAAGCCAACTCATTATGTTTCAATGGTGAAATCTAACAAGAACCGATCCTTAACTATAGGAACCAAAGAAGCAATTTTAAAACTCTATGGGTGAATGCATTTTTCTCTTTCTCACTTTTTCTTCTCCACACTCCATCTGGTTAAAAAAGTTTACCAATATATAAATAAGAAGACTATAAATTTAAAGTGAAAAAAATAGTTTTAGATATAAAAGTCACTTAAGCTGGAAATTTATTAATTTAATATTTCATTTTTAAGCTGATAAAAAAATTCATTTTTAAATAAGGGCCCCACATTAATTTTAATATGATATTAAAATTATCTTTAAAAAATGTGAAGATAAAAAAAAAAAAAGACTGAAAAATAGATACGCAAATAAAGAAAAAAGGGTCAGGCCGAAAAGATAACATAAAAAATTAAAATAGATTCGTGAGTTTTAAAATTCCTGAAAAAAAAAATACAAACTTGGGTAATAAAAAAAAATGTCAAGACAAGCTATAAGTCACACCTAGGTCAATTTAATTAGATTCAAGGAAAATGTTAAAAAACAAGTCCTACATTGATGAGTTAGAAATAAATTAAAAAAAATATATAAGCAACAAAGTCATGAGTTCAAGAAGTCAAAACATTTTGAAACAAATAGTCCATTTAAGTTAAAATTCCATTAATTCACTCTTATTAGTTCTTAAATAAAGGTCTGAACAAAAATTTTAGTACTCTCCTTCCTTCATATAACTTGTAAGACTCTCCTTAAAAAATAAAAAAGTTTCATTATATAGCTATTCATCATTTCTCTAAGTTTCTCACTGATAAAAAAAAGTATGTCAAATTCCAAACAAAAAAAAATATGTCTCTATTTATTTATTTATTTATTTATTTATTTATTTATTTTGATAAGCAAGTATGTCCCTAATTTTTTGAATACTATAAATTTTAATACTTAGTACTCTCCTTCCCTAATACCTTAACAAAAAAAAAAGTTAATAGTCTAAGGCACAATTTCACTTGGAATCTAGCATATTTAAACTTGATAGTTTTCATGGCCCCTTTACATACATAAACTCATGGGCCATTCTAAGGTGGGAAAGTTGTGTAGGTCTCCCACCACGGGAAACAAATATGGTCCGTAGGATGTGTAATTTTTTTGAGATTAATGTGAGACTACAGTAGAATTACCTACACCAGATTAAAATAAAAAAATATATTATTTTTTTTCTTCTCTCTCCTTCGTAATTTTTCAGTTCCGCAAACGAGAGTGGTTCCTTCTTCCTGTTCCGCGTCGCTCGTCCGGCGGAGCGTGGCGGCGTTCCTCCGCGAGAGGAGGCACGACGCGGCGGTGTCCGAGACAGCGCAAGACTGCTCCAGCGGGAGCCACGAGTTCATCGACGTGGTCCAGTCCAGAGCCGTCGTGTGGCGCTACTTCGTAGACCTCGACTTCCGCGCGCAGTTCGAGATCGAGCACCCGATGCGGCGGTTCTCGGAGATGCTGGCCTCCGTCCCCGGCGTGTTCGTCGAGGGTGGAGAGGTCTGATGAGGCACGGTGGTGAGGCACTTCAGTCCCCCTCTTTTTTTTCTTATTTTTTTTAAAATTTATTCCAGTGTGAACATCCCTACCATGATCTTTCACTTATCTCGAGAAATATCCTAATCCAACGCATCATGTTTCTTTCTCACGGTGGGAGATATTATTAACTCTCCCACCCTAGAATCCGCAAAACTCATATAGTAAGTTCAAATATATATAGCAACATAAAACATGGAAATGGGCTAGAATCAACGGAGACGACAGCGACTAGATTGGGCTTTCATTTTTCCATGTAAGAATCCAACCCAATAATTTTTTTTTCAAAATTTACATGTTTTGAACTATGAAATGAGCACCACACTCTGTTTGTGCATTACTATTCACATCCCCTAGTTACTATTTAGACCCCCCACCTTTGGTGAAAAGACAAAAATACCCTTACCTCTTATACTAAACCCCCATCCCCTTGTTCACATCCCCTAGTTACTATTTTGACTTATCAATGAGTCATCAAGCTATCTCACACGTTTGAGTCCTTTAAATTGATTATGGAATGACTTACACTTAAAACTCTCCCTTCTTACCCAAGAGTGTATTCTATGAGAATTGGTCCCATGTCTTCCTTCACAGGTTCAACGCAATTAAATACTTTCCAAGATATGTGAAAAAAAATTAAACCAAACATGAAATAAAATAATTTTACAACTGAATGGGGGTACGTAACGTTATATATAAGGAATGTTTTAATATTTTTAGGAAAATAACATAAATTAAAGTTTCTTATATTGGTAAAAAAATAATAAAATATAAATTTAATTAGGATACATAATGTAAAAATTTTGTACAATATCATTCAATGACGAATTGTCATATAAGATAAAATGATTGACTTTTGTAATAACTAACTTAAAAATCATATTTAGAGTGATTTTTAATTAGTGCATGGTCTAAAAATTGTATATTAATAGTGTATTAAAATTAAATTCTAAAAAAATTTCTAAACTTAAAAGATCTCGAGAAATATGAATTTATATGTAAGTGGGAACAGAACTTTTCCTCTAACATTTGACGATAAACTTATCAAATTTTTTCATAATATTTAATTGTAAATATATTATTTGTAAGAAAGTTAAATAATATTCAAGTATATTTTATAAAAAAAAATCACGAATCTTATTCCTAGAAATTCAATAAGGGATTTAATTGAAAATAAAATATTTCATTTACTAAACATTGCTTAAGAAAAATGTTTGTTTTAGATAGAAAATCCATGCTCACACATCATTATCAATAGTTTTACATATTGAACTACTAATCACACCTTTATGAACGTGTTTGGTGTCCACAATTACTCTTATATACATTTATAGGCAAAAAATGTACATATATTAACTACAATACGGGTATAGTTAAGATGACTACGGACACATCTTAAATGACATATATCCTTATGTGATGATGTTAATGTGTGTACAGGCATGTGAGGCTAAAAGACAAAACAGGATAAAAAAGAAAAATAATTTACAAAAGAGGGGTTGAAAAAAAATAAATTACCTTAAAGTTATCTGTCCAAGACTATGCTAAACAAGTGCATCACATGTGTGTTGTAGACATTTAACTAAAATATCATACCAATTATTATCATGTTAATAGCCTAAATATTTAATTAACATGTTTGTTATGCCAAACAACTGCTAAACGAGGGTTGATCAAAACAAGATAATGACATGTTAGCTCAATGTAAATTAAAGCTTGTGACAATGCTTCTTTCCGAAGTCTGAGGTCTTTTATATATCAGCCAACACCAAAAAAATAGAAAATAAATAAAGGACCACACCATAAAACTTGATGTATTCGTGTATCTTAAATAAGGGTATAATTTATTTTTTTTAAATGCAAGATGACTTAAAAAATAATCTCTCAAAACTTAAGTGATTAACTCAACATGTTCACTTTCACATACACAGACCTAAAGATTCAACCACTGTAACCACATATATAGAAGGGCGTTTAACATTGCTACATTTAGTTATGGATCATTACTGTTTTGTAACTAGATATGAATGCAGTAAACGGGCTCTTGAAGTCAAACCCTATATGACTACAACAAAGTTTCAGCTAGTTTTTCTACGATAAAAACTAACCCGTGGACTAGAAAAGCATGTTAAAGAGAAAAGCTAATACTAACAATACGTTGGTCCAGAAAGAAATGTGGCTCGAATTTTTTCAATACAGTGACTAAATAAAAGATAAAAGTTAATAACATACTTTATAATGTTATTTTTATTTGGTAAAATTTATATAATATTCACTGTATCATGTGAGTTAGCCTCACAGTTTAGTGTAACTTAATAATAATAATAATAATAATGAGAAAGATATATATGTCCTAATTTGGATTAACTTTTAATTTATATAAAATTTCCAGTTGTGAAACTTACTTGTACAAAAATGCTTATGTATTAAGTGTATAAATGTTTATAAAAAAAGCTAGACTAAAGAACTTCTAAAAAGTTAATAAAGTTCATAAGTTGATTTTAATTATAAAATAAGTTTCATTAATTTCAACTTATTAATTCATTTTATTTTCTGGACACAACCTCAACTAATATAAAAGAGCATCATGGGAACATTTCTCAGCATCTCAATCTCATACCTACTACTTTGGAGATTAATTAATCTGGCCTCACTCACATTACACCCTGACCTCAGTCACCTAAGCAATAACAAATCAAGTGAAATTATGAAGCTCAAGCATGGGCTCATGGAGTGACAGGTCACATGATCAAAGATGGTGCTCATAGAACCACAAAATCGGCACAGAGGTTGTTGGCTTAATAACTAACGTAATCGCCTCAACTTGCCACTCATTAACCATTTATCACCCCCATATGAATATTTTTTTCCAATAATATAGTTATGGAACCGAAGAGTTCGTTGGCATAGTTAACCTTAACCACTTTATATTTATTGGCGGGAATAGACTAATACAACACCAACTGTACCTCACGGACTCTCTCATGAGTCCTTAGCTAGCTAGCTACCTATATCACATTAACACTTTTTTTTTGCTCTGTCTATTTATCTATCTATCTATCTATCTCCAACTTGCACTGGAAAGGAAATTCAAACTCAATGGCAGAGGTGGAACTAGCCCCAGATTCACGTTTAGAACAAGATGTAACATCTAAAACGGACCAACAAACCAAAACGGAGAGTGTTTCATTTTTTGGCTTGTTTGCTGCAGCTGATGCAACTGACTGTCTCCTAATGTTCCTTGGAAGTGTCGGTTCGTGTGTCCATGGTGCTGCTCTTCCTGTTTTCTTCATTTTGTTCGGTCGTATGATTGACTCTTTGGGACATCTTTCTAATAATCCTCACAAATTGTCCTCACGAATTTCTGAGGTGCTATCACCATCTTCTAGCTATTTGTAACACTATATTTTATTGTTGTACTTTGTTACCTGCATGATTATAAACTATGACTCTAACATGTTTGTCTTAGACTTTTTTTTTGTATATGTAATGAAGTGAATGTTAATTTCTTCTTCATTGCAGCATGCTTTGTATTTGCTCTATCTTGGAGGAGTTGTTCTGGTATCGGCTTGGATGGGTACATCTTATAACTTGGACCTCATTTCTTTCTTTCTAAGTAATGCTCTTGTTGGAAAATCAAGTGTGGGTAGTTAGTTTCACATTGGCTAGAAAATGGCTCAATGAAGGATATACAAGAGACATGACTCATATACCTAATGCTTTAAGGTTTTGGATAGAGATGTGGTGTTCGGTTCTCTTGGTATTCCTAGTGATTAGCTCGTTAACTCTTTTGGATGCTCTCCCATACTTCCCATACTCAGTACATGCTCACTATTTACTACTATTTTTCAGGTGTTGCATTCTGGATGCAAACAGGGGAGAGGCAAACGGCACGGTTGCGCTTGAAATATTTGCAGGCAGTGCTAAAGAAGGATATTAATTTCTTTGACAATGAAGCCAGGGATGCTAATATCATCTTCCACATTTCTAGTGATGCAATATTGATACAAGATGCCATTGGTGACAAGGTGTGTAACATAGTCATTTAAGATTATTGAGGATGGTTCTTTAGTTGATGAAATGGTCTTGTTTATTGAGCTCAATGCAGACAGGCCATGCCATTCGTTACCTTTCTCAATTCATTGTTGGATTTGCCATTGGATTTACCTCGGTGTGGCAGCTCACACTGCTCACCTTGGCTGTGGTTCCATTGATAGCTGTAGCTGGGGGAGCTTATACAATAATTATGTCTACTTTATCAGAAAAGGGTGAAGCAGCTTATGCTGAAGCTGGAAAGGTTGCAGAAGAGGTAAATCCATTCGTGAATTAAGATTTTATTGAGAGGCTATTTCAAATGTTAAATTGATATCTTAACCATAATTTGCATAACCTTTTTTTTCAATGTTTGGGTGGATCAGGTAATTTCTCAAGTGCGTACTGTTTACTCGTTTGTAGGAGAAGAGAAAGCAGTTGGTTCATACTCAAAGTCACTTGATAATGCTCTGAAGTTGGGCAAGAAGGGTGGTTTTGCAAAAGGAGTTGGAGTAGGCTTCACATATGGGCTGTTATTTTGTGCTTGGGCATTGCTTTTATGGTATGCTAGCATACTTGTGAGGCATCACAAGACAAATGGAGGCAAAGCATTCACAACAATTATCAATGTCATCTTTAGTGGATTGTAAGTCCATCAAAACTGATAAGATCATATGATAATAACCCAAAAAAATTTTTGTTCTGGATTACAAACTTGACTTTTGCTCCTTTGAAGTGCTCTTGGTCAAGCTGCTCCAAACCTTGGTTCCATTGCTAAAGGGCGCGCAGCTGCAGCCAATATCATGAACATGATTGTGTCCGCTTCAAGCAATTCTAAAAAGTTGGATGATGGCACTGTTGTCCCACAAGTAGCAGGGGAAATTGAATTTTGTGAGGTCTGCTTTTCTTACCCCTCAAGATCCAATATGATCTTTGAAAAATTGAGCTTCTCAGTGAGTGCTGGGAAGACTATAGCAGTTGTAGGTCCAAGTGGTTCCGGAAAGAGCACGATTGTTTCGCTAATTCAACGGTTCTATGACCCCACTTCAGGTAATTAATATTACCATTTAATAGTAGGTTATTCATTTGAAATTTCCATGGCCCTTTTTGGGAAGTGGGAACAAATAGGAGAGAGAGAGAGATGCAAATGTAGGGACCAAAATCACCTATGCCAAACATACCCCACATTTTGATTTAGTTAGTTAGTACTTAGTACAACCATTTTTGTTTGTCAATGTACAGTTCAATATTTAGGAGGAGAGGTTAATGCATTAATTTTCACTAGGTAAGATCCTGTTGGATGGATATGACCTAAAGACTCTTCAATTGAAATGGTTGAGAGAACAGATGGGCTTGGTTAGTCAAGAACCAGCACTATTTGCAACAACAATAGCTGGAAATATTTTATTTGGAAAAGAAGATGCAGACATGGATAAAGTCATAGAAGCTGCCATGGCTGCAAATGCTCATTCTTTCATTCAAGGATTACCTGATGGTTATCAAACTCAGGTTAGTCATGCAGTACCAACAAATGGGAAATACAGGTCAAATTGCTTCCAATGTCAACTTTTTTGACCAGTACAAATGTGTAAATTACCTTCAATAGCTTCACAATATCCTTCTTCAACTAGAGATGAATTAGTTGTTGATGAACATAAAAGAGTTATGAAGTTTATCTCTTCATCTAAGAAGTCATTTTTGTATTGACATAATGACACCTTGTTTTTAATTCAGGTTGGAGAAGGTGGCACCCAACTTTCAGGGGGGCAAAAGCAAAGAATTGCCATAGCAAGAGCAGTGCTCAGAAACCCAAAAGTATTGCTTTTAGATGAGGCCACAAGTGCTCTAGATGCTGAATCAGAACTCATTGTCCAACAGGCATTGGAAAAAATAATGTCAAACCGGACAACAATAGTTGTTGCTCATCGATTATCCACCATACGCGATGTAGATACAATTGTTGTGTTGAAGAACGGCCAGGTGGTTGAAAGTGGGACTCATTTGGAATTGATGTCCAACAATGGAGAGTATGTGAATCTGGTGAGTTTGCAAGCATCACAAAACCTCACACACTCTAGATCAATATCTCGCTCTGAAAGTTCAAGAAATTCTAGTTTTAGAGAACCTTCAGACAACCTGACCTTAGAGGAGCAGTTGAAGTTGGATACAGCAGCAGAATTGCAATCAAGAGATCAACACTTGCCATCAAAGACTACTTCCACTCCATCAATTTTGGATTTACTGAAACTGAATGCTCCAGAGTGGCCCTATGCAATACTTGGGTCAGTAGGTGCAATATTGGCTGGCATGGAAGCCCCTCTCTTTGCACTTGGAATCACTCACATTTTGACTGCATTTTATTCTCCTCAGGGTTCTAAAATCAAGCAAGAAGTTGATCGGGTTGCCTTTATATTTCTTGGAGTAGCTGTTATTACTATACCTATTTATCTATTACTACACTACTTTTATACATTGATGGGAGAGCGTCTCACTGCCCGTGTGCGTTTATTAATGTTCTCAGGTACTCCATGGCTGCAAAAGCATTGCTATTAGAATCACATGCATTCATTTTTCTGCCCTAAGAAACACAAACCATTCTAATTACATCTTTCGATCTGCTCTCAATGACGATTTGTAATTAATTTAACTTGCAGCTATTCTCAACAATGAAGTTGCATGGTTTGATAAGGATGAGAACAACACTGGCTCACTAACAGCCATGCTAGCTGCGGATGCAACATTAGTAAGAAGTGCTCTAGCTGACAGACTCTCAACCATTGTGCAAAATGTAGCTCTCACTGTGACAGCTTTTGTTATTGGCTTCACATTGAGTTGGAAACTAACCGCAGTTGTTGTAGCCTGCCTTCCCCTTCTCATAGGAGCTTCTATCACTGAGGTTAATCTCATAAAACCACTTCACTAACGATTTGCTCTTTTATGCTGCATGTTTTAGTGCATGATTCATGTATCGTTCTTTAGTGCATAACCAACAGAATAGCTAAGTTTAAATTATTTTTGCAGCAACTATTTCTCAAGGGGTTTGGAGGAGATTATGGCCATGCTTATTCTAAAGCAACTTCTTTGGCTCGTGAAGCTATTGCCAACATACGTACTGTTGCTGCTTTTGGCGCAGAAGATAGAATCTCAATCCAGTTTGCATCTGAACTGAACAAACCTAACAAACAAGCACTTCTACGGGGCCACATATCAGGTTTTGGCTATGGCATAACGCAGCTGTTGGCTTTCTGTTCCTATGCACTTGGCCTTTGGTATGCATCAGTTTTAATCAAGAAGAAAGAGTCAAATTTTGGAGACATCATGAAGTCCTTCATGGTCTTAATCATCACTTCTCTGGCAATAGCAGAAACACTAGCTCTTACCCCAGACATTGTGAAGGGATCACAAGCACTGGGATCAGTTTTTGGCATTCTCCACAGGAGAACAGCCATCACCCCAAATGACCCCAAATCAAAGATGGTAACTGATGTCAAAGGAAAGATAGAGTTTAGAAATGTTTCCTTCAAGTACCCTATGAGACCTGATATCACCATATTTCAGAACTTAAACCTCAGAGTCCCAGCAGGTAAGAGTCTGGCAGTAGTGGGGCAAAGTGGTTCAGGGAAAAGCACAGTGATTTCTTTGGTAATGAGATTTTATGACCCCGATTCTGGATCAGTCCTGATAGATGAATGTGATATCAAAAGCCTAAACCTGAGATCCTTAAGGCTGAGAATAGGATTGGTTCAGCAAGAACCTGCTTTGTTCTCAACCACAGTTTATGAAAACATCAAGTATGGAAAAGAGGAGGCATCAGAAATAGAGGTAATGAAGGCAGCCAAAGCAGCAAATGCTCATGAATTCATCAGCAGAATGCCAGAAGGGTACAAAACTGAGGTTGGTGAGAGAGGGGTGCAGTTATCAGGAGGACAAAAACAAAGAGTGGCAATTGCTAGAGCTATTCTGAAAGATCCATCCATTCTTCTGTTGGATGAAGCAACAAGTGCACTAGACACAGTATCAGAGAGGCTAGTCCAAGAGGCTCTTGATAAACTTATGGAAGGTAGAACAACAATTTTGGTAGCTCACAGGCTATCAACTGTTCGTGATGCAGACAGCATTGCAGTGCTTCAAAATGGCAGGGTTGCTGAAATGGGAAGCCATGAGAGGCTGATGGCCAAACCTGGAAGCATCTACAAGCAATTGGTTAGTCTACAGCATGAAACGTGTGACCAAGAAGACCATTGATGAATTATTCATTTGCAATTTCCCAAGTAATTTGTAGAAATTCGAAGTGTACTTGCAATTTGCAACTTGAATTGAGGCAAGGCCTGGTTTATTCTCAAGAGCATGCCTGAAAGATGTTTTTTTTTCATACGACAATTGTTTTTTGTTTATATACACGAGTCCTATGATAAAATTCAAAGCCTATGATTGGCTGTTTGTTGTAGAATGCTACAACTTTTGTAATTTCTTTCTGAATTTTACAAGATCTTTGGACCATTAAACTTTGTTCTTTTCTCATTTTTATTCCATCCTCCTCGCTAATAATTTCAAATCTCATGAAACTTTGATCAACAAGTTTCTTTTAACCAAAATAAATCTAAAATTAGATGGGTACATGAAGATATCTTGGATCCTTCATTTTCATTAAATGATAGCAATTCATGGTTTCACCTTCATTTATGCTTGTCATCATCAATAAAAGGGCTACGTGCCAACCGTTTTGAAAATTTCAGTGCTGATGTTGCCATTTCAGAAGCACCGTTAACCCGAGGGTATGGGATACTGCTGCTGTCAATTATATAGAATTTGCTTATCATTTTCAGCACATTGTATATGGTAGTTTGACTTATTGACTGACGAAAAATCAAGAGGACAAAAATAGATTAAGACCCTAGAGCAATTCAGAACCATGTGTCTTTATACTTGCCTTTTATAAGCAAGGCCAGCCATGAAAATATTACTACGAAGGTGTACGCCTTGAATATAAAGAATTTAATTAGGATGGTGATTATTTACCCATTTTTGCACTTACTATAACCGAGAAAATTATTACTGAACTATGGCTTTTGGGTTTTCATTTCAGTGTTCCCTGAACTATATATGGCATCATGCCCCTGGTATTAATTCTAGTTAGAACCAAGTTACGTAAGTCTTTGATGGATTGAACTTCGTCATTGGATGCTGATTGATATTATAATTCATGAAGTCAATTGATTGACAATATAGCAAATTGTTTATTTCAGATACTTTTTCACTTTGCTAACGAGATTGTCCTCCTTACTTTGTGCCAAGTCATCCAATCGATCATATTAACTTCCTGCTTAGCTTTGGTTATTTAAAGGCCCTGAGGATTTTCTTTGCTTCAAAGCTCACTTTAGTTTATTATGTTATCAAATGCCATCCGATTCTCGGTATTTGTTTTAAACCGAGGACATTTTGGTGCATGACTAGCACTTCTCTGTTATTACTAGGATATTAATAATTAACTATAATTAAATTTTTTTCTGCAATGATAAGGTAGCATTTTTTTTTATCCATAAAAAATCGAAGACATTTATGCACCTTACTTAACCAATTGAGCTAGACCCCTTAATAATGATAACGTAGCATTTAAGCCAGCTTTATTTGGAACTTTTTTTCTCCTTAAAAACTAAAGTAACTTTTTTTAATGAATAAAAGCCTAATAAAAAGAGCTTCTATAAAGCAAATTAGAGGAGTTTTCTTTTTTAAGGAAACGAGAACCTAAAAAATTGGATCCAAACACTACCTAGTTTTCTTACTTTCTTTCTTCTACTTTTTTGGGAGCAGGGGGTTGATTTTGAAGTTATTTGATCTACACGTAAATACTTGTTCACTCTTGATTGGTGCTCCTGCCCAAAAGCAGCCGGGTTGTGTTGTGCATCACTTTTTTACATTTATACGTTGAGCGTTTCAGGTCGTTGGCGTGGACTTGCATGTGTTATTGTGATATAACCGAATGTAAAAGCCGTCTTTGATACCGCCGTCAAAGTGGTTTCTTCAACCACCAACGAAAAAAGAAACCAAAGAAGGCACAAGAGGCAAAGAGCCTGTTCAATCTTTGCAATCTAGAAACAGAAATTAAAACGAGACAGACAGGCAGTTACCTGCTTACCTTTTTTCTTCCCCGTATCCTCTCTGGAGCAGGAAAAGTGTGCTTAGTTTGGACGACGTTTTTAGTCTTAAAAACACAAGATTTATGGGCGACCCTATCACATTTCATACTATGTGAGTATAATTAACTTACGCAAACCTATTTCTTGTTTTATGTCAGCAATCGACGACAAGTACTATTTGCCGATGTGAATGTGATCGCATTCAGAGCCCTAAATTCTTATTTCATCCGTGATTTTTGTGGTTTTGGCCTGTTTGAAGTTACCAGAATTTTGCCTCAATTGTAGGATAGAACGTCTAATAGTTGAGAGGATAGGCTTTTATGGGGCGATAGAAACCATGATTAGGAATTGATAAAATGAAATTGAAGGAATGGGCACTTCAAAAAGCTTTGATGAGTGAAATGGAAACATCCAATTTTATATGGCTTTAATGAAACATTAAACTGCAAATGCCAATCGTGTTTTAAAATGACCTTGACGCCACTGCAAACATGTTAATGCACGAGTAATGAACATTCAATTCATGCGGTTTAAATTAAACTGCACATGCTAATTGTACATTAAGAGTAATGTTATATCCTTACTTCATCCTCCTACTAATCTTCCCAATACTCTATAAATGAAGATGTGAGTACATTTAATATCTTGAAATATAAAATACATTCAATTATTTCTTCATTGAGTAAGTAGAAGAATTTGTAGGAAGATTTAGAATTATTCATTTTAAATTGACCTTGACACCACTGCAAACATTTTATAATGCACAACAAGTGGTGAACACTGATAAACCTTTTTTTGTTTTTCAAGATGAAGATGAACACTCACAACAACATGCTTGGCTTTTCGTACAACTTCACATTTGGGCGTCTTGGATATGTTAGGCAGGGATTGAGACCTTGATGGGATCATATTTTTCACCCAGTATACCACCCTTCTGTTTTTGGAATTGGATGTACCTCAATGTGCCGGTAAAAAAGGCATCCGAAGCTGGAAGAGCTGATGCAGAGTCACTCTGCATCTCAGCCGTGATCAATTCTATAAGCCCCTGGATAGTAGAACTAGTGATCTGCGGGTTTCCTTTCTCAAAATAGTAAATGTACCTGGAACCCACTCATCCATAAGTAAGAAAGTCATGATGATAGTATAACAAGCAGTTTTATAGCAAAAGGTGGTGACCAACTTGTTCAATATTTCAACGAAGAGCGTCACTGGACCACTGCTACCCCTTGCTACATTGGCCATTTGTTGAGCAGCATTTGCAATCCTCAACGCACGCTTAAGGCAAAGCAATACCCTGTAATCAATTATGCAGAGCCATAATTAATAAATCATGATGCAGAAGCATAAATACTTCATGAAACTTGATTCCATGTTGTGAAAAGGAGATAATTATTTCAGAAAACATGAGTTAGCAGAGGCTAAGATGCATGAAGCCGATCAAATCATCCCAATTAAACCCATTTGAGCATTTACTAGCATACCTTTCTCCATCTTTAATACCATCTTGATCATCAACCCAAAAGAGATGAGAGCATGCATAAACTGCTCGGCACTGGTCAGGTTTCTTCAAAAGCTTCGCTGAATACTGTGGAAAGGTAGAAGTGTAGAACATCATGTTAGGCTTGGTATGAATACATAGAAAGAGATTAATAACATTTGTCACAATCCATTTGCCTAATGGTCATTGTCTTAAGAAAACTCATCACATGGCTGGCGTATACTGAATTTTTTAACTAAGTTGGGATGGTTAAGTTTTGGGAAGGCAGGGACGAAACAAAATAGAAAGGAAAGGGATGACATGGAAAGTTTGCCTTCCTCAATCCCCCCATGTATGAGTGATTAGTGAAGGGGAATGGAAAAGGAAAGGTTTATTATAATTGTAACATTTCAACCTAATCCTTATTTACTATTTTAAGTACCTTAGGAGTTAGGAGCAGAAGTTGAATGATTTCCCTGGCATTCCCTTTCCCTCAAAAAATTTTTAAACCTCCCAGTAAGAGGGATTATTCCCTTCCCATCCTGTCCCCTTCCATTCCCATCATCATCCCTCATCCAAACAAACTCAAACTATTAAGAGGAAAAGGAGAAGGGCGAAAAATGGAAACCAAGTAACAGTACTATACCCCTGTGGCCTTGTGTGTTAATGTATCCCTGTTCTCAACGCCAAAGACGTTCATTCTCTGAAGAGACCCGATAATTAAATGTATTGCAGTTACCTGGGCTTTAGAGTCCTAAAACCATTATAAACAAAGACAGATTAGTAAAGGCCGTTTCTTAGTCATACTAAGAAAAAGTGAACTGTTTCTATTAATAGTTACCGCAATTTCTTCTTCATACAATACAAATGCCTGAGTGAAAAATTCATATGCAACAGGCTCAAGGTCACAGTCATTAGCAGCCTGATAATGATAATAAAAGTGAGAGAGAAAAATAGTCACTGAAACAGTTGTGCACAATGAGAGATTTGTCATAATCAGGATAAAGAGTCATACAATGTCAGGAAAATATTAAAAATTCATGGTTGTATGACTATAGCCAAGTCCAGTGTGAGCATAGCCCTTAAAATTCATTTCCCCATTCAGACCAAAGTGTTAAACCTTCTTCAATTTAATGGGAAAAAAAAATGCCCTATAAATATGTTTGGGTGGCAGAGACTCAGAGAGTAAGTTTTCAAGCCACAACTTAATTTGCAAATCCCCTTTTCTGGGTCTTCTCATAGTTGTTTGGAAATATAGGGAGAAACAAAGGCGAAACCGATTAGATCATTCAACTGTTCAATCAAGTTTGCAGAGTCAAGCATACCTCAGCACATTGCAGATACAGTCTCAGGGCCAGTTCAGGAGATGATACAGAAGAAAGAGCTTCAATTATCTGTAACAAAATAACTATTATTTGTCCATCACATGATGATAACAATATATGGTGCATAAAGCATTACATAAATATCATAAATGACTTGATAATTAATATATGCTACACAGTAGTCAGATAAAATCAGACAAAATTATTCCATGATAGTTTAATAAAAAATATTTTAGAGTTGTAAACTTGTACTAATAAAGAGAGACAATTATTCTCCTCCACTCCACTAAGATTATAAATTTTTAAATCACCTCATTTAAAAGCTGAAATATTTTTTTTGGTGTTGTAGGAACTTCTTCTCCCACTATATCTCCATCCTGCCCTTGCAATTGCCTGATCAACTGCAGCAAAATATGATTCAAAAAGGCAAAAGAATGAGTTATTCATTCCGATGTATCATTCTCAGATCTCAAGAAGTAAACCCCCAATTACAGTTTGGCATACAATTTAAGTAAATATTTTCAGACCTTGTGCCCCAGCTATCAAGTATCCAATTGGAAGTAGAAAACTCTTTGGATTTTATAAATCTAATGAGTTATAATATGCATCACCATTAAGGCTGCCACAAGGTTGCAAAATAATGAGGCTTAACCATTAAATCATAAACTTAAGACCTCACGATTTAAAGTTTAAGTTAGTGCCACTGTACAATTATTGTAAATATTTGTTATTTCACATATATACTTAGTCTCGAATCTCTGGTGTACATGGTTTATACGATCCTTGTACAACCATTGGTGGCTTTATTATGGAATATGGACCCAACAAGACCAGGCAACTCCATTCAAATAATTTTCAAACTACCATCATATAGAATTCAACTCAAGAAGCATGTTAAAGATAGTAGAGATAAAACAAATTGAAAGAATATCATCATCAAGGAAGAAAGATACCCTTAGCGCAGAAAATATCAGGGAAGGAACTGTAAAAGGTAAGCGCCTTGGTCCTCCACTCATAATATGCTTCTTTACGGTACATATTATCTGAAGGTCAATGAGTCACGTATTATATGAAGCACTTAATAGAGAAACACCGGTGCAATTCAGTTTGACTATGAACACGCTTATCGTTACCTTAAACATTTCCTCCGGTTCATCATTATGAAGCATGTGTATGAGGCGAGCGACAGAATTTTGTTCCTCATTGAAATCTTCCTCATCAACCTACATATAAGATGGAAAAATATTTAAATTGGGCTGATCTTGAGTAAATATTATATTTATGTAGGGAATAATAATAATAAATTATTTATTAGTTTGACATGTAAAGAAATGTTAAATAATTCAAAAATAACAAGCTACATAGAACAATTGTATCCTTATAAACAAAATCCCAAAATAATAACAATACTCTCAGGCACACCTCATCCACAGTTGTTCCATCCAAGTCCATTATAAGTCCTTTGATTAATTCAAATAAAACTTCAACCTGCAAAGGCATATTGAACACTGTTACATAGAGATAAAGTTGTTATGTTGAGCCAAAAGCAAAGTAACATACCTTATCGGCAGTAGAGATGCAAGTGTTATTCTTCATAATACTTTGGATAATAACCATGGCCATGACTTTATTTGTTTCATGATCAAGATGATCCATTACATGAGGATAATTGGAAAGTGTCAGGGCAGTCACAATATCATTGTATTTATCAAGTGGAGCACTTAAAAGTGCAACAACTTGCTTTGTTGCTCTATTGTCATCAAGCTTTGGTTTTCCAGAAAGCTTCTTGACACATGATCCCTGCACAAATTCCAGAAATGATGCAGCTTAGCTAAGATGCAAATCTTGTCCATACCACATCTCATAAAAACAGCAGATCAAAAAGAGGCTATGATGTTTGAAAAGTAACATACCAGTACTTGGTCCACATAATCAAGTCGATCTGGATGAACACGGAGAGTAAATGTAAGAAGAGAAACATGCAAAGCTATTGCTCCCACAATAGGCATGTCAACTTGTGCTTCTATCACCTGCAGTCAAATGCAGGTTATATGGTCTTGGATTGCAGCTCCATAGTCCATATAATAAAAAGGTATAACTAGTATTTAGTAGGCACAGAAAAGGGATAACGGGATATCATTCCTTTCTTTCTCTGTACTTTTCTTCCTATCAAATCATATGACTATAATCAATATTTGGTTTTGCTCAAACAAACTACAAAGTTGAAAAGGACTTTTCCTATTACACAGAAGATCAACTACCAAGTAAAGGCTGTTGGATCTACAAAGAAATTTTTAAATGGGGTTATAAATATGCACCAAAAAAGAACCAAAATGGCCTTATTATATAGCCTCAGATTTATAAGTTACACCTAGCAAGCTAGCACAACCATGAAGGTTAGCCTTTAATTTTCAAAATACTTTTAACAGTGCACTGCCAACTTCTACAACTTCTAACATATGAATTCATAAAAAAATTTAAAACAAGGAAAAGAAAGGCTAGTACAGAAATCCATACTAAAAGAATGTAAAGAGGTATCACTACTAAATTATCAAAGGGAAAATATTTATCATGAAGGGGAAACGACCTTTGGACAACATCATCACATTTAGTTCATTCATTGTCCATAACTTTATCAGGACATCCTTTTCTGTAGTTCTCCGAAAATAAGTACTAGTAAAAGTTGCAAACTGAAGGAAATCTGGCTTACCCTGCCTATTGCTGTGCTTAATTTGGTAAATGCTTCCACTTGCAGAAATTCGGGCAATACCTAAGGCAGAAATGATATCAACAACACATGGAAGCTTAATTTTTGACAAAAGGTGCATAAGACTTACTTCAGTACTTGAGGCAGCATAATTTGACAACCTGTCCATTAACTGAGATAACACTGTCTTGATGTCAACTGTGGGCTGCAAATACAATCAAGTCAGTCAAAGTGGAGATAAAAATGGCTTTCAGCTTTAAGAAAATCAGAGATAAATAGAACAGAATTGATCTATGAGAAGCTTTTGTGTTGTTCCACTCTTCACTTATAATAGAATCCCCACATATATTCTAAAAGAAAGTCACTTGGGTGACCCACTTCCATCCAGTAAATTTCTTGATCATCCATGCAAGGAAACCTACCACCAGCCAGATACAATTAAGAAACAAAAAATAAACTAAGGTTGTGTTTGGATGGAGAATTTTAAATTTTCAGAAATTAAAATACAGAGAATCAAATTTTGTCAAATTTCTTAATTTCAAAAATTATGTATTTGGGTAACCAGAAGTGAAATTGGAATTCCCTCAATGAAGAAGATTAGAAGCTGCACCAATATTATCATTCCTCACATAACCATCAATTATTGTTGTCCACAATGCTCATCTCTCTCAAGTCTCAAGCATCTCATCAAACATCTTTACATCAACATCCATAACAATAACGATGACTGGTTAATAACAAAGTGAACCCAAATAATTATCAAAAACGGCGATGTCAATGATAAGTAAATAATTTTACAGCTTCCATATCTGGACTAGGAATGTTGTCAAATGATTGATGGGCATAGCAAATGTATGTTGATTCATTGACCATGAGAATTAATAGCTTGAAGCCAGAATCTATGATAGTTGAGATAAGTACAAAATGAAACGATATGCATTGAAGGTAGATAGAGAGATGGAGAAAGAGACAATTCATCTTATACTGAGTCAGGTAACAACGGAGATTGAAGATTAAATGCACAAACTGAGAATAAATTCTGAAAAAAAAAAGTAGGAAAATATGTATCAATTTCAACTTTGGTTATGGAGCTGTTTGAAAATATGCTGCATACTCGGAGAAAAGGCACAGAGGTGAAGTGACCATGATGAAGCTTAAAGGAGTATGAAAGAAAGAAGACAGTCCAGTCAGTTCTTGAAGAATTTCTGAAATTCCACTTCAATAGGCAGAATTTCAAAATCCTTGTTTTATGCTCAACCAAAATGCTTAGAGATTTTAAAATTCACATGTTCAGTATCCAAACAAAATATTTTATTTTATCAGTCTAAAAAGTACATTGACTCCTAAAATCTCTTTATTTAAATACACTCTAAGTATGTCCAATTGTTCATGCATGATTAATCATATCATGTGCAATTTTTTTATGCACCAAATTCAAGGTGTTATCAAAATCTAATTGAATAGGTCAGTAGTCACCATTCCAAATAGCCTAAATTCATGACCAATCAACTATTCATAAGTCATGAAGCTTCACATACTATTTAACCTTAGCAAGGGCAATTATAATCTATATCTCATCAAAACTTGTAAAACAAAACCCTTAAGAAGGGTTCAATATAATAACAACAAAGAGTTAAAATCACAAGTATATTAGGCCTCTACAAGGTTGACCAGTCACCACTAGTATAATTTTTAAAATCTCAATCGCAAAAAAGGTAATCTATTTCCAATCTAATTTACCCACCTGCAATTGAGGGCAAGCACCTAACAGAGTCTCAAGTGTCTGCAAATGGTACTCATCTGGAAAAACCTGGATTATGCACTCCATAAGATAAAACTGGGCAAGCTCATCTTTACAGTTGACCACCTGCTTGCGCCAGTTTAGACAACTGAGAGACATTATAACATCAAGGGCTACAATCAGAGAAAAAATATATTTTGGGGAGAAAATGTACTTTATTAGACCTGCTCTAAGACACTTGGAAGGACGGTGTCTTTGTACATCTCAAGGTCCACTCCCTCTATCTGACTCAGAACATGTAGATTTTTCCCTACCTAATAATTTCAGAAAAGGAAATCACATAACTTATCTATCAAAATGTATATCACATTGCTTCATCAGGAGATAGGATCGTATTTTCATATTACAAGATCACGAAGCTCGTTCCTTTCTTTTTCCCTCTTCTCTCTTATCCGAGCGGGTCCCTGCAGACCAGAAAGCCCAATTGAAGGCCTCAGCCCAGGATCGCCAAAGATTAAGCATGATTCACAAGCACCATAACACCTGCATGGCCAGAAATCATGTTCTCATGATTTATTTTTACCTCTATGGCATGCAAGTACTGTGGTGCTATGCATCTCATATAATAAGATTAGAAAAGAGTTAAAGAAGTTCAACAAACCTGATGCTGCAACTGCAACCGAACCCAAAGCTTATTCATTTCTGTGAAATTCTGTAGAACAAATTCAACTGCATCCATCACACTATTAGATTCCCTGCAGGACAACAGAGGCACCTTTCAAGCTCCATTCTTTTAATTCTTGTCCACCCAGTCCAAAACCAAAATATAATTTTCCAAATTGAAAATTGAAGCCAAAGACATATAGGAATTAAATTTAAAAAGAAAAAAAAAAGTTATTTTTCAGTTGCTTTCTAATTACTACCTACTATTAAATTAAAGAACAATTGTAAATCCTCAGACAACATCCTCCTACTAATCCTCCAACTTATTACTTTTTCATTTAATCCCTTCTTTATGAAGTATTAGGAGAATATAACAACATTACTCTAAATTAAAATGATAAGCTGCACAAGACATTCAAAAACATTAATTCGTCACCAACCAAATAATAGCCTTACCCCTCTTCACATTCATAGCCAATATCAGGCAACTTATCTTTACTGACTTGAGAAAGGTAACTCCTCAAAAATAGACCACGAATTGGATGTTGAACAGCACGACACATTTCCACTAGATCTTTAAGAACATCCTTTACCGGAGCATCCTTGCATCTGAGATAAACGGATCCTACTGTGCAAAGGAGATACCTGGCAGTAAATTAACCGTCACAAATATTGAAATCACACAATCATTCAAGTTCAAATCATAAGCACGAGCATTGGCATTTGGTAAGCAACAATAAATAAATAAAATAAATAAAATAAGTTGCAAAATTTTTTAGCACAAAAAACACTTACAGTCTAGGCAATATATTTCCAGCGTGCTGAACAAGCTCATAGAGATCGACTATGGAAACGCCGTGTCTGCTTTCGTCTTTGAAGAAAATCTCCAACCTCCTAAGCTCATCGAAGGCTCTCATATCTGAGGCACAACGAAGGGAACAAAACCAAATCAAAATGAATAATTGAACTGAGAGCCTAGAAGTTCGAGTTCGAAGTGCTATTATAAGCGAAGCAGGTTTTTGCTTTACAGAGTTCGTAGTATTTGTGAGGTGAGAGCCTGGAAGTTCGAAGCTCCGATAGCATCTGCGCGGAGTATTTGAGAGCGTCTCTGAGATTGTTTTCGTCCTGCGGGAGCAAATCGTGAAATTGAGAAGGGGAAATTAGGTTAGGAGAATCAGAATGTGCGGTGAATATATAATACCAGTGCGCGATGCATGAAGAATGCGTTGTGCTGAATGCCGGCGATCCCCTCGGCGAGCCATTTCTCTTCGTCCTCGAATCCCTGTGCTATCATGGTTCTTCCAATTGGGTGAGATCGCTCGTCTACACCACCCTGGGGTTTGAGACGTTGAATTGAATCGTAGGTGAAAGATAATTGACGCCAATAATAAATTGACGAAATTGAAAAGAAAAAAAAAATGTAATTTCGGTACTCCAAATTTAATTTAGATTTCAATTTTCTCTTAATTTTTAATTAGTTTTTAGTATCAACTTTTTTCTTTTAATTTTTTATATTTAATTAAGGGCTTTTAATTTAATTTTTTTGTAAACAAGACGGAGGGAGTAATATTTCATGAGTTTAATGACTGTATAATCTATAAAACTATTTTACAATTGTCAGTATATAACTCATTTTTTCATATTTTATTTTAACTTTAAAATAAATAATACATGTATTGAAATTTTTTTACATTATCATTTAAATATAAATTATGTGTATGATAACTTAATTGACTTTTATCATAGTAGTACATTATCTAATTAATTAATAGTGTAAAAATCTATACATTTACTATGATTTTTATTTTTAGTCCCAATTTAAATTTTAATGGTCAAAGTTTCTAAAAAAAATTCTGTGACCTCCCCCTCTATGCTCTAATTCCTCTGACTTAATGGCCTTTACTTTACCACAACAATATTATTATCCATATAGATCAAACGATTTCATGGATTATAGATTTTACAACTCCATCGCGTGTGCCCGGTAGACGTTTTATGAAAAACATACTCAATATCATTTGATTTTACACCTATATGTATGTACATTCTACAAATACTACTGACGTCCGGTATGGAAGACAAAAAATTACATCAATCATGTTGGAACATATAACGCAATCTTTGCCCATATGCCACGTAGGTGTTTTTCTCTTTCAAAAAAACAATAATGCACCGGTTCTTTCAATTAGAACACAGCTCCCTACTTTCAAACTACCTATTGTCAAAAAAAATAATCCAAAAGAATCAAAATGGAACTGCGTATGGCAACGCATATACTTCGACCTCAGACAAGTATTGTGCACGAGGCCACATAGAATTTGATAGCTGAAAGACATCAGAATCACACTTCTGTTTCTTTGAGACGGGCCTTGCCTCTGTCGGTCCCGAACTAAATAACCAGTCTTCATCTATTGAGTCCAATCCATCATACGTTAGTGGAGGAATCCGTAACAAAGACTTGTATAAAGATTCCACTTTTTGACTTTCATCATCAGCAACTGCATTATCTGTGACCATAGCACCTCCATGAACCAAATTCTGCAACGCTGTGTGTTTAGAATCAGACTTTTCAAGAACCCGTTTGGGCTCTGTATTCGCGACACATTTCAACTGACGATCACTTCCAAGAGTATTTTTAGTGGCCACAGCATCTCCATGAACCAAATTCTGCATCGCTTTGCCATGTCTAGAATCAGAGTTTCCGAGAACCGGCTCTGTAATCCTAAGACAATGTGACTGCCTATCACTTCCAAGGGTATTCTTAGTGACAACAGCATCTCCATGAACTGAATTCTGCTTCACTTTGCCATGTCTAGAATCAGAGTTTCCAAGAAGCTGTTTGGGCTCTATAATCCTGAGACTTTGTGACTGACGATCACTTCCAACAGTATTTTTAGTGACCACAGCATCTCCATGAACTGAATTCAGTATTGCTTTGCCATGTCTAGAATCAGAGTTTCCAAGAACCTGTTTGGGCTCTATAATCCTGAGAGATTGTGACTGACGATCACTTCCAAGGGTATTTTTAGTGACCACAGCATCTCCATGAACTGAATTCTGCATCGCTTTGCCATGTCTAGAATCAGAGTTTCCAAGAACCCATATGGGCTCAGTATTCTTGGGACATTGTAAGTGACGATCACTTCCAAGGGTATTCACAGCATCTCCATGAACTGAATTCTGCAACACTTGACAATGTCTAGAATCAGAGTTTCCAAGAACCAGTTTGGGTTCTGTATTTGTGAGACTATGTGACTCCCCCACACTTCCAGAAGAAGGCCCCGCTTGAAATTTTGATTTAGATTTCAATTCTTCAGGTTCTCTATGCTTCCTCAAGGGAAGTCGAATTTTAATAGCAGGTCCTGTTTCACAGAAAGTCCAAATTAGATTTAAACACAAGTTACCCAAACACAACAATAAACAATAAATGACCAATTTCAAAGCTTCCTCACCATGATCAGGAGTTGATTGTGGGGAGCTCCTTTTCCTCTTACTGCTTTGAGTACTGTCAGACAAGCAGCAAGGCTCCACAGAAGTGACAGGTTGGTCAAGTTCCTCTGTAATTCCACTCCTTTGTTCGTTCTCACAGTCTTCACCCTTTTGCAACTTTCCATCTGCTTTGGTCTCCTTTATTTCGTTAATGAGCTTGAACTTTTTGCCATCATCAGTGCCAGGAGAGGTTGTTGTTCCTTCTTTAAGTTTCTTTTCTTTCTTCTCTTTCCTTCTCTCCTTCTTCTCCCTCTTCTTCTCCTTCTTCTCCCTCTTCTTCTCTTTCTTCTCCTTCCGGTCTTTCTTGGCCTTCTCCATCTCCTCTCGGAGCTTTAGAGCACCAGAATAACATTTTCAAATAGAGCATAGGGAAGTCGAAAGAAACAAACATGCTATGCAAGCATTTCAATCTTGCTTCACCATGCAATTGCAAGAACTAGAACACCATGCAATTGCTAGAACTAGAACTATTTCATATCTCTTATAAATCTTTTGGTAGTCAAGAACAATCGTTTCAACAATTGCAAGAACAAGAACAATTTTATATTCATATCTCTTACAAAATAAGACAGTAGCAGTCACCATGCCACACAATAGTTGACCACATATCAATAGCAAACTTCTATCCATGGATGAGAACATCGAGGATTACCCAATCACCCACTAATCAAGATGACTGAGTTTCATATGATCTCACGTCTCTATCATTTCAGATACCCTAATGTAATAAACCTAACATGCCACAATGTTTATACTGAAAACCGATCCAAGATTTTAAATAGCAGAAATTATTGGTTAAAAAAAGGGGGGAAAACATTTCATATTTCTTTAACAGCAATTAAAATCACATGGGCGAAAAAGACCCACTAAATATTAAGAACAAATGTTTGCGATTAGTAAGAACTGCATGCATTTTAAAATCCTTATTATAAAAAACCGAAACACTTATCTCAGTCTCAAGTCTGAACAGATAATTTCTGTTTTGAAAATCATGTTACCAATTACCCAAAAGAAAACCCTAAATAATTTATCAGTTTCAGTAAAAGATCCAGGAGCAACAGATCTTTGCTCGTGGAAAGCACAAATCTCGGTTCTAGGGTTCGATCAAAACACATCTAAAGAGGAGTTAACGGCAGCGTTTGGTCCTATTTTAACCTAAGCGGAAAAGGGGTCGCAGTTTTATGTAGAAAATCAACATGCAGAGAGAGTTGAGCACAAACGGAAAATCGAAACGGCTCAACAAACCTTAATCGATTCGATCAAGGCCTCGCCACGTGCCCCATACCCAGGAGGGGGGAAAGGGAAGCAACGAGACATCTTCGATTGATTGATTGATTATCCGAAAAATATAAAACGTTCTTTCTGGGTTTTCCTGAAATCGCCAAATCGGTGGGCTACGGAAGCGAGTCTGAACAAGTAATCGAGAAGCGCAAGTTCTGATTTGGAGAAAAAAGAAAGGAAACCTAGGATCGAAGGCTTCTCTGGCTGGCGGCTATGGCCTATGGGGCTCCACAGAAAAGAAACCCTAAGATCTAAATCGCCTCAGCCAAATAACAAGAATGAAAGGGGCGAAGGTGTATTTATAGCCAGGGAAACCGACTTCAAGTACCACACGGTTTCGTGATGTGTACGCGGCCACGCGTATCGCTGCTTTTACGATATTACCCTCGCCACACTATCAATTCAAAAATTATCATTTGCTGAATATTATCAAATATATTTATTAGTATATGTTTATATTTACATTATTAGATTAGATATATAATTCTATATAAGATATACAATTTGAAAATTAAATTATATATTTTTATTATATTTATTAGATATATAATTCTATATTAGAAATAATATATTTAATTTTCTATAAAAATTTCTTTTAATGTGCTATATAATCCTTTTTTTTTAAATTTTATAGTTTTTAATTTTTTGATTTTTTTTTAATATTTCTTTTATCAGTTTTTCTAACTCTATTTTTTAACTCTGAAAATTTCTTTCTTTCATATATAATTTCAAATTCTTAATTCAATTTACTTTTCAATTTTCAAAATTAATATTAAAAATTAAAGTTACATCGTTACATATTCTCTTATTTTTTTATTTTATAGTTTTTAATTTCTTTTATAATTATTTTTTTTAATTTCTTTGGATGTGTTATATAATCTTTTTTTAAATTTTTTATTGACTATATAAATAAGGTAATGAAAATTCGAATAAGCTTGTACAACGCACAGGCTAAAACACTAATTAAATATATAATTCTATATAAGATATACAATTTGAAAAATAAATTATATATTTTTAATATATTTATTAGATATATAATTCTATATTAGAAATTATATATTGTATAAAAAAATATTAGAAATTATATATTAAAATAAATTTATATACCCTTAGTACAGAATTTGAAAATAATTCTTTTCATTCAACATTTTTAATATTATTTTTCTTTTTTTATATGATATACATTTCATGTACTACCTTTGTCCCTAAATATAAGACTCTTTTAACTAATTTACATCATTTAAGAAAATTGGTTAATTTAGTTAATAGCATTAAATTTGTTAACAATTTGTATTATTTTTTCCAAAATTACCCTTATAATTATTGCGACTCATCATCTCTCTTTCTACTTAATTACTTTTTATCTAATTAATTAATGAGTGCTACTCATTTTCTCCAGTCCTAATAATAAGAGAGAGAATGTACTTATCTTATTAATTTATAACATTCATTGTAAAGTGATTAAGGGTATTTTGGTCAAAAAAATTAATGCAAGAGATAACTTGAAAAGAGTCTTATAAAAAGAGACAATTTTTTTATAGAAAAAAGTCTTATATTTAGGGACGGAGGTAGTACTATTTTTATATTAATACGAAAATTATCTCTTAATTATCTCAATTGATCTCATTTTATCTTTATTTATACATTATGTTATTTTTAAATTATATTTAGATTTATGATAAATAATTTATATTGTGATAAATTATTATTTTAATCATTGATAATTTCTTTTTAAAAAAATGTTGAAATTCAAGTTAGAACTAAAGGTATTAAAAATGATCAATTGAAAAAAGATAAAATGTTAAGTTAAATCATATGCATGCTAGAAGCGTATTTATCGGGGGGGTCTAGCTCAGTTAGTTGAACAGGGTGTGTGAATTGTTGTAAATCTCCGGTACCTGTCTTCGATTCCTACGGATAAAAAAAAGAAAAAGAAATGTATTTGAATTTTGAATATACAACTTAAACAACCCATATGTTTGGTGCAATGATGTAAGACATCGCTGCGTTCACATGTGGAAAAACGATCTATTTAGCGAGAAAATCCGTGTTCAATTTCCTCCGTGCGTAAAATTCTCTTGGGTCAGTGACAGCCACGCAACGCTAGCGGGATTAGTCTCTAATCCAATTGATTGGTTCAATTGATATTACGAACAAACATAAGAAGAAAACATAAGCTCACACTAATCCACATAATATTTGACTAGATCAAATACAATATATTCTATCAATCAATTATCTTCTAATCAAATCAAATTTCATCTAATCAAATCATATTTGATAAATTAAATATTTATTATATCATATCTAATCAAATATTTTATTAATTAATCAAATCATATTTTAATTAACCTTTGATTATATCTCACTTTAATTGTTTAATTAATTGTTTCAATATTTACTTTATGTGTGTTACCCTATACCTATAGGTTTTCACTGGACTAGCAATAATATTAAACATTATATATAATATTAAATATTATAAATAGTGATTGACATCTAGCAATGCTTAATTGTTACCCAAACTATGAGAATATTAGTGATCCTATTTTAACTTTTTCGCAGTTATCTATGTTGTATTGTCAATGTCTCTTCGTCCAAATGTCTTGATCGAACATGAGGCATGAAAGTGTCATCCTCGTTAAGTTCGATCATCAATACCTCGATACCCGAGTGGACGCGTAAACACAAACTGGTCAAATATCACATATTGGCCCATTTATGCCTGGTCACGCATACTATGCGTACAAATCCTATCTGCATCACTCACATCCGTCAACATGATTTATTTAAGTCCAATTACTACCTTTATGATCATCCTATTACAAAGGAAGGTTGATAACATTAAAGCCTACAACTCTTACATGTAGGAATCGTAATGACTTGAAGTCGAAGGATTACTATCACATTACGGTTGCCATGGGAAACGCTTATGACATTAAATAACTATTAAGAAGCCCATTTCTCATAGTAGGTCAATCCAGTATAAATATTAGGGTTTATACTTGTGCGCCGACTTGATATCTTGTATTCATAGTCTTGTGTGACCTGCGAGATGCAGTCATTAGTCTACTCACACAATATTGTTAATGTATTATCATCGTCGTAGTTAACTATAATACTCAACTACACACACTTTAAAAATAACGTTATATCACTCCATAACTGGGGGTGCCCATGGGTCTAACCCGAACCAATGACCGAGTAATGCTAAAGAGTCATCAAGTAAACCTGTGTTCCAGAGTCACGAGGATCTTGCTAAGAAACTTTAGGTAAATAATAGTGGTATGGCGTAATGTTTGATAGTGTTTTTTTATTTGCTAATAAAGGCTTTAATTTTCTTTAGTTAAGTAGTTAAACATACATTTGTGAGTAAGCATCCATCAGATGGTGATTTATTTTATTGATGAATTTTTGGTAGGATGAGCTAGAAAGGAATACAAGGATATCAGGTATGTATTGTAATCTGAGTCCAATTCTGGAGCCTGGGTTGCAAAAATTACTGTATAGTTTAGATTCATGAATTGTCAAACAAGGTGGCACAAATTTTAGTGAGAGTCTTTTATGTGGGTGATTTAGTTAGAATTATAGGACTATACATCTAAGATAACAAGATATGAAAAATTATGTTCGTTGCTCATTAAGTGGCCTTGTTCACAGGCTCTAAGTCTGATGGATCTGGAAGACGAATGAAAGAAGTTGCATGTCCTAGTTGCACTGTCCATCTTTAGGTTGGAAATCCGTTGATTAATTTTGCAGGAATCTCTCCTTACTTTACTCCCACACGTACATCATAATGAATGGCTTTTTGTGGAATTGTTGTAGGTCCAGGTACCAAGCTCAGGTTCAGAGACCATCGAGTGTGAAGTTTGTCAGCACCCATTTCTTGTGAATGCTCGTTGAGTTGAGATGACATTGATACAGATGAAGGTGTCTATCTAAGGGTTTCATGTTCAATTATTTTCTGTTCTATCTCTTGCACATGAATAATTAATGAACCTTTTTCTTTTTATCTTGCTTTCTTTTTTGGGGTCTTAGCTGGGGGTGTACATGTTTATCTTTTTTCTGGTCCTCTTGGAAAGCCGTTTCAATTTGCTTGTCCTTTAGTATAAAGTAGTTGCCGAACATAGTCGTGTCAATTTCATTGTAAAGTAGTTGCCATTGGTATCTCAGTCAATATTTTCGAGGATCTGTAATTTTCACTGCTTGGAAGGTCAACTGATTTGCAATCCAAGTGATGGCAATTACATGTCTTCTGTGATGGATTAGCCAAATTTAAATACTACCATCAATGTACAATACTACAACAGTATTTTCGAAACATAATGAAATTCTTAATTCATGTTTTTGCATCATTTTGAAATTGAAATAGCTACAACTGTCTGGGTTAACTTTTAAGAAGCTTCACAACTACAATACAACATTGAATTCTTGGTCTTGAGTTAACCTTTAGTCGTGGATGCATTTGTTGATAGGGAAAGTATATCAATTTGTTGAAACATTCTGTTGGCAGGGAATGAAATGCATTTCAGATTGCTTTATGCTTTTCGTATGTCCTTTGAACACATAGCCAGCTCTAAAAAAGGAATACTTAATGCAAGTCCACAAGTCATTTCTTGCTTATATTAGGCTTTCAACACTAATTTAAAACACTAAAGATACTCGGCTCCCATGGCTTTCTGAACCCAAGATTCAAAAGAAGCTTAAGATGTGAATATGGTGGTGGCTGTCTATGGTGTCACTATTTCACCATCCAAGCCACAACTGTCGATTGTTGAGGATAACCATCCAATTACAAGTTTCTGTAATTGTAAATGACATGCTTATAAATATAAATCCTATTAGACAAAAATACTAATTTTTAAAAGTTTCAGGGCCAAAATGTTTAATGGTGAAATACATTGATTAAAACTAAGAATTTTATAAAGTACAGAAACTAAAAACATATTTTTTCCAAAAAAAAAAAATTACGTAAATCTAAATTGTTTTAAGTTTTGTGTATTGTGGATTCTTTTATAAACAAAACCTTTTCTAAAAAAAAAAATATCCCCAATTTATTGTGAGAAATAAATCTATATCCTCAAATTCACTTACGACCCTTAGATGATAGCTTTGCTGATGTTTTGTTTCATATCTATTGTGACTGTAACATTCTCTTCTTTTTCTTAATTTTTATATTGTGAGAAATAAATTTATATCCTTTAAGTTTTTTTTTTTTTTATCGTTTACTATTGTATGCCTTTGAATTTTGTTTTCAGCTAAATGTTTTTCGAAAGATCTTATTTATTTAATTTTCGGGAAAAAAGTTGTAAATTTAAATAAACTTATTTTTGGACACAAGTTAAATTTCAAATAATATTATTAGTATTAAAAGATTATTTTGTTGAAGTTTAAATATTGATATTGTACGTTAAAAATATTTACATTAATTTTTGAATTTGTTTATTTAAATTGTAGAGATTTAGAGAAATTTTTTTTATATTTTTAAACCTCAAAATTATGATTCAAATTGTCTTTGGGAGGATAACTTTTATTCTCGATAGAGTAATAATTTGGTATGCCCAATTATTCTACTAGACTAGGACTATGAAAATTAAGTTTTGGATATTTTGATATCCCATAAAAAAAAATTAGAAGCCTCGTTTACATTTGTTAAACCCAAGATCCCAAGCCCGGCATACACTCCTTTGTTGTGTTAAATTTTTTGGCAAATCTTATTTACACGTCTTCTTTTTCTCTTCACCCACCCTCCCTCGGATTTTTTGGACTTTTTGAAATACAAAAACTATTCCCATCCTTCCCCCTCTCTTCTTTCACCTTCACCCCTCCCGCCTCCTCCACCACCATGCGAGTGTGTATTCTCTCCAATATTGAAAATTGTTAGTAGGAGAATTTCTAGTAATGAAGAAAATCCCCAGGGCCACCATGCACCCTCTTTTCTCATTTTTTTTCTTTCTTTATTTGCTCTCCTTCAAAGTTATCCGAGGCCATTTAGATCTTTTATTTTTTTTTATGCTTTTTACAAATATTATGAAAATTAATTTCCATCAATGATTTTTTATACAGTAAAAAATCAATGATTTTTTATAAAAGTTGCAAAAAAATAGACGGGTGGTGAGAAGAGAAAAAAGAGTGGATAAAATGTGCAATCGCCCATTTCTTTTTCCTTCTTTCTCTTGGACCGACATGAGCATTTCCTTAGGTCCAATTATTTTAGCTTTTGCTTTTCTTTATGGGGATTGCTATTCTCACTCCCTAAATTTGAAAAAAAATGTAAAAGAACACGTTTGTCCTTGCTCCTTCTTCTCCCCACCCCCTCCCTTTTCTCCTCAGCTTCCCGCCCCCACCCCACTCCCACTTCTCACCCCCTCTCCTTCTCCCTCTCCTCGGTCTCCCTTCCCTTCCTTTTCCTTCTCCTTTCCCTCTAAACCTCTTCCTTTCCTTCTCCCTCTCATCACCCACAGGTACCCCTTCCCCCTTTTTTTTTTCGTTTTTACGCAATACAACGGAATCACGATTCCATTATACTATTTTCGAAACACTACAACGGAATCGTGATTCCGTTGTGATGTTTTTCAAAATCAAACAACACAACGGAATCACGATTCCGTTGTGCACCGCAAATTTTTTTTAAAAAAGTTTTTTTTTTAATTTTTTTTAAATAAAATTTTATTTTTTAGTTTAGTTATAAAGTAAATTTTGCTTTTAGTTTATTTAGTTATAATTTTTTATTTATTTTTTAGTAAATTTATTATTTTTGTTCTTTAAAGAAAATTTTTATCTAAAGTAATTTTTTTAAGAAAATACTTATTTTTTATTTATAATTTTTTCTTTAAGAATTTTTTTTCTTTTTTAAAGTAAATTTTTATTTTTTAGTTTAGTTAGTTTAGTTTTAAAGTAAATTTTGTTTTTTAGTTTATTTAGTTATAATTTTTTATTTTTTATTTTTTAGTAAATTTTTATTTAAAGTATTTTTTTTAAAAAAAATTATTTTTTACTTACAATTTTTAATTTTTTTTCTTTTTTAAAGTAAATTTTTATTTTTTATTTAGTTAGTTTAGTTATAAAGTAAATTTTGTTTTTTTATTTTATTTAGTTATAATTTTTTATTTATTTTTTAGTAAATTTATTGTTTTTGTTCTTTAAAGTAAATTTTTATTTAAAGTAATTTTTTAAAAAAAATACTTATTTTTTATTTATAATTTTTTTTTGTTTATTTAGTTAGATATTATTTTAGTTTATTTTTTGTTTATCCAATTCTAGTTATTTTAGTTAATTTTTTGCAGATTTATAATGGTTCGGACGAAATATGTTTCATACAATCGCTGACATGATCCCTCCACATTGGAGGAAGATGCTGCTACAGACGTTGGTTAGCCTGTCCAGCCATCTAGGGCAGATCAACGATGTGTGACAACATCTGCTCATCGTTGTCGGGTAGTTGACGCTTGTGCTGTTGGAGGAGTACAACAGCATGAGGCAAAGGATGCAAAGGGTGTACATCCTGAGGCAGACGTGCCGCTGCTTGAGCCAGAGCTTCCTCAGCCTAGTCCAGAGGTAGCAGAGGAACCACAATCAGCCGCAGAAGTCCCGTTTGCTGAGCGGATCATTGGACCGCCATTTTCCTGATGGTCCTGTAGTTGATACACTGCAGGGGTCCTATAAGGACCACGTCGCTGGACATATATGGATCGGCGAGCCTCAAGAAGAGTTGAATGTGGTAAGCCACAGTGGGAAGTTGATTCCCTACCCTACCCAGCCACAGGTCTGGGCATACGTGGATCAATTTGGCTTGACGGGCCTTTATCATGTGTAGTATACCGCGAATAAAGGCTTCGTTAATGCCTTTATTGAGAGGTGGCATCAGGAGACATGCACCTTCCACCTGTCCGTCGGAGAGATGACCATCACTCTGGATGATGTGTCTTGTCTGCTGCAGTTGCCTATTACAAGCTTGCAGATTGCCGGCCCAGCGACCGTGTTCACGAAGACTGACATTCGGATGTTGCTGAGGACCATGCTAGGCCTAGTGTCTGACAATGAGGCAGATGCGACCACAACGGCAGGAGCCAGGGTATGTCTCACATGGCTGAGGGAGATATATGAGAGGTATGTGCAGTCTGGTTCATATGTGTGGGCCGCACGGGTGTACTTACTTGCTCGACTATACCATCTTCGTCGACAAGAGCTCCACACATGTGAACATTTTCTACCTCTGCTACCTCAGCAATCTCTCTACCTGCGCCCAGTACACTTGGGGAGTATCTGCACTGGCATATCTTTACGACCATCTCTCCTTTGCGAGCTTGCATGAGAGCAAGCAGTGTGGAGGTTCTATGACGCTACTGATGGTAAGAAATTATTTATTTGTTGTTTACATATTTGTTTGTGTAATTTTTAATACAAATGTTAACATAATTTGTTTTCTTTATTTTACAGGCATGGGCGTTTGCACATCTACCATCAGTTGGCGAATGAGAGCATGTCGCTTATGACCCCAGGCTTCCCTTTGCTGCCAGATGGAAGATGACGAGGGGTACGGGCAAGGCTTGGGGAACCAGGCGGTTGCTGGATATGTTGCAGATGGAGGACGTCGTCTGGTCCCCATATGATGATGGATATAGGACTGTCGCTGAGAGACCGTTCTTGGAGCAGACATATTATTCTGGCCACATAAGGTGTGGCACAGTCATGCGACCCTATCTGCCAAAGAGGGTTTTGAGGCAGTTCGGCTACGTACAGGAGATCCCTCCACCACCACCTCCTCGTCCTCCATTTGAGACATCCATTCAGACGTGGGCCGAGTAGGAGCTACATACAGTGCAGCTGGGCGAGCACGTGTCAGATGATGCTCCATGGGCTTACACCTCCGGCTACTTAGCGTGGTATTATGAGCATTCACATTCATATGTGATTCCGCCAGAGGAAGGAGAGGTAGCACGGAGCCCAGTATGTATGTTCGACCCCATACCTCAGCCTCAACCTCAGCCTCAGCCTGGTGACCCTCTGCCAGAGTTTGTAGATGGTGTAGATTACTCGTGCGAGGTAATGTAATGCAAACACTTTATCCATAATTCTTTACATTTTTTTCGATATTACTAATTTTAATTTTCGTTTATGTGGGATCGGTACCGGATGATGTCTGCGATTGCATAGAGGTTGTTGCATACTAGAGCCATTCCTGAAGGCACGCATGACCATGAGTTGGTGCAACGGCTATTGCGCATAGTACAGGGCGACTTAGGTGCTTGGTGCAGCAACCAAGGACGCAGACAGAGGAGGAGGACCGAGGGCGGTGGCCGCAGAGGCAGTTGATTTATGATGTATTTATTTATATTTGTATCTAAACTTTATTTTATATGTACATTTTATTATATTTTACAGTTCATGTTTTGAGTTTATTGCATTTTTTTTATAAACTCTATAAACAACACGCGCGCGCCTGGTAGTATAATGAAAGAACGAACGATTTCTCCATTAAAATCATACAACAAACAACAACAATAATAACAACAACAACAACAACAACAACAATGTGCAACATAATAGCACTTATACACATATTTCATAGAAAATAACAACAGCAACAACAACCAACATAATAAAACTTAAACATAGTTGCATTACATAGACTTCTTTTCATTAAAGCTACTTGTCGCCATTGTCTCACCCATAAGAACAATAATCTGTTCGGAAGATATGGGTTTACGCATCAGGGCAAGGATTTGTTCAGGAGATCGGCCAAATGTTGTATATAACTCAATCGGTCCTTTTGAACGAAATTCACAAAAGATGGAAAACATTTTACCCACATCATTGTCGTCTTTAAGTTCCATGCAGTCGTACTCAACACAACCATCACCTACATGTACAGGTTGATGGTAATAGATGTCAACTACCATTCTGCTACCTCCGATGGCATCCTTTACTATTTTTTTCAAAGCAACAAGTGACATGTCCTCACTTATTCTAATGAATTTAGGACCATGCGGACATTCAAACTTTACCCCCTCAGAAGTTGAAATCAAGTCACCATCATAATACAAAACAACAAGAGATCCCTTCATCTTTCAACTAATATACCCAATATAAACACACTGCAATGAGCTGCCTTATACCTACAACACTGATGCTTTATACTACAATATTTATTATTCATCCGTGACTCACTATGTGATTCAATAATCACACACTTTGCACTTTGTTTAACAAAAGGCAACGGCCAAGATTGCACTGACAAAATATAGGGTTTAGATAGCATCAATACTTCAATTATCACATACTTACTGTTTACCTGTTAGATGGACATTGACAACTTTGTATTTTTGTTGCAGAAAAAGCAACGGTCTATATTAATCTTATAAGATACATCGATCAATGTGCATTAAATTGGTATCTTTGTTTTTGCCCAATATTTAAAACCTAAAATTATACATTTCAAAAAAAATTACTAAAAAAAAACCTTAGAAAATTTCAAAATAAATTAAAAAAAACTAGTGCAATGGAATCGTGATTCCGTTGCGTATATTTTTTTTCACCCTACACTACACAACAGAATCACGATTCCGTTGTGTAGTGGACAACATAATCACGAATCCGTTGTGCGGTGCACAACGGAATCACGATTCGGTGGAAATCTGCACAATGGAATCATAAGTGTGTGGGGTGAAAAAAAAAATATGCAATGGAATCACGATTTTTTTGTACAACGTACACAACAAAGTCGTGATTCTGTGCAAAGGATAATTTCGGAATAACAAAAAAGCCACGTGAGAATAGCAAAATTTGGGGTGATAATAACAACTCTCTTTCTTTATTCATCCACTGCACTACTCATTCGAGCCCAATGTGTACTTTTGTTTTTTCCTTTTTGTAAAAGATCTAACGGATCATAGAGTTGGTGGCTCATAAACCAAAGTTGGGGAAGGAGTTAGTGTGTGTTTGGAAATCCGTTTGCATAATTGTAAATGGGAAATCCCACTTTCCAAAGCACAAAAATAAGAAGTAACAATTTGTTACTTCTCTGTTCAACGACTGTTTTGGTCAATCCAACTGCAAATCAAACACACCCTTAGCCTCGTGTGGTAAGTGGTAACCTTTAACGTGATTGCTTCACTAAAGTTAGCTGGAAACATTACGCCTATGTTTGCTTTGCCGTTGCCGAGACTCAAACGGATGTTTCAAAAGGAACAATTTCCTTACTTATGCGTTAAAAGCTTCTTGGAATTCGTGCTGTGCATTTTCAACTGAGAAACAAACATAATTGGTGTTATTTGACTATGCTCTTTTCCAATTTATAGCGTGGTGCTCGTGTTTATTTTTTCTGAGATTGGGGTGAAATTGGTTTTAAAGTTTGGCTGCAAAATTTTGAGAGTGTAGAAGTCTATCAGGAATGTTAGCAACATATTTTCTACACTATCTTTTAAACACATTTTATTATTAATTAAAATTTATTAAGAACTATAAAAATAAAAAAGAAACTAATTAAATAAGCGAGTCTCAAAAAAAATTGTGATTTTCAATAAATTTCAATTAATAACAGAGATGTGTTTAAAAGAGTGTGTCAAGTGGTATATTGTTTGCATTTCTCATATTGATATTTGAGTGGCAAATAAGATTGTTTAAAAATAAAAATAAAAAATCGTGCTTCCTTATTAAGTATGTACCAAAAATATTTTTTTAAAAGAAATTGAATACTTAACCTGGATACATATAGATACTTTTTGGGTATATATCAAGCCGTATCCAAGTCGGTCATTTGTGAGAGAAATTGAAGTTCATATTCCTTTATCCATTCCATCAAAAGAAATAAGTTTAACCCTAAAAGAGATGAAGATTTAGTTTTTATACATACAAATCTTCATCTCCTTTTTAGAAAGAGTGAGAGTCAAAAAGAGGGTGAGAGCAAAATGTGAGATATTGGTGGAGATGAATGGGATTCACTTAAAGGGGTTGACATTCTTAAAGTTGCCACTGTTTTTATTAATGAACCAACTATAGAGGCCATTTTTTCCAATGACGATGAACAAGAAATGATAAAATTGAAACTGTTAAAGTGTGATATCATAGTTATGATTTAGGTGTTATAATATTTATTGGTGAACATATAGTATTATAGTTTTTTTTATTATGAGATATTTTTTTGTCAAATTAAAGAATTTAATCTCCTTTTATATTATAAATTATACTTATTTGTGTTTTTTTATCATTTATAAAATTTAGTCATGTTTATACTAAATTCTATTTTCATATATATACATTTTTTTAAAATTTATATAACGTACTCCTATCCTAGATTTTTAAAAAATTTCGTACTCGTACTTGTATTCTTGATTCATAATTTCGAAACAATTAATCATGTTATACAACAGTATTTCTGAAACATAATGAAATTCTTAATTCATGTTTTCGCATCATTTTGAAATTGAAATAGCTACAACCGACTGGGTTAACTTTTAAGAAGCTTCACAACTACAATACAACATCGCATTCTTGGTTTTGAGTTAATCTTTAGTCGTGGATGCATTTGTTGATAGGGAAAGTATATTAATTTGTTGAAACATTTTGCTGGCAGGGAATGAAATGCATTTCTGATTGCTTTATGCTTTTCGTATGTCCTTTAAACACATAGCCAGTTCTAAAAAGGGAATACTTAATGCAAGTCCACAAGTCATTTCTTGCTTATATTAGTTTTTTAACACTAATTTAAAACACTAAAGATACTCGGCTCCCATGGCTTTCTGAACCCAAGATTCAAAGGAAGCTCAAGATGTGAATATGGTGGTGGTTGTCTCTGGTGTTGCTATTTCACCATTTGAGCAACAACTGTCGATTGTTGAGGATAACCATCCAATTACAAGTTTCTATAATTGTAAATGACATGCTTATAAATATAAATCCTATTAGACAAAATAACATAAATAAATTAAAATAAGTCAAACTAAATTAGATTCAACATCCAAAAGGTAAAAGTAAGCAATACCATGGCTATGAATCAAATTTAACAAATTAGCCTTTACATATTAAATGAAACAAAATTACTTAAACCCAAATTATCTGTTACATTATATATCAATGTCAAACTGACGTACCATTCTAATTTGTATCCTACAAATTATTCACTTTCAATTTCATTATATTTTTTTGACTAGAATATGTATATAAATATTAATTTGTGATGAAAAAAAATATTTGATTTTTTTTTAACTCCAAATTAAAAGACAGTAATACCCTGGCATCGCCGGGTTAGAACACTAGTTATCTCACATTTGCTGTCATAATTACAACTAATTCTTCAACCTATTTAATTATTATTAACACAGGAGATTTAATGGTATTATAATTAATATTTTTTTTGTAATCTTACACAACTATTTTTTTTAAAATCTATTTGTTGTCAAATTACGTCCCAACTTACGTTTCAACTTCAAGTACATCAGAAAAAAAAATTACGTCTGAACTTAATACCTATGAGCTAATAGGCCGACTTGATTGCCTACGTTGGATAGTTAAAATAGTGGTTAAAGTGGCACTTTTTTTCATTATAACATTATTGATGCTTGAGCTTTAACTTGTTAGCACTTAGCACAATTAATTCTCTTTAATATATATGTAAACACTAACAAATCAAAATGCAGGCAAAACTACAACATTTCTGTTGTGAAAACTGTGTGTTTATTTTCCCCTCTTTAGTATAAGATAATTGACTTATAATAATAAAATAACTCATTATATAGCAAAAAGAAATATAGCTATTTTTTACTGCTTTTTGCTTGATTTTCCTTCCCGTTCTGTGTGTGACTGACTTTAAACTTTAGTGGGATCAGATTCCTCATGAAGAGTCTGTTATTCTAAATCTTTCTCAACATTACTGTTATTTTCTTTAGAGGTGAACCTAACATTATTGTTCGAAATAAAATCTATGACATTGTCATACAGTTTCAAGTCAATTAATGGACAACTGTCTAAAATACATTGAGACTGGTCAAAGCCAATGAGATGTGATGACGCCTCATTTATCAACTTAAATTGAATTGGGTGCAGTTTGTATAAATAGTTTTAGTGTTTCTCTTAGAAAGAATTAATAGCATTAAAAATATAAAAAATATATATATCATAAAATATTTTTTATTAAAAAATTATCCAAATGCATCAATTAATGCATGCAACATCAAAATTATCAAAGAACATGCAATAGATTATCAAGTTGTTGTACGACATGCATCCATGCATATTAATTTTTAATTTATTACATTCAATATTTGTTAGGCTTAATGGTTATGTTGCAACTTACAACTAATAACAGTATGACAGCGACCAACCTTATTATACTCAAAAGAGGTGTTTCAATTAAGTTAAATTACGAGAAACATTTTTTCAATAGACTTATATTATTTATATATTTTTATAATAATATTATTTTTTCTATTTTTAACATGTAATAGATTATCAAGTTGTCCTATCATTCAACCATATTAATTGTTAATTTATTTCTTACCATATTTATTCTACTTGATGGTTATGTTACAACTTACAACTAATAACATTATGACACAGACCAAACCTTATACTCGAAAGAGTTGTTTCAATGATGTTGTAGATCTATTGCAGTTGCAAGTTTGGTTGAGTGTTACTCATTTTTTGTAGTTGACAGTGGCTCTGATGTCGTTGTGGTGGCTTCCACGTCGCAGCGGCGAGAAGCCATAGAGATTCCTTTGTTGTTGTCCTCTTGCATTTTTTTTTATGAACAAATGTTGGTTTGATATTTGAAATGTACTACAGTGTAATACAATTATGAAATAAGTTTCCAAGCTCTTGAATTCTTGATACTAGATTTTAATTATGAAACAAGTTAACTATAAATGCATGTGCATATAAAAAAATATAAATACCAATTATAACATAATTATAGCAACACATTATGCTTTTATATTCCTTACACCACCACATTAGTGTCCACCTATGCCTAATTAAGCCACAAAAAACTCTTCTCCGCAATAAAACTCCATTATGTGATGCCACAAAAAATTAAATGCACAGACATCGCAAAGCAACATACCACTCAATGACATAATCTTCATATATTGAGCACATTGCTGTCACCTTGTCATACTGTTATTTAGATAAAACGTCAATATTAAAACTGATATATCTTGTGCTTGTGCTTGGTTCCTGACACATTTTGTTAAATTTATCCAAAATCAATTTTATTAATGCTCATCCAAACACATACCATATCTTCTTTCCCCGTCTATTGTAAGACAAGTATGCTTTTTTTTTTCACGTCAATTATAATAATAAAAAAAATAGTGAAAGTTATAAGGAGTAACTTTTGCCATTGACTTGATTTTTCACGTCCTAAACATGTTACCAGCTGACAAGTACTACAGTAGCACACAAACTCTTAAACTGATCAAAATATCATAAATCCAAGAATTTAGTTGCCAAACAATTTCAACCACAATCTATCATTAGTAATCTACAAGAGATATTTATTTTGATGACTAGAAGATAATGAAAAGAAGATTGGCACAAACTAATGATATTGATCCAGTCTTTTCCCACTTTGAAGGAGGTTTGCATTACCATAACCCAATGCATTCATCAATGATCAATGGGTATCAAGATAGTGATGTTTTTTTTTTTTTTTTTGATCTGTGGGAATCAAAGACAGGTACCGGTGGATTTACAATAACTCACGCACCCTGCTCAACCAATTGAGCTAGACTCCCTTGGTAGATAGTGATGTGTTTTTTAATAGAATGTAGCATAATGTGTTTAGTGGGTGGTGATGGTTAAATCTAATTAGGAACCCCAAATAAACAAGAAAAACACCAAAATTACATATAAATAACAAGAAAAATACTTTATTATAAGCTCAAAACAAATCTAACCAAATTATTTTGGGATTAAAAATGATCCCAACCAAGTAAACTGAGGTCATTCATGAAAGATAATTTTGGACCTAAACATTTATCAATTGAGTTTAGGTAAAGGCTTGAGAAATTACTCACTTTTTTCGGATATGGATGCTATAATATTCAATCCACCCCGTCTCTTCCACCTCGAATTCGATATTTATTATATTTTTAATTATGATATAAAAGATTCTTATATTTTTAATTAAGTTAGATGTTACATTTTAATTAATATTTCATTATATTATTTTTCATAATTAATTTATAATAAAATAAATTTTTAGAGAAAAACACATTAAAAATATTTCATTTCACTATGGATATAGTTACCTAGAACCCAGTTAAATAGAGACATTGATACTAAAATTACATCTTTACATACAGGTGTCGGTTTAAGTACAAGTTTTTCCCTAAAATATAAAAATATCAATCTAGGCTAGCTATTACCCTATCCAATATCCAATATTGATACATTTAGTTAGGGTTGAGCAAAAAAACACGACCCGCTCGAAACCAAACAACCCAAGCTCAATCCGAAATAGGCGAGCGATTTAAAGTGGGTAAACGGGTTTTTGGGTTAGTAAAATCGGTTTAAAGTGGGTTCACAGGGCAGTCTCGGATTAAGATTTTCTACACCCGTAATACCCTAACCCGACTGCATGGAGTTGCTTTGTAAAGAAAAAAAAAAACGTATTTATAAGGCCTCTTATAACAGCCAAGTGCCAACCCTAGCGCCGCTTCTTTGTAGTTGCTCGAAGCCTTCAACCCTACCGTCGCTTCTTCTATTCCCACTTTCAGTCTCGACTTTGAAGCCCTAAACCCTTTGAGCTAGCTCATATCGTTCCCTTCTACCTCTCTACTCTCAAGGTCGTGGGCCGCATGGAGTCATTCGTCCTCACTCCTCAAAGTCATTTGTGGATTTGTTTGATAACTGTCTCACAATGCTTCTATATCTCTTTAATTTGTGTTTCTGGTTCATGTTTTTGCAGGTCCAATTGGGGAAGATGTTAAAGATGTTGTAATTACCCCCAAATAACACCTTATCGTTAAGGAAAAAGCTCAACCCACCCTTCTCACTCTTTAATCTCTATTATTTTCCTTAGCTATGATCTAAAGACTATTCCTTTCCTTCTTTGCTCAGAGATTATTGCAGGTATGCAACGGAGAACAAAGCTTAAGACGTAAGATGGATGAGGCAAGGGGGATCTCCACGATTATGATTTTGCATGTTAGAAAGTTGTGACCTTTGCACTTGCATGTTGTTATCTCGGTTTATAGACTCTGTTTTGAGCAACACCAGATCTGCACTTTACCACCGAATATAGGCATCACCAGATTAGCACTTTAAAGGGTATGTGCATCGAAGTATAGGCTCTATTTTCCACTTTACCACCAGCTTTGTTCACACACTCATTGCTCTAAGTCTCTAATCCTCTTCTTTGGGTTTCATTTTATAGGATTATTTTTACAAATGGTGTAAGAATTTGAAGCCAAAGTTTTATCTTGAGTGGGGAAGGGTTTTCAGCTACCCTCTATATTGTACCTTGTTTCTGTTTTGAAACAGCAGAAAGCCAAAAGCTTTTGAAACATATATGTTTTGTTCATTTACTCTCCAAAGAAAAACCAAAACCCATCCTAAAAATTGCTTCTTTATTCATTCAAGTTTCCTAGTGTTCTTCCTATTTTCTTTTTTGATTTTTTTTACGTTTTAATTTATTATCTGAATGCTGATTCTTTAAAGCTGGATTAACGTATTCTATGTTGCAGGTTTAAGAGATAAATAAATTTCAGTTTGCTCTTTCTTTGGAATCAAAAGAAGATTGGAAGCTACTATGTTTACTTTGCTGGAAGAAATAAAAAGAATATTGGAAGCTACTCTGTTTGCTTTGCTGGAGGAATTAAAAAATATTGGAAGCTTTGAATCCAATTTGTTTTGCTGGAGGAATAAAAAATATTGAAAGCTTTGAATCAAATTACATATCAATTAATCAAAGATTAGAAGCGTTTTGCTATTTTTTAAAATTATTTGGTGCCATATGTTTCCTTGACCAAACTAATAAAAGATTACCACTGACTGAATAAAACTTGGTTTTTGGACCATTAGAATTCAAATTTTAAACGGCATAAATTCATAATCATGACCCAAAAATTTGTTCAGGAATATGAAGAAGCCCAACAAAATTAATTGGTCCAAACCCGTCAAATCCGCCCGACCCGTCTGTGACCCGTCAAATCCGCAACCCGTCCAACCCGATGACAGAACGGTCGGATGTGGACCTAATATTAAAGAGGTCGGTTTGGCTCGGATTGGACTGTTTGGATCCGAATCTGACCAAACCGACTGATGCTCAGTCCTACATTTAATGATGAGCCGCTTATTTGGACTTCTACTATCACCTATAGCTTCAAGAATCCCATCACTACACTTAACCACACTCTCTCTATTTCGGTATTAAATTGTTATTTGTAAAATATTTCTTTGTTTTAAATGATTTGTTATTTTAAAATAAGGATATTTTATCATGAAAATTAGAGTTAGTATAATCAATTACTCTTTAAACAATAAAATAAGGATATGTATTACTTTAAACAATAAATAAAATGAGATGAAAGAAGTAAATTTATTAAATATAATATATTTTATTAAATGGTTGCAATTTGTTATCTTGTGCAATCGTCATATATATGAGTCATCTTTTAAAAATTAGGGACTCATCCTCCCTTCTTCATTTTGCTGGAGGTTTTCCAACTAGTTTTTTTTTTTTTTTTGCCAAAACTTAATAGCGTGATTCCCAGTTTTTATTAGTTTCTTTATCAGGGTTTCAACATTAACACTTTTAAACTATTGTTTCCTCTAGTTGTGGATTAATTGTTTCATTAAAAACACTAGCAAAATAGCAAATGTTATGGAATAATTCAAATTTTCTCACAGCAAGAGCCCAAAAATAGTGCAGAGCATAGGGAAAACATAATGCTATTGCTGTTTGCTGGTTGAAAATATGGTAAGAAAAGGTAAAAGAAGCAATTGAAAATTTTCTATTTTACATTTTCTAGCTGCCATGGAGAAATAGAAAACATCTGAGGCATATAAAATAGACTAGACAAAGAATATAGCATGGACCAACTCAAACTTAAATTTGATACCACAAAACCAAACCCTACTGGGAGACTGTTGTGTCACAGTCGTAGACTCTGACCCACTTGGAGTGGTGGAGGCCCAACCCACTTCAGCAAATATCAATATAATGAGCATGGAGGGGCCCAGGCCAGGCTGGTGCGGACCAACTTCTTCAACTGCCGTCTCATGATTCTCATCAATGCGCACACTTTTTTCAGCGCCGGACCCGCCCACCCTACATAGTCAAATAGTCCATACTTTATCCTTTATCCTTTATTATTTAAAGAAATATATATCTAACAGAATAATTTTCCTTCCAAAAATTTCAAGAATAATCATGTAATTTTACATTCTAAAAAAAGTCACAATAATTGAAATCAAATAAATGTAACGAAAATTTTTAAATTTGAATTTTATTACTGTCATAAATGTATTAAACGAAAATTTGAATTCTATTGCCAATCACATTAAAAAGATAACAATCACATTAATAATTTTTATTATTAATTTTCTATCACAATGTTTATAATAATTTTTATTTGTAATTATAATCTTTTATTTCTATTTCTATTTCTATTGCACGTAAGTATAATCATTTCTGTTTTTATCCGCTTTTTATTTTTCCTCTTTCTATTTCCTTGTTTTTGTCATTATTTATCATTTGTTCTTTGATTGCAGGTGTTTGTGGCTCTGGGAAAGGTGACAAAATTTTTTCCTCTTTGTAGCACATGGTTTGAGCCTCACAAATAATAAGGTGAGAAATCTTCCTTCAAAATAATTAGCTGCATAAAATTCTCCTATTTGTAGAACACATTTTGATTGCATTCCTAATCTTATGTTTCATACATTTTTGGAAGAAAATGCACCATTTTGATATATTGAACATTGTAAACTTCACTCATCTCCTTTATTGTAGCAACCCATGTCAAAAGGAAGGTGAGGACTGATTCCTTCTTCTTATTCATTTTTACATTTTCTTCTTTATGTTTGGTGCAAATAGGCCTCATTGTTAACTAAATAACCTACTAAACTCCTATTTTTTACCGTGTTGCAGTCACACCATCGTCTAATTAACCGTGAAGGAAGGTAAAGAAATTATTTTTAGTAGAATTTTTATGTTTAATTTTTTTTTTGCAATATATGATAAAAAGGCAATTTTTATTGTCTTTCATCTTTTTATGTTTAATATTTATAATTATTATTTTTACTTTGTGAATAATTTTTTATATTAAATTTGCATTATATTTAGATTTTTTTTTATATTAGTGTCTTCATTAATTTGTTTAAAAGTAGGATTCATGGGTTTGTCTTTCATATGTTAAGTGAATTCGTTTACATTTTTTACTCTGCAAATATTTTTATATTAAATTTACACTCTACGATTTTTGTATGTCTCATGTTTAGATGTGCATTAAACCTATTTTTTTTTATTGAATTGTTTGTTAAAAAATAATTCTTTTATAGATTAAAATTAAAATAAATAAATGCAAAATGTCTATAGTTTTTAAGCTCTGTGTGAATTTAATATAATTACTATGCAATTTTATCATTCTGATTTATGTGTAGAGTCTTATGCATGTGAACTTAATTGATTTTTAAAAGTTGATTTACGTGATTTAGAAAAAAAAAAATACATGTTTTTCTTTACTGGAAAAAAAAGGTGACTGAAACATGATTTTAATAAAAGTAATAAAGGTGACTGGAAAAAATACATGTTAAACTATATTAAAATCATAACTATTAATATAAGTTAAAATAAAGGTGATAGAAACATTATTTAAATAAAAGTAAGGTTTAAATATGTTTTTAGTCCCTCAAATGTGAGTCATTTAGTCCTTCAAATTTGAAATAACTTTTTCTAGTCCTTGAAATTTGCAAAATACTTTTTTTAGTCCTTTTGCATAATGTGAGCCAAACGGAAAATAACATATTCATAATGTGACAACTTTTACCACTACAATTTGATTTTCTATTTTATATTTTAAAGTACGATTTTCTGGCGATTTTAAAAACTGCTTTATTTTCTTTTATTGACTTGATTCTGGCGATTTTAAACCGCTAGAAATTGTATTTTAAAATTTAAAATAAAAAATCAAATTCTGGCGATAAAAAATAATCACAAATTGCGAATATCTCATTCCCGCTCGGCTTACACTATACAGAGGACTAAAAATAGCATTTTTTTTGAATTACAGGGACTAAAAGAACAATTTCAAATTTGGAGGACTAAAAAAATAAGACTTAAATATCTTTTTAGTCCTTGCAATTTAGTACTTTTTTATTTTCGTCCTTGCAAAAAAAAAATTTGGTTTTAGTCATTGCAAATTATGTTTGTTTTGTTTTTCGTCCTTAAAGTGGTTTAGATAGAGCTTTAAACAATGAACAAAACGCTATCTAAGCCGCTTTAAGGACGAAAAATAAAACAAACATAATTTGCAAGGACTAAAACAAAAAAAATAAATTTTGCAAGGACGAAAAAGAAAAAAATGCTAAATTGCAAGGACTAAAAAAATATTTAAACAAAAAAATAATGATCCACAATTAAGGGACTAAAAACATATTTAAGCCTAAAAGTAATAAAGGTGATGGAAATTATTTTAATATTATTTTAAAATTAATAAAAGTAATAATTTCTAAATCTTAAAATAAATATTCATATAGATTAAATATCAAAGATTAATCAAGTAACAAATTGAAAAATTCTTTATCAGTTACTAATATCACGAATAGATTGACTAAAAGTTTTAATTTTAAAAGTTTATTTACGTGAAGTTTATGAGTTAGAAAAAAAAAATACACGTTAACTATATTAAAACCAATCTATTAATATATGTTACAATAAATATTTCTGAAACATTATTTTAATAAAAGTAGATTATCAATGATGAAAGTTATTTTAATAAAAATAATAAAGGTGATGTAATAATTTCTAAATTATTAAATAAAGATTAATATATATTAAATATATACTAATATGGATTAATATATATTAAATATATACTAATATTGATTAAGTAGAAAAGACTATTCAAGGTAAAAAAAATTGAAAAATACTTTCTTAGATACGAATATCACAATTCGATTAGCTGAAAAATTTAAATAGCTAGTCGAATTTATTTTGAAAGATTAAATGTATTATTTGCTTCATATTAGTGTTTGTACCTTAACTATTTAAAATCAATATATACACTATTAAAAGAGAAAAAAGACTATGCACTGAGAGTGTAAAAAGTTTTACACTATCATCCAATCACAACCCACCATGTATGGTAAGTTTGTTGACTTTTAAAAAATTATCTTAAAAGTCATACCAACGGTGATTTGTGTAACGACCCATCTTCGTTACAGATTTGTTATACTAAAGATTTTATTTCATTAAATTTTAAAAACTCTCTAATTAGTTTATTGATAAAATACTGGAGAATTTTTTCGGGATTCCCAAAACCAACAGATAAACTTTAAAGCTCAATTTATAAACATCTCTTATACAAAACTTAACTAAATAAAACTATGTGTACATACATCTTTTCACATGATAAATACACAATACCCCTAATTGGTTCATTTTATACATAAGACCAAATAAAGAAAGAGAAAGAAATGATAATGTCTTCAATCCCTAGTATGCTCTATCCACAAAATCTCCAAGAGAAAGATTCACCTAAAAACCATCTGCTCCCCCGAACACGATGTCCGAGATCATCACAGGCACAAACCACACGTGCAAACAGCGCAAGGGTAAGCTTACCAAACAAAACTATACATATATGAAAATAAGTGAATTTCCAATTATTAAGGAAAAGGACGAGAAAACTATATTTTGTATACTTCAAAATACTATACATAATAACTGAAAATGTTATACAAAACTCAGTTCATAAACATATTTATAACATAAATCCCCAACAAGATCAACAACATAAACCATCACCACTCATCACAATGAGTCATAACATCATAAGTCACATCTGACATCAACATAATACAAAAACCAACATCCCTCATCACAAAGAGATGTACAACACAAACCACTAGACAACCTCAGACAACAAGACTGACTTGACTCCATGGAGTTTCAACATCATATGAGCGGTCCTCATAGGCCCCATCCCCTACCATAGTCTCACCTTTGACCATTCAGGGAGTCCCTTGAGCTACCCTATGAAGGAAGTGTGGATTTAATCGAATATAGACAAGTGTGGTTATTGTCTTACCTCTGTAAGGTTTGTAAAACCTTACATCTATAGGAATTCGCCCACTTGACTATTCTATAGGCCCACCGTTGGCCACCACGAAAACCTTTGGCACTAGGTTGAGAGCCTACCTAGCACCCTCAACTTACGTGCCTACCCATATGTCTGTGCACCAACTGTGCACACTGATGCACTAACTGTGCAAATACAACATTCGGAATATTTCTATGCATTAACTATGCACACACAGTATTCCAGCGGCAAAACATATTTGGAACCCTTTACAGTCTTAGATACGACACCTCCATACCCGCCATCTCCAATTGCCAGACTTATGGGTCCAAATACATCTTAACGATCCACAACCATGATAACAATCCATCCCTATACACCAAAAGAGTCAACTAAACCTCTTGGGAAGTAATTTTCATCACTCCGACATGCCACTCGAAGTCAAAACTTAGGGGTGGATACTCGGGAAGATATCCAACCAAGCGAGACTCCTAGGTCGCTTTAGTGGATTAGAGTTCTGGCGTGGAACTCACCCTCCCAAAGCAGCCATTTTTCTATAAAAAAATCTTCCCAAAGGTACATAACCAACTCTTTTTAATATATAGGAACGATTCAAACACAAGGTTCACATACACATCACTCACATCATCATTTCATCAATAATTCATCATCTCAACAAAACATATACATCTCAATAATAAATAATGTTCTCAACAAAAATTTAAGCATCTCAGTCAACAATATAATATCTCAACCATAAAGACATTCTCTCATAGGTAAAGTTACTACATTTGCTTAAACATTTATAAGATTTATAAGTATCTACATTTCTCTTTTCATGGCAATTCCTCAACTTAAATGTGAAGTACATGATACCTTATGAAAAACAACTTTACCCCTTCTATATAACCCATAAAACAATTATATATACACTTGGAATTGGCTAGGAAACTCTCAAAAAGGCATTCAAGGTAAAACAAAACATTCTGACTTAATTTAGCTTAAGCTAGAAAATTTAGCTTCAGCTAGAAATTTAGCTTGAGCTAAAATTTTTAGCTTGAGCTAAATTTGTGCAGTTCCATTTCCATCGAAATTTAGCTTCAGCTAAATTTGCACAGTCCCAATTCTATCAAAATTTAGCTTGAGCTAAAAATTCTAGCCAGAGCTAAATTCGCGCAGGCCTTATTTCGTTGATTTTAGCTTGAGCTAAAAATTTTAGCTTAAGCTAAAACTGTGATTTTTGCAATAAAATTTCTTCGAAAATCTGAGCTTTCAACCCTTTTAATGGCTACCCAAGCATCCAAACTCACAATAAACACATCAATAATCAGTCCTTAAGCTTTTAAACACTAAACCCCAACAAAATAACTCAAGATTCAAACCAAATAACTCAAAATTCATTATAAAGCAAAAGGAGAAAGTGAGCTTCCCTTACCTTTGGGTTTAAGTTCCAGCTAAGAGAGAAAGAGAGCTTTCGGGAGAAAGAAGGAAGAAATGAAAAAATTGGAAGAATCGGGAACATTTGAACGTTGAAATTTGGGATAATTTTTCAATTTTACCATTGACACCTAGTTTCCTCTAAAAGCACCCCCTTCTCTTATTATTTTTTTTCTACAACTCACGTAAAAGTTCCAACAACAACGTTACCCTCTAAGTCCAACCATACATGATAATTATCAACAACACTATAGTACATAACAAAACAATCTATTTATTAATTATTTTATATCAAATAACATAATTTAAATTTAATTTCATTTTACGGTATTTATCAAGCACTTAATATATATTATGAAAAATCACAGTGTTACAATTTGTGATTAGATGACTGTGTAAAATGGTTTTACACTGTCAGTGCATCACCATTAAACTCCTATTAAAATAAAAAATTATTTAAAATAAAAATTGAATATTTTTTCAATTAACATGAAATCTCAAATGGATTGGTTGAAAAATTCAAATAATTATTGATTTTTAATATATATTAAATGTATTATTTACTTCATATTAGTGTTTGTACTAAAATTATTTAAATTCAATATATACCATTAAAATTTATCCATCAATTTGAAGAAACGAATTTTTTCAACGAAAATATATACTATAGATTCATATAAATTATTCTATGAAAGAAATTCAAATTTTTTTATATCAAATTATTCTATGAAAGAAATTCAAAATTTTTCATATAAATTAATATACTATGAAAATTACATTATTGTTTTATTTAAAATCAAAATAATTTCAATAATTATTTAAAATCAGATATATTGTATTACATTAAATGTTGATCAATTTAATTGGTCAACCAATTCATTTGAGATTACACGTTAATTGATAATATGTATTTGATTGTATATTCGGGATTGCACGTTAATTGGTCAATTTATATATGATTTTAAATGCAGATATATACTATGAATACTTTTTCAAATAATTGGTTGAAAATTGAAGTGCACTATTACATTAATCTATAGTATATTATTGTTTCATTTACTTCTTCAATATAAGGTTGGCAAAACATCATAATATATAGAATAAGGTTGGCAAAATATTTGAAGAATATTAAAGATTTTTGGCATCTATGCTGAAGTGTTAATCAAGACTTTTTAAATTTTCATTTGTCCCAATCAATAATCTTAAAAGAATGATATTATGTTGTTTAGTTGTGTCACAATTATAAATTGACAGTAGGAATTAAAAGATGGTAAGATTGAGAGAAATAAAAAAGTAAATTACAAAAGGTAAGATTTAGAGATAAATAAAATAAATATAAATCAATTTTTTAAAGAACAAAATTACCCGAAAATCTCTGTTAAATTCCATTTTGTCTTATTCCATTTTATTTTTCCTTGCATGTATTATTTTCATTCCAGTGATACAATATTTTTTCAATTTTCAATTAAAAAAATATAAGATCAAAATACCTAAGGGTCTGGCAAAATAGTATTATTAATTTAACTATAATCAACAATTATTATTAATGGTATAGATATTAGTAAGTAGTTTCTTTAAAAAAAAATCAATTAAACGTAAATTGTTTTAAATACTATTTAACATTTGGATAAAAAATTCAGTTATTTCAATTAAGAAAAAAGAATACTATGGATTGGTATTTAAAAAAGAAAATTACATATATGGAGTGTCATTAATATATACAATACACCTGAAATGGATACATAAAAATAACAAAAATATAAAATTCATATTTTAAATAATTTGATACCTGTACTAAATTGTTGATAATTTGTTAACTGAGCCAATTAGATAGATGTCAATCTGATTGTAACTGTGTTATTTGACATGTGAGAAGTGTTGCTTCTACTTTCTCTATATAACTTGTTTGTCTTCTAAATTAATAATTTATTTTGTCTATGTTTCATGGTCATTCTTTGCCTTATATTTCTTGTATTTTGCCTCCATGTTTCTTTTTGTTGTTGTTCTCTTGATTGTTGACTATTTAAATTTTTCATATCTTTATATCACCTGTGAAAGAAAGATAAAAATCATATACTCCCTGTAAAAAAAAAGAAGAAGAAATGTGTTAAACCTAAAATGCACATAAAATATCAAAAAAAAAAAGAAAATTAAAAGAAACTGTATGCTATGCTTTAAAAAAAAAAAAAAAAGGAAGAACTTGTTCAATCACTCAAGGTGACGAACATGGATAAGTAAAATATCGTGTCTGAAAAAGGTCACATATCCAAGCTAAACAAAAATCCTAAAAACATTCAAAATGAATAAATTAAAAATAACTTACTTAATTATTTTAAAGAAAAAATAAATTAAAAGATGAAAATAAAAAAGATTAAATGTGATTAGATCGTAAACCTGGAAGTGCATGGCAGCATGATATTGCGTCTGTGTTTCTTCCTGATTAAGATATGCAAACATGAGTCCTGCAACATTAAAAAAAAATCAAAAATTAGATTTTAAATATCATCCAGAATTAAAAAATGCAAAAGGATGAATGTAATGGATATAGTGAAGTCCTCTTTTCTGGTATACCAATAGTGGCTTTTCATCAAATGTAAAATTTTATGTTTAAAAAAATATTTAAGAAGCCAAACTTATAAATGTATGGCCGAATAGAAACTGACAACAACACCTTTTTCTTTCTGGCCTTCCAAACAGCGCAGACACGTTGGATTTTGTTCAACCATACACAGAAAAAAAAACGAAAAAAATTATGCTCTCTTGCCATGGCTGCAGAGTAAGCAAACTACGTGAAGTGGTTTGGGAGATGTGGATGAGAATCGAAGGCCAGGAGGAAAGTTTGAGAACAGTACAAATGTGCAGATATGAGAAGGGAAGGGAGTAACAAAATTAAAGGAAATAAGGAAATATAAAAAAAATAAAATTAAGATGTATTTTAAATTTTAAGTTTTATTATGTCCATACATTCTAATCGAATCAAGCATAAATCTTGTTAAGTTTCCAATCAAGCATTTAATTTAAAAATGTGTGGACTCAAATCAATCCTTTATATTCTAAAATCATTCAAATCATTAAAAACAGACATAAATTTGGAGAATTAAGAATTATTACCCTTAATAAGTTACTCCCGATTATTAATTATTTTTTTACTGGCCAGATTATTAATTATCATTAATATCAATTTTTTTTCAATAAATTTATATATTAATAGCATTTTATAAAAGTATATTTTTAATTAATATATGTATATATAAACAGGAAATCAAAAATATGTTTTAATTATAATACGCACAGCTCATTCATATATTAATTTATTAATGTAATTATTTAATAAGGAAATTGAAAATATTTTCAAGAGTAATGATTCAACAAAAATTAGCAACTTATTAATTTTTGATATAATTAAAACCAATTATAATTCTAATATATTTTATAATTTTTTTAACAAAATATATTAGTCATCGTGATATGGGCATATCCTTTATTAGTTAACATATGAATATTTTTTGAAGTTAATATAAGATTTGCAGTTAATAAATTAATGTTAACAATTTGGTCGTATTAAATTTTCAATTACTGTTTTGAATTTACATAAATTATTCAAATGAATCAATTAACAGTATTTTGAATTTTCTGTAAAAAAAAAAGTATTTGAATTTTAAAATTTCATTACCTTTAATTGTATTTAAAATTTTAAAATTATGTTACCATTAATTGTATTTTAAATTTAAATTTTTGTGCATTTTCTTATGCATATAAATTTACATGTTTGTTCTTGAAATTTTGGGGAGGAGGGATTTTTGCTTGTTGTATATTCCTTTAAATAATAAAGGATAAAGGATGCACAAAATATTTGAAATTTAAATATAATTAGCTAATTAATGCCTAAAATATATTTATTACTTTAATTACAAAAATGTCTAAATTAATCATTGAATTGTAATTTAAATTTTAAATTTTGATGGTGAAATCATTAAAATTATTGAATTTTTGTTACTATCTTTAATTACATAAATGATTCAAATCCTTTATTTAATTGTATTTCAAATTTTAAATTTTTGTAACTTTTAATTGCATTTAAAATTTTAAAATTTTGATAACCTTTCTGATGCTATTAAAATTACCTAATTGTCCCTGAATGTTTTGGGGGGAAATTTTTTTGGCTTTGTGTATATCCCTTTAAGTAATAAATGATAAATTTAAAATACTAACGGCGTAAACGGAAAAACTGACGGAATGACCAAAATGAAACTTTTCAAAAACATAAAGGATCAGAATGAGATTTTTAAAACTTAAAGGACCAAAACGGAAAAACATCAAAACATAAAGGACCAAAAGTAACATTTAGCCAACTCATAACATAGTTCAAAGTATATATACATTCAAATTATAAGTTAAAGATATATAATTTTACAGTATTTCAAAGAACAACTACAATACAGAACATATTCCTAGTTCATACATGTTAATGAATATATGAATATGTAATAATCTTGAATACACAACGAAATTTAGTTTAATTTGGATTGGATTAGTTTTTAACATAGTATCCAAAATTTGATCCAAATTAATGAAAAAATAGTTTTTTTTTCTTTTTTCGGGTTAATTAATTCAATTTGTTGCTTCCATTTGCATTAGATTGAATCATTTGATAAACATCATTAATCACAAGTGTTGTCTTTCTCATTTCTCAAGGAATATAACCATGACTATTTAAGGTGCGTCTTTTTAGTTTCTCTCAACAACTGCTACTATCTTCGTCCATATTTATAAGACGTTATTGACTAATTTACGTTTATTAAGAAAATTGATTAATCTAAGTATTAGCATTAAATTTGTCTGTAATTGTAATATCTTTTCAAATTTACCCTTAAATAATTAATGCATGGAGAGAATAATAGTAATAGAGTTTTAATTTTTAAAACTAAACTCTTTAATTCTCCAATCCTTAAAAGAGAGAAAAGGAGACAATTGATAGCATATATTATTTATGGACTGATATAATTAAGGATATTTTGGTAAAAAGATAATTAATGTAAGGAACAATTGGAATAGAGCCTTATAAAAAGGGACAAGAAAATTTCAAAACAATATCTTATAAGAAGGGGCGGAGGTTATATCTATAAAAACCCTATATACTTCTTTCAATTTTACTTTCAATGCTTCACTTTTGTTATTTACTTTATGAATTTCTTCAATTTCTTAAGATTGTGTGAAGTATGTATTTTAGGGATTGCAAAGCTGGTTTGGACCCGTTGGGTCAACCCACCTAATATGCAAAAAATATAATTAAAAAAAATCTTATTCTATATATTCCAAAAATCGTCGTTCTAATTAATAATTTTGACATTTATATAAACAAGATATTAAATAAATTTAGATGAATATCAAAATTTATAAATGTAATTTATATGATTGGAACGTTTAATCAAACAATGAGTTATAAAATAAAATTATCTAGCAAAAAAATAATAAAAGTTATAAACGTGACTTGAATTTACACACACAGATTGGGTGTCAAACTTTGTAGAATTATATCCATAATAAATTTTTACAATTTTTTTTATCGATTTAATAGTCAAATTTAAAGTTTTCATAAAATATATTAGCATAAAATATGTTTTAGATTTTCTCAATTTTCGGTAAAATTTAGTTTTAATCCTTATATTTTAAAAATAATAATTTCAATATTTTTTTTTTTTTTAGAATTGGTGAATTTTGCCTCTCATTCTAGTAGCCTAAATTCCATATAGAGGGATGAAATTTACCCATTATAAAAAAATTACAACGAACAAAATCATTGTTTGTAAAGTATAAAAATCAAGACTAGTTCGGACTAAAAATTGAGGGACCTAAAATATATTTTACTCAAAAGATTAAGTTTAATCTTCTTTACACAATTTGAAAATTAATTAATATTTCATCACACCGTATATAAATCATTTAAAATTTGATAGGCATGATTATAAGAATAATATTAAATGATTTAATAATTGAATTGACAAAATTTATTGTTCTAGAAAAAAAGTTATTGAAAATGTAATTTTAAAAACTACGTTGATAAAATAATTAAAAATATTTGAGGAAAGATTCGCTCAATGCTTATAAAAAAATACAAATTAAAATGCCAAAAATACAATTTTTTTTTTTGAAAATTATGTATAATTAGTTTAATTAATGAAATATTTTTAGCTAGATGATAATGTCTAAATATTTTATACTTAACATCAATTCAAGAAATTTGAATATTGATTAAAATAATTTAAGAAACTAAAATTCTTGTATGTTGAATAACCAATTAAAAATAACATTAATTTAATTTGATATAAAAATCATAAGACACGTATTGCAAAATAAGGACAATAAGTGGTTACACGAGAAGGACAGTTCATACAAAGGTTATCCTATTTTCAAGATGAGAACGAAATTTTATTATATAACCATATATAAATAATTATAATTAAAAATCATGAAAGCTCGTGTAATAATTTAAAAAGTTATATAACTTTTATATTTAAACCTTGATTATTTATTAATGTAATTTTATACTCTCAAACAAAAATACTCTTCTTATTTTCAAGATGAGAACGAATTTTTATTATATAACCATATATAAATAATTGTAATTAAAAATCATGTAAAGCTCGTATGATAATTTAAAGTTATATAACTTTTATATTTTAACCTTGATTATTCATTAATATAATTTTTTACTCTCAAACAAAAAAATACTCTTCTTATTTTTACTTTAAAGTGTCAAACTCGTATTAATTATAAAATAGTCCTAGAAAATTAATAAAATTTATTAATAAACATGATAAAGGTGGTAAAGGTTCAACCTGCCTTGTCTCATCATCATTAATCTGCATGAAACAGAACGGAAATTGACTCACTTTAATGAATTGGGTAAAAATTTCTAACTCATCTGTAGATTTGAATAATCGTTTAATCTCTGTAAAATAGGATGATTTTGATTTTAGTCTTTTAATTTTTTTTTTCAATTCTTTAAAAAATTAAAAAAAAATTGTTTTAGTTCTTGTTGTCAATTAACAACATTAACTTTTTAATAAATTTTATTTTTAAATCTCTCATCAACTAATTTAATGTCATCAACTATTTTTTTGTAACAATCAGGGGGGATCTATTTGTTAGCCAAGGGGGGCCATGCCCACCCCCCCTGATTTTTTGGAATTTTTTTTAATTTATATAAATATTTTGATTATTAAATAATTTATTTTGATAATTTTTAGTTATTAGATAAGATTTTATTCATTTTTAAAGACTTTGTTAAACAATTAACGTGGTTTGTGGGTCTTTCTTTATGGCTCCATGAATGTTAAATAAATACCTTAAAAATATACGATAAATTTTGAAAATTAATTTAAATTTATTTAAATTTTAAATTCTTTTATTAGTAGAAGTGTAGAACATACTTAATAAATTTTTTTATAAGTAGAACATAATATAGACTTACAAGTATATTATAAGAGTTTAATGGTTATACACTAACATTGTAAAACAATTTTACACTGTCATTTAATCACAAATCACCGTTTATAACCTTATATAACTTTTAAGGTAGTTATTATAAAAGTCAACAAACTTATTATACACGGTAATTTATGATTAGATGATTGTGTAAAACTATTTTACACGGTTAGTGTATATTCCTTTTTCACATATTATAATATTAATAAGCATGTTTTGATAGTTTTATTTGTTTCTTATCTCATAAAATGAAGTTTTTAATTTATTTTCATGTGTTAATTTGTATTGTATGCATAATGTAACACCCCGAAAATTACAACCCAATAAGTATGAACTGATATATTTAATTAGAAAATTTTCTTGTTGGGGGGAATTGTAACGTTGTGGTTTTCCTAATTATATGATTAAGTATTTGATTAATAATGAAAGAGCAAACTAAATTTAAATTATATTGATTGATATAATAATTAACTTAAGTTCTATGTTTCGTTATGGGCCATAGTGTTATTGTGAATTTTTTTGGACTTTTACATGAGTTCAGTAAGTTGTAGAAAAAAATAATAATAAGAGAAGAGGGGTGTCCTTAGAGGAAGGGTGGATGCAAATAGCAAAACTTCAAATTTATCCCAAATATTAACGTGTACAAGCTTCTTTCTTTCCCTCATTCTCTTCATTCTTTTTTTTTCTCCTCGAAGCTCTCTTCTCTCCCTTGCTTCCCTCTTGACCGTGAGCAGCTACAAGGAGAAGGAAGTCATTGTTGTTGGTTTGGAAACCTTGTATGCAAGGTTGGCTGTCATCCTTTCATCCTCTCGACATCAAGTTCACTTCTCTTCTCTTCCTCTCTCTCGGCCAGAACAACAAAGGTGAGGGAAACTCTTTGTGGATTCTATTTTTAGTCTAAGGGTGGTTGAGAGTTAGGGGGCTCAACTACCTACAGCATGCATGCCCCTCTTTGGCTGTTGTGTGTGCTTTGTTTGAATGCTTGAACATGAAAAGTTGATGAAATGGGTTGGAAACCCTTTGGCAGTGGCTGTGTGAGTGCATATCCTGGCCTTAGTGTTGTTTTTGTTCTTTTGAAACTGACTGGGAAGGCCCCTGGAACAAGGGAATCCATGCCCAATTTTCGTAAAATTAATTGATGAAGGTTGCATGTTGAAAACAAACCCCAAAACAATGTAACAGTGGCTGTTAGGTTCGAGTGTCCCTGGACAGCTCCCAAAATTTTGCGATTTTTGGGAGATCTAACTGTTGGTTTTTCACTAAATTTATTTTGAATGAAAATAGACACAAAAAGGAACAACTTTTATTTTGACACCATGGAGAGAAAACCTCGTCTTGAAGTTCATCCGTGGCTTTCAAAATGGCTGTTCTGTTTTCAAGTTTCCCTGGAACATGTCTCGGTTTTTCTTAAATTCCCACTTGTGTGCTTAATGTTTCTTTTTCATTTTTGAACCATTAAAAACTAGATAAAACAATATTTTTAACCATATAAATTACAAAAATTATCATGTCCAATTTCTAAATTAACTTTTTAAAAGGAAACAGGGCAAAGGTTTTTGAGCTTTGTTTTGAGTCTGAAACTTAAGTTGTTAGAAACAAATTTAATGGGAACAATAGGGAAAGAATTTGGGGGCAAGGGTTACCTTTTTAGAAAGATAAAGATGTTACCTTTCTACTGTAAAAAGTTTAGCTCAAAACAAGTTTGGAAAGTGGGATAAGTTTACATTTCTTTGAGCTATGTTCAGTGAGCACTCAAAATTCAGGGCTACTGACTTAGAAATTTTTTATAAAATTTTCTAAATGTTGATTTTATAAGTGAGATACCTTTTTATAAAATATATTTCAAGAGCTTCGATTTGATATAAAAAGTTTTAAATTCTGAGGTCATTTGCTTGTATCAGTGAGAGCTCATATTCAATACTGTCAAAGAGAAATCTGTCTTTTTAGTCAATTTTGTTACTATATGTGTGTTATTTTGAATTGTGGCAATTATAATTATTAATTGTGATTTTGTAAGGTAGTGGATATGTAATATCCATGGACCTATTCTGTTTTGGGTTTAAGTCCTAGAGATGGGAATCTTGGGTACTTAATCTTTAAAAGTGTGGTTTTGTATGCTTTTGTGATACAGTCCTTTGGACTGTAGGTTGAACTTTGTGATAAAGTTGTTTGTTTGTGTGATGTGTTGTTCACAAGACTCGATTGCGAGTACTTGTGAGGACTAGAACTATGTTCTAGTGTTTGTGGCTAGATTGCCATGTAACAGATAGATGAAACTTAGACAGTGAACACAATTAGTTAGGCTAAAAGATTTATTTTATTTTTATTAAATAGAAATTAATTAACGAACTCTTTATTTTATGCACATAAAAAGAATTTAGCACATTTGTGTGGAGGAATAAATGGTAAGTTAACATTTATAAAATTGTAAAGTTTTGAGAGAGCAAGGAAATACATAAAACATAATAAAATTGTCTACGCGTGGTGAATCATGTTGAGTTGAGAGTTGTACAAGGATAATACGGGTGTACGGCAGATTGCTGGAATTGCAAGATGGCAAGAGAGTCGCGTTGGGTGTTCCAACTGTGAGAATACCAAAGAGAGGGGGCGGAGTTCGAAAGGTATGTTACGACGTAATGTGACGGTCACCCATAGAAAGGTGATGGAGGCAATGTCCTCGTATGTATATATATAATTTTGAACGGAGACGGGGTCTCAGGCTCGTCGTCTATTCAACCGTTCAATACCATGTGCAGCGGAACCCCACTGTGACGAGAAAGAATAATCCTTGTGAGGAGGGTTGTTGGGGAGTTAGTCCTCGGAGTAATGGATGACCACATTTGGTACCTGGGAGATGATCGTAAGGCAGGTTGTTCTTGGAGGGTAAGGCACTGAGTTGTGACGATAGATCATGTAGCTGACTCGGCCATCCCGAAAAAAATACGAGACATCATCGATTGGTGAGAGCTCGCCATAGTACCATAGTGAAGGGTGTACTCCCAATAGTCATCCAACTAAAAAATGTGTAAGACCACTGAGTTCTAGGAGTTCCAGTGAAAGCTGGCCAGTGTGAAATAATTTACAAGAATAGCTGTGGAAACGAATAGGTTTAGGGTGTGACTGTCAGAGAACCACATCGTGGTGGCTAGTAGGATTGTGTATATGACTGTCAAGTCATTCTGTGTGTACTGCTTGATGAAGCAGAGAGTTCACCCTCTGTTTATTTTTCTTTTAGGAACGGGTGGCAGTACATGTAGATGTCATAAAAACGTTATCTTCATCAGCTTCGAGTTCACCTTAGAACCACCTGATAAGGCTGATGGTATGAAGGAACAACGTTCAATGTCTTTTAGAGATAAAGTTACAGGCAACAAGGAGGTGCCTCCTATGAGGCCACGAGTTGATTTGTTTGAGCAGAATTTGGCAAAAATCGTTTATGAGAACGATAATCCACTAAAACCTATGGTGTACATTGCTGATTCGGTCTTTGAGGGATTGTGTGCACCATGGCAAGACGCCTTGGTCGTGAAACTACTGGGGAAATCTCTTGGATTTCCAGTAATGAAAGATCGATTGACTAGAATATGGAAATTGATGGCAGGCTTTGATATGGTGGATATTGGCAACCAATTTTTGATGGTCAAATTTGACTGTATGGAAGATCGACAAAAGGTTATAGAAGGAGGTCCCTGGATGATCTTTGATCATTATTTGACGGTCCAAACATGGTCACCCGATTTTCTTTCGCCTAAGGCAAAAATTGATAAAACACTAGTATGGATTCGATTTCCTGGGTTGAACCTTGTCTTTTATGATGAGAGCATCTTACTCGCTCTAGCCACTGCAGTGGGACGTCCTGTGAAGGTTGATATGAACACTCTAGACGCTAGACGAGGAAGATTCGCAAGAGTATGTGTTGAAGTGGATCTCACCAAGCCAGTCGTGGGTATTGTTGGTTTGCAGGACCATTGGTACCAGGTTCAGTATGAAGGGTTACACCGGATTTGTGCCACTTGTGGTTGCTACGGACATCTAACCCGTGAATGTAAGGTTACAACATCACAACAGGATGCATCTCCATCGGGTGTTCAAACTCCGGCGGTGGTCCCGGTGCCGGAAAACACCACGGATATTGTTGTGGGTACTGCAGAGGTGGTGGCAAACAAAGATACGCCGTTAGCGTCAGTTATGCGAAACATTAATGACACAATCAATGATTGTGCGTTGCATGGGGAATGGCTTGTTGTGCGGCGGAAACAACGTAACGGCTCCAAACAGAAAAATAAGGAAACCATGCATGTTGCAAAACATCAATCTGTCAATAATGATAGGAGAGAGAAAACTGCGAATTTGCCTACTATTAATGAGCAGGTGGGTCCAACAGCAAATTCTAAGGCAAGTAATACGTCCACCAAGATTTTCTCAAAAAATAAGAGACCACGAAAGGACCAATCTACCTCGATCATGCAAATGATACAGAATGCTGGAAAAGGTAAGGTTGTTGCACCTTTACCTAAAACATCGAAGGCAGGAACAACTTCTAATGTGCTTAAGACAGTGAACCATATGCCATAAATTTATGATCTTGGCAATGGTGCAAAGTCAATGATTAATCTTCAACCCATCAGCAACTTGCGTTTCAATATGGTCGCTGATGATGAAGCCACTTCTTCTGACATGGAGATGGTCCAAGGCTCTCAACCTGTGGCCACCCCTCAGCCAACAAACCATACCCCTCGACCACCAGACATCTAGTTCTGGTCTATGCTTTCACCAAACCTTGTTTTTATGGATATTTTCCAGGATTTGTCAATTTTATCGTGGAACATCCGTGGTGCAGTGGGAAGGTGTAAATTGCGCCATGTTCGCCATTTGATCAAGACTTACCACCCATCTCTGGTTCTTTTGTATGAGACGCACGCTCCTTTTGCCAAGGTTAAAGGGGTGTGGGAGTCTCTTGGTTATGTGCCTATTTTTCTGCAAGAAGCTAACGGCCATTCCGGTGGCATTTGGGTTCTTTCTGATAGGAAGGACGTCTCTTTTTCTTTGATTGATACTATGAATCAAGCAGTCACTTTTTCCATCAAAAAAAGGGATTGTAGCTGGATTTGTTCTGCTATATATGCCTCTCCCACCCCGTTATCTAGAGAAGCCTTTTGGGATTATTTGACTAATCTAAGTATGCGGATATCTGGTCCTTGGTTGGCTATTGGAGACTTTAATGAGATCTTGGTTTCTTCTGAAGTCTCTGGGGGTTCTTTCAACTTACCTCGAGCCCTCAAATTGGCAAATATGATGGATGATTCTGGGTTGTTTGATCTACACACTACTGGAGGGTATTACACTTGGCGCAAGAATGTCATGAATGGTGGGCATGTAAGGAAGAAGTTGGACCGCTCTATGGCCAACGCTGATTGGCGTTTGTCTTTTCCCCAGGCTCTAGTTGAAGTCTTACCTTTCCACAACTCTGACCATAACCCCTTGTTACTTAGTTGTTCAAAGCTTGGCAGTAAAAAGGTTTATTCTTTTCAGTTCCAAGCTGCATGGACAACTCATCCTGATTATAATCAAGTGGTGAACATGGCATGGACAGAAACACAAGGCAATGCTATAATCAAGTTGAATGCGGTCCAAAAGCATTCACAGGATTTCAACAAGGAGACTTTCGGGAATATCTTTAGAAGAAAGCGCCAATTGGAAGCTCGTATAAAAGGAGTACACTTGCAACTGGATTGTTATCCAACATCTGATTTGATTCGCCTGGAAAAGGAACTCCAGAAGCTTTATAATGATGTTCTTTTACAAGAAGAGATAATTTGGTTTCAAAAATCTAGGGAAAATTGGGTGAGGTTTGGTAATCGCAACACAAAATTCTTCCACACACAAACTGTCATCAGAAGGAGAAGAAATAAGGTAACTTCTTTGGATATTGATGGATTTTGGGTTTCTGATGAAAATGTTTTGAAAAGAGAAGCTAACATTTTCTTCAAGAAGCTTTTCCAGTCTACGGATCAGTGTGTTCCTAATAGCCTGAAGTTGAGGAGTATTCCTAATATTGGAGATTCAGTTCGGATTCAATTGTCCAAGCATGTTACTATGGAGGAAGTCAAAAGAGCCGTGTTTGATATGAACCCTTATAAGGCGCCTGGCCCTGATGGCTTCCATGCTTTGTTCTATCAAAGATATTGGCATGTGGTGTCCCAAGAAGTATGGGAAATGGTGGCTTTCTCTTTTACTTCTGGCACTGTTAATCCAGGATTAATTGAGACCCTCATAGTCCCTATACCAAAGATTGACAACCCCTCAAAGCTTCGCGATTTTCGTCCCATCAGCCTTTGTAATGTGCTTTTCAAAATAATAACTAAGGTGTTGGTGAATCGCATTCGTCCTCATTTGGACACCATTATTGGTCCCTTTCAAAGTAGCTTCATGCCCAAGCGTTGCACAGCAGATAATGCTCTCATTGCTCAGGAGATTGTCCATTGTATGCATAAGAAAAAGGGTAAGCAGGGTTTAATTATGTTCAAAATAGATTTTGAGAAGGCTTATGATAGGGTTGATTGGAATTTTCTAAGGCTCACTCTGTTAGAATTTGGTTTTCCAATACCAACCATTGATTTGATCATGAGCTGCACCACCAGCACTAACCTCGCTCTGAAATGGAATAATGAGAAGCTTGATAATTTTTCTCCTAATAGAGGTCTTCGGCAAGGGGACCCATTATCGCCTTATCTCTTTCTTCTTTGCATGGAAAAGCTAGCTTTGTTGATTCAAGAAAAATTGGATGATGGAGTCTGGGAACCTGTTCAAATTTGCCCTCAAGGTCCAGCAGTCTCTCACCTCTTCTTTGCTGATGACTGCCTCCTCTTCACAAAGGCTTCAGTTTCTCAAGTCAGGTTGGTTTCACAAGTTCTGAAAGATTTTTGCCATGCTTCAGGGCTTAAGGTTAGTGTGCCTAAATCCCGTTTCATGACCTCCAGAAATATCCAAAATAGTGACATTGATAGATTTACAAGTATTACTGGCTTCCAGCACACTCGTAACCCAGGGAAATATTTAGGCTTTCCCTTACTGGCAGGGCGAGTCAGGAACAGTGACTTCTCCTACATCATTGATAGGATGAATACCAGGCTATCAGGGTGGAAGCAGAAGTTGTTGAATCATGCAGGCCGGGTGACTTTGGCTAAGTCCGTTCTCGCTTCAATCCCAATTTACTCAACGCAGAACCTTTGGTTACCAGAAGGAGTGTGTGACATCATTGGTCGTTCGGTTAGTAGATTCATTTGGGGTAAACCTTCTTGCCACTGGGTTAATTGGGATGACATTACTAAACCGAAATCAAAAGGTGGGCTTGGTATAAGGAAGTCCAGGGAGACAAATATTGCTTTGTTAGGGAAACATACTTGGGAGATGCTGCATGAACCTCAGAAACTATGGGTTCAGATTCTAAATAACAAATACCTGGGGACACATCATATTTTGCATGCTGATTTAACTAATGGGTGTTCATATACCTGGTCCTTAATTATCAAAGCTACGCAGATCCTTAAGAATGGGTTCGTCATTCGGATTGGTGAAGGGAATGTATCTTTGTGGTTTGATAAGTGGTTGCCTGATGGGTGTCTTGGGGAGCTAGTGGATTACGTTAATATCCAAGATACTCAATTATTACTCAAGGATATCAATGTGAATGGAGTTTGGCAATGGAGTGGAGTGGCTACCCAAGTTCCTTTAGACATTCGGATGAAGGTTTCAAGTATTTGTTTACATGAGGACACCGATGATATCATTATATGGGCTGCCTCTCAAAATGGTACTTATACAACTCAATCTGCTTATCGATGGTTAACTGCTGAGCCCGTCATCCATAATACCCCCAATGATAGCTGGTCTTGGATCTGGCGTTTGAGAGTGACTGAGAGTATCAAACACTTTGTGTGGCTAGCTTCTCATGAGAAGCTACCAACAAACACTTTTAGAGTTCATAGACATATTGCTACTGATGGTTTTTGTTGCAGGTGCGGTATTCACGAAGAAACAATCATGCACATCCTGTTCCATTGCTACAAATCAAAACGGATTTGGAACATGCTTGGAATGGAAGCTCTCATCCAACCGTCAGAGGATAATACTAAGGAATGGCTCAAATCAAATGCAACTAGCAGCCATGGTCTTTGCTTCACTGTTACAATTTGGATGCTTTGGAAGGCGCGAAATGTTGCAGTTTTTGATGATACAGTTTGGTCAGAATGGCAGATTCTGAGTCAAATTTCAACCCTCATTTCCACCTTTAAGACTCTCCTTTGCAAGCACAGCATGACACAACCTCCTACTCTCGTTTCTTGGTCACCTCCTCCTCATCCCTTCGTCAAGCTCAATGTTGATGGCAGCTCCTTGGGGAATCCGGGAAAGTTCGGCTTTGGTGGTCTCATTCGCAATACTGAAGGTCAATGGTTACTTGGCTTCTCCAGTTCATGTGGTTTCACTTCTAATCTTAATGCATAATTGTTTGCCATTTTTCAAGGACTTAGTACTGCTTGGGAAAGAGGTTTTCGACATGTTTGTTGTGAATCAGATTCTCTCAATGCACTTCAGCTAGTCAAGGAGGCTCCTTACCCTCACCATCCTTATGCAGCTCTTATTGCTAGCATTCGTCATCTTCTTTCTTACAACTGGACTGTCAACCTCCAGCATGTTCTCAGGGAAGCAAATGCTTGTGCTGATTGGCTAGCCAAGCAAGGATCATCTAGTGTAAATGATTGTGCTGTGGACCTCTTGTCCTTCTCTTCTTAGCTCTCAGCTTATGATGGATGCTATAGGAACTGTCTATTGTAGGCAGTAGTTTTCTTTCTGCGTTTCTTGTTTTATTTCCCTCACATAAAAAAAAAAATGTTATTGACGGTTGTTAGTAACAAATGAAAATAAGTTTTTAAAAAAAATTGTGTCATTGTTGCCCCCCTATCCTTCAATCCTGGGTTCGCCTCTGATAACAAATAATTTTGTGAACTCAACTTTTTATTTAATGAAATCTACTTAATAATAAGATATAATTTTGTGAATTCAATTTTTTATTTAATGAAATCTACCTAATAATAAAATATATTAAAAATATATCACTATCATTTCTAATAATGAAATGTAAAAACAATGATGGCTTTTGCCAAAATTAGTTTCCTTGACCTTCTAATGTTTTTCCTATATCTACAAGTCTACATAGAACAATTGCGTGACCTTCATGCAATAAATGAGCTGAGCTGAAAGGTAAAGGACACGATTTGTATAAATGATTTTACTTTAAAATAGGAGAATACTAATAAGTATTTATAAGACATTCATTAAAATATAAAAAGTGTAAAATTTTTATTAAAATATACTCTTACTGCAATTTTTAATAAAAAGTTTAATCAATTATTTCTTGACCAATAAAAATGTTTCTTAGCAAAACCCTTTCTAATATTAGTTGTTAATGATTCATATAAGAATTAAAAATTTAATTATTACTTTTAATTTTAAAAACTATACTATAATGTATTAATTTATACATATGTTCTTTGTAATAATATTTTTGTTTTATTGCACAGATCGAGATATTAAAAAATACAAGAAAAAAACTTGCTTTTTACTTGTTGAAATAATTAAAATAAAAACCTCCAACATATCTTGTACTAATGGTTCATCCCATCTCAATGAAATTCTTTTTGCTTACGAAATAAGTAAATAAAAACAACAAATTTTATTTCCATGAAAAGAGTACGTCGGTGATGACTAAAATTTCTTCTCTATAAATAAGATTGTGGTTATATATTAGTTCTCCAGGTACTAGCTAGCCAAAACTGAAGTAGCCATGGTTCATCTTACTTCTTCTTCTTGCTCTGATTTTCAACCTTCCAACCTGCTTCGTTTCACACTATTATTATTATTTGTTTCCTGCAAAACAAAGGCTTTGCTGAAACTGCCACCAGATGTTTCGGTTCCAGCAGTGTTTGTGTTTGGAGATTCAGTGGTGGATACTGGCAACAACAACAATAGAACAACATCGTTTGCTCGCTCCAATTTCCCTCCATATGGGAGAGACTTTCAGGGTGGCATCCCAAGTGGTCGATTTAGCAATGGAAAGGTTCCTTCAGACCTTATAGGTACTCTCTTCTCTCTGCACTTTTACACTTTTTTGAAGTTAATTTAAATGTTAGAAAAAAGGCAACTGTGTAAGTAACTTATGGATGGATACACATGCAACATTATTTCTATGACGATCCTATAAGTATCATGTTAAGAGTTTATTCTAGGCTTAGAATTCATTTTAGTTGAAACAACTTTAGATTTCCCAATTTGGTTCTAAGTTTCTGATCTACCTTTGCAAATTGAACCTGGATGCGCATCACCAAAATCACAAATAGTCGTTTTCGGTAAATTTTGACGTGGAAAATGATTCAAACATAGATCACAGACGAAAAATCAAATATGCAATAAGAATAATAACATGTTTGAAAACATACATTTAGAATAAAAGAATCACGTTTAAAACATAAAAAAATATAACTATTAATTTTTAAAAATTACATTTAAAACGTAACATCAAACAAGCTATAAGTTTAAAATTGACGCCCACATAATTAAGGGCCATCTTAAGCCCAACCAAACACATTGTATATTAATAAGTTTAACAATATTGTGAAGAATCAATTTTGCACACTAAAATAATCATATTTAACAGAAGCAAAACTTTGTTACTTATTTGGAAAAAAATAATTTTATGTAACATGCACTCCCATTTCACTTACCTGAGGCATGTGAAGGATTCGCTTATTAGTATCAATATCAGGACACTAACTCACCCTACTGGCATGACAGTACAGACTGACATAAATAAAAGAGAGCATTAAAAGCATTGAGAAGAACTCATGGTAGCTTATCTGCTCTTGTATTTTAGTCAGATAAATAAAAGAGAGCATTAAAAGCATTGAGAAGGACTTATATATGGTAGCTTATCTGCTCATGTATTTTAGTCAGAGATGCTACAGTGAATCGAAGAAACTCTTATATTTTAATTAATAATGCCTTGTTTGATTGCAGTGACAATAAAGAAAAAGAAATATTTTTTTTATTATTGCTTAATGCTTTGGCTACAGAGAAAAATGAAGTAAAAAAATCATCTAAAACCTATTTTTTTTAATAGAGAAATAAGAGAGAAAAACAGAAAACGACATTATTATATTAAAATAACATAAAAATTATTTAATATAATTTTAATTTTATTCTTAATAAAAACTTAAAATTTTACAACTTTTTATATTTTATAATTTTATTTTCTCTCCATATCAAATAATTTAAACATATGCTAACAGAGATGTAAAAGCGGAGTATTCAAAAAAAAAAAAAAAGATGTAAAAGCGGAATTGAGTTTAAAATATTATATTCACCCAAATAAATTTTAAAGTATAAAAGGTTTAACCGTTTAATTCTAATAGTCCACTTTTTAGTTTAAAATGTGTATAATTTTGGCCTTTCAATTTTTTTAGAGTTAATTAAGCTTTTAATTTTTAAAATTAGGAAAATTAAGATCCTTGGTTAATTTTTTTTTCTATTTAAAAGTCTAAAATTATTATTTTCTTGGAAGTTTTATGATGACATTGTGATGTGAAATACTTTTCAAAGTTTAGATTAAAAATAATTTCGTAAAAAAGTTATTAAATTTTTTAAGGAATTTACAAGGCATGATGTTAAGATTTGAAGAGGGGAATTTGGATTTTTAAATTAATAAAATTTTAAGGAACTTATAAGAAATGGTGTTAATATTTGAAGAGGAGAAGTTGGATTTTTATTTTAAATAAAATTTGATGTTTTGATTTGTGAGTTTTGAATAAAAAAAAACAGTTTAATCAGTTTTTGTAAATGTTTGGGGGTAAAAAATAAGAACATAAAAATTCTAAATAGGAAAAAAAATCAACAAAGAATTAAATTTACTAAATTTTAGAGAGAAAAAAATAATAGAAATTAACCGACACTTTGACTTGCTGAGGCCTAGCAAGTAGCACCTCCTTTTTTATATGATAAGGATAGAACATTTTTTGTGTGTTTTCAAGATATTAATATATTTATTTTTCATTTATATTTTATAAAATATTAAAAAATATAGAAAAAAATTATAAAAAGACACAACATTATTTTTCTCCAACTTTTATCTTTCTCTCTTTTATTTTCACTTATTTCACAAGTCATACTAAACATGTACTTTACAGTATTTATTGACCTAGGTTGAGTTTTTAATTCACGGGCCTCAAATGTCCAGGCATGCTGCTGGTAATTAATACATGTTATTGATTATGGGACCAGATGGTAGTAGTAGATATAGTAAAATTATAAATTAAATAACTGATATTATTTAGTACTTTATAGAGTATTTTTTTTCCTCTCGTTATGGTTATGCATGTGAGTGGGACCGGCTGGTAACAGATATAATAAAATCACTAATTAAAGAACTGATATTATTTACTTTATCACTTATCTCGTAGTAAGGTTATTTTACATGTGCGTGTATTGTAACATAACAGTTGAAGAGTTGGGCATTAAGGAGCTTCTGCCAGCATATTTGAAACCCAATCTCCAATCCAGTGATTTGATCACAGGGGTCTGTTTTGCTTCAGGTGGCTCAGGCTACGACCCTTTGACATCAATACTCGAGGTACTCTATACGTTGCTTCATTTCCATTAATAAATTAAAGCATTTTCGTTTGTATAGTTGTACTAGTATTTGTCATCTCACGTACACGTACTTGTTGTTGATTATAACCAGTCATCTATGCCATTAACTTTTTTTTTTTTTTTTTTCCATACAAGGGATCTATGCCAATAACTGGCCAACTGGATTTGTTCAAAGAATACATAGGGAGGGTGAAAGGGCTGGTTGGAGAGGAGAGAGCAAACTTTATCTTAGCCAACAGTCTCTTCATTGTAGTAGCAGGCAGCAGTGACATCTCTAATACGTATCGCACTAGATCTCTGCTTTATGATCTTCCTGCTTACAGTGATCTTTTGGTCAACTCAGCTTCTAATTTCTTAACGGTAAGACCTACTTAAGATAGTGTACATGTGTGTTTTGTTTTAAAAACATTAATTTGTCAATATAAGCCATATAAATTTATATCAATAATATTTTTTTTTAATATGTAGGAATCAAACACAACTCAGGCCAATAATATGATGATATATCATGTTATTTCTTAATTTATTTTTTTATTGTTGGATAGTATATATAGAGGCTTCTCTTGATAAGTAGGTTTCACTGGAACTTTATCCCTGTTTTTGTTCAACATCTATGGGAGCATTTTTTTTTTCCTTTCAAAATTCACGTCAAATCTATAAAATTAACGCAGAAAAAACTAATATTTGTTTCACGGTGGTGACCCTTGTTGAAAGTTACGTGAAACCAATCCAAACATATTAATGTCTTTCTTTCTTTTTGGCTATATTGTCAGAGAATTCAAATCCATCATATGATTTATTGATCTAAAAAATTAACATATAATATTAATATAATGTTAATAAAAACCTACAAAATTTACATTAATATTTTTGTTATTTAATAAAAATAATATCAATAGTTGATATTCTTTTGTTGATAAGTGACAAATTATTTTAATAGCATATACTATAATCCAGAACGTAAACGTACGTTCATCAATCTTTAATGCTACCATGTATGTATATTGATTCATTGAATTGAATTTATTAACTGAGTCACCAAAACCTTTTTGGTGGTGTATGAATTAAAAGGAAATAAATGAGCTGGGTGCACGGAGGATTGCAGTATTCAGTGCACCCCCAATTGGGTGTTTGCCATTTCAGAGAACAGTGGGCGGAGGATTAGAAAAAAGGTGTGCAGAAAGGCCCAACAACTTGGCCCAGTTATTTAACTCCAAATTGTCAAAGGAGCTTCATTCCCTCAACCGCAACTTTCCCAATAGCAGAAATGTTTTCATCAATATTTACGACCCTCTACTTGACATCATCGTCAATTACCAAAAATATGGTAAGTACTTTTGTAAAATAATCATTATTTTTCTTAAACTTTTGTAAAATGTTTCCTCTTTTTTTCGATGGCACACAGGCTATAAAGTTGGAGACACAGGATGCTGTGGCACAGGCAGAATAGAGGTTGCAATATTATGCAACCGTTTCGATTCCACTTGTCCCAATGTTCACGATTATGTCTTTTGGGACAGTTTTCATCCCACAGAAAGCGTTTACAAGAAGCTCATAGCTCCTATTCTTCAAAAATATCTCTACCAATTCCAGTGAGCACTCATTTTTAAGTAATAAAGCCTCAAACTTGTGGGTGGGCACTTGGTTGTTAGATCCGAATAACTGTGTTAGTGTGTATGAGCAATTTGTTAGAATCATGTCCATTAATATTATTTAATTATTAGATTAAATGTTAGATTTTTAATATTAATTATGAAAATAAGTTTGATGGCATATTTTAATTGATGAATATGATTTGGATTTATTATGTGAGTGAGTTTATGATGGATTCTTGTTATTCAAATGAAGAGTTTTGTATAAAATAGTGGGTCACTCCCTTCCTTTACCCCTGTGTGTATCATAAAAAATTACTTACATCTAAATTGTTTTAAGTTTTGTGTATTGCGGATTCTTTTATAAATAAAACCTTTTTTTTTTTATAAAAATAAATAAATCCCCAATTTATTGTGAGAAATAATTTTACCTAGGACTCTTAGATGATAGCTTTGCTGATGTTTTGTTTCATATCTATGGTGACTGTAACATTCTCTTCTTTTTCTTAATTTTTATATTCTGAGAAATAAATTTATATCCTTTAAGTTTTTATTTTTTTTATCGTTTACTATTGTATGCTTTTGAATTTTGTTTGCAGCTAAATTTTTTTCGAAAGATCTTATTTATTTAATTTTGGGGAAAAATTGTAAATTTAAATAAACTTATTTTTGGACACAAGTTAAATTTCAAATAATATTATTAGTATTAAAAGATTATTTTGTTGAAGTTTAAATATTGATATTGTACGTTAAAAATATTTACATGAATTTTTGAATTTTTTTATTTAAATTGTAGAGATTTAGAGAATTTTTTTTATTTTTCTAAACCTCAAAATTATGATTCAAATTGTCTTTGGGAGGAGAACTTTTATTCTCGATAGAGTAATAATTTGGTAAGCCAAATTATTCTACTAGACTAGGACCATGAAAATTAAGTTTTGGATATTTTGATATCCCATAAAAAAAATTAGAAGTCTCGTTTACATTTGTTAAACCCAAGGTCCCAAGCCCGACATACACTCCTTTGTTGTGTTAAATTTTTGGCAAATCTTATTTACACCTCTTTTTTTTTTTTCTCTTCACCCACTCTCCCTCGGATTTTTTGGACTTTTTGAAATACAAAAACTATTCCCATCCTTCCCCCTCTCTCCTCTCACCTTCACCCCTCCCGCCTCCTCCACCACCATGCGAGTGTGTATTCTCTCCAATATTGAAAATTGTCAGTAGGAGAATTTCTAGTAATGAAGAAAATCCGCACGCCCACCATGCACCCTCTTTTCTCATTTTTTTTCTTTCTTTATTTGCTTTCCTTCAAAGTTATTCGGGGCCATTTAGATGTTTTATTTTTTTTATGCTTTTTACAAATATTATGAAAATTAATTTTCATCAATGATTTTTTTTTATAAAAGTTGCAAAAATATAGACGGGTGGTTAGAAGAGAAAAAAGAGTGGATAAAATGTGCAATTGCCCATTTCTTTTTCCTTCTTTCTCTTGGGCCGACGTGAGCCTTTTCTTAGGTCTAGTTATTTTAGCTTTTGCTTTTCTTTATTCATCCGCTGCGCTACTCATTCGAGCCCAATGTGTACTTTTGTCTTTTCCTTTTTGTAAAAGATCTAACGGATCATAGAGTTGGTGGCTCATAAACCAAAGTTGGGGGTGTGGTAAGTGGTAACCTTTAACGTGATTGCTTCACTAAAGTTAGCTGGAAATTGATGTTATTTGATTGTGCTATTTTCCAATTTATAGCGTGGTGCTCGAGTTTGTTTTTTCTGAGATTGGGGTGAAATTGGTTTTAAAGTTTGGCTGCAAAATTTTGAGAGTGTAGAAGTCTACCAGGAATGTTAACAACATATTTTCTACACTATCTTTTAAACACATTTTATTATTAATTAAAATTTATTATGATATAAAATTAAAAAAGAAACTAATTAAATAAGCGAGTCTCACAAAAAATTGTGATTTTCAATAATTTTAATTAATAACAGAGGTGTGTTTAAAAGAGTATGTCAAGTGGTATATTGTTAGCATTTCTCATATTGATATTTGAGTGGCAAATAAGATTGTTTAAAAATAAAAATAAAAAATTGTACTTCCTTATTAAGTATGTACCAAAAATATTTTCTTTAAAAAAAATTGAATACTTAATCTAGATACATATAGATACTTTTTGGGTATGTATCAAGCCTATCCAAGTCGGTCATTTGTGAGAGAAATTGGAGTTCATATTTCGTTATCCATTCCATGAAAAGAAATAAGCTTAACCCTAAAAGAGATGAAGATTTAGTTTTTATACATACAAATATTCACCTCCTTTTTAGAAAGAATAAAACAAGGTGAGAGCAAAACGTGAGATATTGGTGGAGATGAATGGGATTCACTTAAAGGAGTTGACATTCTTAAAGTTGCCACTCTTTTTATTAATGAACCAACTATAGAGGCCATTTTTTCCAATGACGATGAACAAGGAGTTGAAACTGTTAAAGTGTGATATCATAGTTACGATTTAGGTGTTATAATATTTATTGGTGAACATTTAGTATTATAGTTTTTTTATTATGAGATATTTTTTTGTCATATTAAAGAATTTAATCTCCTTTTATATTATAAATTATACTTATTTGTGTTTTTTTTATCATTTATAAAATTTATTCATTTTTATACTAAATTCTATTTTCATATATATACATTTTTTTTAAAAAAAAAATATAACGTACTCCTATCCTAGATTTTTAAAAAATTTCGTACTCGTACTTGTATTCTTGATTCATAATTCCTAAACAATTAATCATGTTATTCGACAGTATTTCTGAAACACAATGAAATTCTTAATTCATGTTTTTGCATCATTTTGAAATTGAAATAGCTACAATCGACTGGATTAACTTTTAAGAAGCTTCACAACTACAATACAACATCACATTCTTGGTCTTGAGTTAATCTTTAATCGTGGATGCATTTGTTGATAGGGAAAGTATATCAATTTGTTGAAACATTTTGCTGGCAGGGAATGAAATGCATTTCTGATTGCTTTATGCTTTTCGTATGTCCTTTGAAGACATAGCCAGCTCTAAAAAGGGAATACTTAATGCAAGTCCACAAGTCATTTCTTGCTTATATTAGGCTTTCAACACTAATTTAAAACACTAAAGATACTTGGCTCCCATGGCTTTTTGAACCCAAGATTCAAAAGAAGCTCAAGATGTGAATATGGTGGTGGTTGTCTCTGGTGTCGCTATTTCACCATCCGAGCAACAACTGTCGATTGTTGAGGATAACCATCCAATTACAAGTTTCTGTAATTGTAAATAAGATGCTTATAAATATAAATCCTATTAGACAAAATAACATAAATAAATTAAAATAAGTCAAACTAAATTAGATTCAACATCCAAAAGGTAAAAGTAAACAATACCATCGCTACAAGAAAAAAGCTAATTACCGACGGATTATGATTCCGTAGGTAAATTTAAATTACTGACGGATATAATTACCGACGGATTATGATTCCGTAGGTAAATTTAAATTACCGACGGATTTATATCCGTCGGTAATATGAATTTACCCACGAATTTTACCGACGGATTTTTCCATAGGTAATAAAATTCGTAGGTAACATATAAAAATCCGTAGGTAACTCCATAAGTAATAAAATCCGTGGGTAACATATAAAAATCCGTAGGTAACTCCATAGGTAATAAAATCCGTGGGTAACATGTATAAATCTGTAGGTAACGATAAAAATGAGAGATACTGACAGTGTAAAATAATTTTACATTGTTATCCTATCACAAATCACTATCCTATGATTAATTCATCCTAAAAATCACTCCTATTATTCCTTGCTTGAATTGCTTATTCTAGCACCGAAGATCACGATCATCTTCATTGCTGTCAAAATAACATTAAATCATTTCAATCTATTTTGAAGTTCATATTTATTCTTTAATCCAAGTGTCTCCATATGCCACAAAATCACAAACGAAATAACTACATACTGAAATTCAAGATTTAATACCAAAATTTAATAATATAACATTTATAATAATTAATTTTTATAATATATTGCCATGGTATAAAAATTATAATGTGAAATATTATTAATTATTGGTATATTAATACTCAATTAAGTTATAATTGAGTCAAAAATTAAGTTGCTCTAAAAATTTAAAATTTATACTCAATTTACTAATATAACATTAATTAAGAATGAGTCAAAATTCTTATTTTAATCACATACTGGATATTAATTTATATAATGTGTATAAAACAAAGAAAAAAAGAGTGTCAAAATGTTAGTGGACTATTATTTATTTATGTATAAAATAAAAATCAGTATGTAACGTATAAAAATCCGTAGGAAACAATAAAGAGAGAGAGATCAAGCCAATTTGGTCATGCCAACATATTAAAAAGGGCAATGAAACACTTAAATACTATATATAAGAGTGATTAAAAGGTTTTATTTTTATTGATTAAAAAAGTTTATAAAATATATTTTAAAATAGAAAATTCTATATTATAATAATAATAATAATAGTAATATAAATAAAATGACACATATATAATAATAATTTATCTTTTAATTTCTAGTATTATTTATAATTTAAATAAATTATTATAAATTGTAATTAATTTCTATAACATATAATATAATAATTTACATATTTATAAAACAATAAAAAGATAGAGGCAAAATGTTGGTGGGACTATTATTTTTTATCTACTATCATTATAAGAAAATTCTAGGCTAGTTTTTATTTTTATTTTTATTTTTATAAAACCAAATCCTTTGAATCGAACCAAACCAAACCCACAAACCCCGAAACCCTTCAATCCCTAAACGCATTGTTTCCTCCATCCTCAAACCCTAACTCGCTCCCTATGACGTCGACGCACACCACCCCGCTTCCCCATGGAAGCTTCGTGACACCATGCATGTGGATGCTGAGGTCGTCCGGGACGATTTTGGCGAGCACAGCGGCGCTGCGATCGAAGCCGTCGTTGTAGAGGGCGTCGCAGCAGGAGCTCCAAGGGTTGAGGTTGTCACAATTGGTTTGGGGGAGGTCGTAGACGAAGACTTTGCCAGTGAACGACGGTTCGAGAAGAGTGATGGACGGTGGTGTCGATGGCGGGGAGGGGAGAGGAAGCTACCCTTAGGTTCGTGATTTCCTTCATTCCGTCAGGTTCTCTACAGTTTGTGGGTAAGATTCACCCAAGTTCACATTTCATCTCTCAATCTTGTATCTTCTTTTATATTTCTTTTCTCTCTCACACATAATTTAACTATAGATTTCATTTGAGTTTGATTGAGTTTAATTTTGACAAAGCAGATCAAGAATTCGAATTTGCAGTTTGTGGGTAAGATTCACCCAAGTTCACATTTCAACTCTCACTGTCGTATCTTCTTTTATATTTCTTTTCTCTCTCACACATACTTTAACTGTACGTTGATTTCATTTGAGTTTGATTTAGTTTAATTTTGACAAAGGAGATGAAGAATTCAAATTAAATTCTTTTGTAAAATGTTGGGTTATTAGTTTTACTCATTTGTCATTTTATTTGTTCATTAACATAACAATAAAGTTGGAACTTGTATTTACTTATTTAATCAAACTAGGTGAACTTAGTGTCTCTTTTGTCACTTTTGAGATGTTTTTAATTTAGGTGAGCTTTCTCTTGTATTTTATATCTTTTGAAGAAGTTAACTAATTCTTTTGTCAACCATATTCATAGCAATAATTCTGTTTTTGCAGACCATTTGAACTTGTATTTCTTTTTGTATTATATCTAAACTTGTCAATGTGTGTTTTCTTAATCTGAATAAATTGAATGTTCATTTGGCTTATGATCCTTTTTTCTTCTTTTTCCTTTGGATTTGGATTTGGATGCTTTGTTTTAATGTAGGAAAGCTTTGCACTTGCAGTGCAGTCACAACAAAAAGTTAACTAAAACATGAGAGCTTAAATGAGTTGGTTAAGGTGAAGAGTGATTGGGAAATCACATTCTATGGGAAAATGCTCTTAGATTCTGCAGACATGCAGCTGTTTGAAATAGTGACAATTTGTTTCACTAAACTCTCTAATTCTCTTTCATTTTTCTTCTCTCAGTTGTGGATGTATTCTAATGACTATGTGATCCAGGTAAAAGGTACCTGCTGATTTGGGTTGTGTTCATTTTTTATTTTTTACTCCACGTTCATAAATTATTTTTTTACAATTTTCTAATTATGTTTTCTTGTTCCTTTGTAATTTGTGCATGTTTGCTTGAGTTTTGCAAGTTGATATTGTCATTGACAAGCAAATCGAAAAGGCCCTAGGTGTAAAAGTTGAAGTTACACATGAAATTTTCCAGGGAAGTATAGAATATCAGGACTGACTTCACAACCTACAAGAGAGCTTATGTATGTCTTTTTTAACTTTAGTAGGTAGAAGTTGTACTTTTTAGACATGTCCTACCAATGTTTTAAAAACCGGACCGGACCGGCCGGTCCGACCGGAACCCGGTGGTATAACCGGTTCGGTTCGACAATAGGACTGGATATGCATCTGACCCGGTACGACCCGGGTCGAACCGGCCGGTTTTTGCAAAAAATCGGTGACTCGGGTTGAACCGGGTTGTGATATGATTTTTTTTTTTTTGAAAAAAAAGTACTGAAATGATGTGTTTCAATTTATTTTTTATTTTTTTTGTGTATGAAACTTATTTATGGACTTGTATTGTCATGATTATTGGTTGTTATTTCTTATTTGGAATATTAGGTACTTTATAATGACAATAATTTAAAATTTGAAGTGTTAAATGATTAAATTATGTTAGCTATATTATATTTTTTTAATTTTTTAATATATATCGAGTCAAACCGGTCCGACCAGTGACCCACCGGTTCGACCAATGACCCATTAATCCAGTATCTCGACCGGTTCGATGACCGGTCCGGTTCTTAAAACACTGTGTCCTACTATGAAATGATTATCACTTTTCTCCTAAAGGTCTCATACTATAGTCAGTAGTACCATAATGTTCCTTCATTTTCACCTTTTTTATTTTTTTTTATTTTATTTCTTATGCATGCGAAATGGTAATGCCTGATTCCTCTTGCATATATATTTTTTTTCTTGAGAATTTCACTTATAAACATGATTTCAAGAAAAAGAATGCTTAGCATTTCTCTAGTTATCTATATTTCATTTCAGTTTTCAGAACTTTATAAAAAAAATTCTTTTATAATGTGAGTACCCAATTTTATCCGGGTGCATTAAAATTAAAAAAAAAGAGAGAATAAAAAGAGAATGAAAAAATAAAAACTGAAAATAAGTTAGTTATGAGTAGTTGAGTGGTAGATATTGGCAACAATCACGTAGTGGAAGCAAGGAAGTTGTTAACAGAATATTGAGAGAATTTGAAGAAAGATATGAGAAGATATGATCACGTAGCTATCGGTCAAGTACTAGCAGAAAAATAGGAGGAGTGGAGATAATCAGTTGCAAGCAAGTTTGCCTATAAAAAGCTCTCACAAGCACTCAGGTGGGGAGGAGGAAAGGAGGCTCTAAAAAATTACACAATCAACTACGCGTATTCAGCAGTCCATGATCGTGCGTCTCAACTACACTCATCGTATCTCACCAAGCCCGTGCCTTGTTTTCATTTTTGTTGCAAGTCTCACAGTCAGGTTTCAACCATTTTTTCATTTGATCCCTTTATATGTACGTGTCATTCACTTGTCCAGGACGATAATGCTTAAGAAATTGGTTTTGTTCCTATAGCTTCTGTACAAAATAATAAGGAAACATTTAAAAGGTACATTGTTTTATTGTATCATGATACACGTGTATGTCTTGTGGTGTTCTATCTCCCTGTAGGTAATTAAAGATTTATTCTTTTTTTTTTATGTTGTTGTTTATTGGTTTTATTGAAGAAAGCAAATAAGGCTCACGGCTTTAGTTCTAAGAACAATGTTGCGGTTTTTAAATTGTCCAAATGCAAATCCCTTCATTTTGTCAAAATAAATATTTTCATTGTAAAATAAATTTCTGACTTTTTTTTTTCTTTCTTTAATTCATATTATTCGTAGTATTTGTGATTTTAAATAAAATAATGATTTTAACTCATGCAATGATTTGTGACATTAATTGAGTAGCAATTCTACCTTTAATGTTACTTAAATCTTAAAAGTTCATAGAATAGCCATTTGCTATCTTAAGCTTTTGTGCATAGAGTTGTTTTCATTTAACAAAAACATAAATAATAAAAAATAAAAAAAATATTTTCTTTTTGGGGTAAAATAAATATTCATAAAGTTGTATAATCTTGCGCAATTAATTATAGGTACCGTTTTTAACGGGTGTTATAGGGTGCTAATACCTTCCCTACACGTAATCGGCTCCCGAACCTATCTTTGATTTCAAAGACCATTTTTTAGGGTTTTCCAATGTTTTCTCTCAAAATTAAAATATTGGTGCGACTCCATTTTTAATTATTTTGGCGCCGTCTCGGTCGTGACCCCGGTTGCGACAGATGGCGACTCCACTGGAGATCTTTTGAGAGTCAAGCCTTAAATAATTAATTGCGCAAAATTATAATTTTATAAATATTTGTTTTACCCCTCTTTTCTTTTTCTTGTATTTTTTGTTGTTGTAAATATTATCTTACTTTTTGTAGGTATTGTTTGTTTTGTCTCAACCCTAGGCTAGAAGACTATTATTTTTGTATATATTTGTGTTGTTTCTTCTTTGTGCAGATTTGGGTAGTTGTTAGGGTTACCAGGTTTGTATGTTCCCCGCACACACTCCACAATCACTTACCTCACACACTTTTGGGGCTCTATACCCGAGCCTGTGCCAACCTAGGAGTAGACGGTGCCTCAATGACTGATATTGAGGGGCTTGATGCCCACTTGCCAGTTGTTGAGTTACCACTCAGATTGTTACTGGTATCATAAGTCAGTCATATTGAAATGGTATCATCCCTTCCTTGTGATTGAATCATGGGCTGGGTCCTTATCTGTGTGATAAGGGCAATCTGGGAACCAATAAATCTTTAGGATTTTAGATCCACCCATGAAAACTTTGCACTATACATGGATTTAGTGACCTCCCAAAATTAGGGCCATGACCTTTTAGGAATATCCCACCCTAGGTTTATACATTAATAGGTCACACGGGGAACATACTTTTTATTCTTCATCATTTTTGTACATAGTTATCATAACATTTAGCAGTAGTAACATGTTAATCTTTTCATGCATAACATGCATTTTTCATGCATTTCAAAAATATATATTCATGCATGTCAAAAAAAAATAAAAAATTCAAGCATATATGCATATTAGGAGCATCTAGGTTGCATCTCAATTAGGTATATCTCATCTCACTATTTTTTTTTTTTTTTAGGATAGACAGGCTGGATAGTGTTTAATATGGAGGAGATTCAAAGGCATACTAGCAATGCACCAAGGCCTGCTAAGAACATGAGGATTGATGTACTGAAAAATGACCTTCAAAAAATAGATCAAATTCGTCAAAAGATGACTAAAAAAGCATGCTCAAGTTTTGAGAAGAAATATGGTCGGATTCTGGATTTGTTGTTGATCTCCGTTAAAGCCCCGACACTCAGTGCTTTAGCTCAATTTTGGAATTCAGATCTGAGATGTTTTGAACTACCTGCTTTGGATCTCGTGCCAACAATAGAAGAATATGAGATCATGTTGAAGTTGCCCACCAAGGAAAAGGCTAGGGTTTATCTCTACAAGGGAAGCTATATAGCAAGAAAGAAAGTAGCCAAGTTGATTGGCTTATCACTGGATCAAACAGAATTCGAAAGCAAGGGATCTATCCAAGGGTGGAATAAAACCTTCCTAGAAAAGCATTTGGAGGCTCTGGCCGAAAAGAAGAATTGGGAACACTTTAATACGACTCTGGCATTACTTCTTTATGGGTTGATTTTATTCCCGTTCACTTTGGGCATGGTCGATCAAGCAGCTATGGATGTGTTCTTTGGTTACGAAACACAAGGAGCAAATCCAATTCCAGCTATTTTAGCAGATACTTTCCTTTCCATGGAGGTATGCCACCAGAAGAAGAGAGGGATGTTACGGTGTTGCAATCACTTGTTGTATGTTTGGTTTGTGACCCATTTGTATGCATCCAATCATATGGGTTACATGCCAGATCCTTTACGAAGCTTTCATCGCATCCCAATAAAGAATCAAGAAGCTACTGAGTGGAAGAAGGATTTCTCAAGATTTGAAGCGGAACATTATCCATGGGCATGTCCTTGGTATCATCCCAGGGATACAATTTTCAATTGTGGGAACTTCCGAATGTGCCATTAATGGGGCCAAGAGGGTGTGTAGCATACACCCCGACAGTAGCTCTTAAGCAACTTAAATGGACTCAGGGCATGCCTAAGATTGAAGAATTAGGAGGACTTAGTTTTCAGTATGCTTCAAGCGATGGAAATAGGCAACAGGCAGAAGTCAAAGCAGCTTGGGGTGATGTTAAAAAAAAAGGGGAAAGAGAGCTTGGAAAAACTCATGTGACTGCCTCCTTAGAGTATAAAGAATGGAGAAAGGCCAGAGGAATTCCTGTTCTTATTCACAAAGAATCCTCACATGGAGAGGAATTTAGCCAAGCATTGGCTTCGTTGAATTCTCAAGTGGAAATCTTGAAGGCTCAAATGAGGTTGATGGAGGAAAGAGAAAAAAATGCAAAAACAGAAATATAAATCCTCAAGAGGCAGTGTCAAAAGAAAGACATGGAGATAGAACACTTAAAAGACAAGTGCACTGATGCCCATGAAAATTCGACTCATGCAAAGAAAGCAAGGAAAGGGAAGGAAAAAGAGACAGAGTCCGCTCTATCTAAAATGAAAGAAATGCAAGACAAAATTGAAGCAATGGAAAAAGAGATGGAAGAATTAGAGATAAATAGTTCTGTACAAGAACAAAGGATATAGTGTTTGCATGAAGAGTTAACTAGGAGAGCCCTTGATGCAGATAAAGGGTGGGGATTAGCTAGTGACTATCTTGACTCACTCACGAAAGCAAACCGAAATGAAGAGCGCTTGTCAAAGAAGATTGATGAGTTGACGTTTGAACGAGAAAAATTGAAGTCTGATGTAGAGGGGTTGCGTTTGATTGCTGACCATCACTGCGAAAAGAAGAAGGAATGGATAAAAACTTGTGAAGATATGACCAATTGTGTTCAACATCATGTTGTAAGCCTAGTAACACAGGTTAATGAAGTGAATGAGGAGATCAACTCAAATCCAGGAATGAAGCTCCCTTGGAAGGTTTTTAAGCTATTGAAGTATTGTCAAAATCTAGGCAGGAACCTCATGTAGAATGAGATGCAATGTACTCATCCATTTCAAATAAAGATTGTATTTCAAAATTTGAAATATAATAAAGTGAGGTTGGATTTTGCATTTTTGATCAATATTGACTTTGCTCTAGACATTATCCATCGAGGAAAGAATTTTCCCTTGGGTAATTGTCAACCACATTTTTAACTTGAGATGATTGGTCCTTGTTTGGAAGTGTGGGGCTCGTCTTGCATTACTAGTAGACAAGACCTCGTCCATTGAGGAGCGAATACTCCCTTCGAATGAGTGTCAACCATTTGGCGGCCTAAGAGAGAGTTTTCCTCTAAGTGCCAAAATATGGGGAATATCCTTCAACATTGGACACTTTCATATTTTGCTTCTTTTGTTCTTTTTCTTTTATACTTACAATGTTTTCTACACAGTAGACGATAAAATCAGGAAAGAAAAGTGTATCCTCGGAACCCTTATAGAATGCGATCCCAAGCAAAGATGGAGGAAATGGAATAACGCAATGAGCAGATGAGGAATGACATTGATCAAATGAAAGAGCAAATGGCGCAAATGCTAGAGGCAATACGCGGGTTAGAAAAGAAAAATTTACAAGGGACCCCTTCGATGACTAGAGGAGAAATGTCAGTTCAAGCGCAACCACAAGCATCAATGGTGCCCTTGACTCTTCATCTCAATAGACCTGCGCAACAAGTTGATCCTCCAAAAGTGCAATGGCCCCCATATGGCCTTCCACCTAATTACACACCCCCAACAATGGCAAATTTGACAGAAAGTGACCCATTTTTGACTTAACTGCAAACTGCCCAACCACAGGGCTCAACCATGAATTTTGTTCATCCACAAAACATATCTCAGCCCCAAAATACTGACTTTGCCACCCAAGGAAATCCCTCGAACTATCAGGCGACCATGAATTTCCACCGAAGTATAGAAGGATTTCAGCCACCATTTGCAAATGAGCAAGTTCAGTCTAAAGAAAAGTTGCAAATGTTGGAGGAGAGATTGAGGGCTGCTGAAGGTAGCAGTTATGACATTGGAGATGCCGTTGATCTCTGTTTGGTTCCAGATGTAGTGATTCCCCAAAATTTAAAGTTCCAGAATTTCATAAGTACAAGGGAACCAGTTGCCCAAAGAGTCATCTGACTATGTATTGTAGAAAAATGGCAGCACATGCTCGTAATGATAAACTTCTCATTCATTGTTTCCAAGATAGTTTGACTGGGGCAGCTTTAAATTGGTACATACATCTTGAGCGGGTCCATATTCGTTCTCGGAAGGATCTAGCAGATGCTTTCCTTAAGCAATACAAGTATAACATTGATATGACCCCGGATAGATTTGAGTTGCAGCTAATGTCAAAGAAAGATAATGATACATTTAAGGAATATGCACAAAGATGGTGAGAAATGGCAGCCCAGGTGGAACCTCCTTTGTCTGACAAAGAAACAGTGGCCCTTTTTATTGATACCTTAAGAGCACCGTTTTATGACAAGATGATTGGAAGCATTTCTTCTAATTTCTCAGATATAGTCATCATCGGGGAAAGAGTGGAGAATGGCACGAGGAATGGCAAAATCACTCTTGATTCCTTTGGAACGACTGGCACCAAGAAACCCTTAAGCGGGTCAGGGAAGAATAAAGGAAGGAGAGGCGAATATGGTGACATTCAATTCCCCTGGGATACCTAACTATGGACCCTCTCATTCACAACAAACATTTAACACTCCCTACATGGCCTACCCTCACATCACCACCATCTCACAAAACCCTTATTCTCAATCTTTCCGCCCAGCCTCAGCTGCTTCACCCATAACACAAACACCCACTGCAAATACCAATCAAAACAGACCTCAAAACACCCAAAACCAGAAACCAGTTGAATTTGACCCCATTCCCATGTCTTAAATTGAGTTATTTCCTCTCTTACTTCAAAATGGATTGATAGCACCTATCCCAATGAACCCCATAGAACCGCCATATCCCAGGGGATACGATGCTAATGCCAAATGTGATCATCATGCAGGAGCTATTGGTCATTCCACAGAAAGTTGTAGAGCTTTGAAGTTCAAGGTACAAAGGTTGGTTAAGGCTGGGTGGTTGAACTTCAAGGAAGATTGGGAGTAATCCTTTACCAGGTCATGGAGGACCATTAGTTAATGTTATTGGAGAAGATATGGAGCAATGCATGAGATTGAAGATAGGAGATGTGAAGACCCCATTGAAAACCATTTTTGGAGAGATGTGCAAATTTGGCATGATTAAGGGAAGTTCAAATGGGGGTGTTGGGTGCGGATTACACCCTGATGAAGATCATGTAATTGAAGAATGTGGTGGCTTTAAGCAGATTGTGCAAGACTTGATGGATAGGAAGTTGGTGCAAATAGGATACTGTAGAAGTGATGTATTGGCAATTGATGCGTCATCGACCTTTCCTAAGCCCTTGGTTGTCCATTACACTAGGGGTGCCACTTTCTCGACTCCTAGTGTGCCGAGGTCTATCACCATACAGGTACCAAAGGCTTTCCTTTATAAAGACAATAAGGCGGTGCCATGGAAGTATGATGTAGAGGTGCGTGTAGATGGATGTGATGGAAATACGTAAAGGAATACCAATGATGAATCTCCGGATGTTACAAATATTGCAGGCATTGGTGGCATGACTTGAAGTGGTCGAATATACACTCCAGACAAGTTAATGGTCAAACAAAGGAGGGGCGAGGAGAAAGAAAAATAGGGGGTTGAGCCTGAAGCTGTTGGAAGGGAGATAATAAAGAAGCAAGAAGGAAAGAAAGAAGTCTCTGATGAAGAAGCTTATGAATTCTTAAGGCTCATAAGGCAAAATGAATATGCAGTGATAGACCAACTGAATCACACTCCTGCCAAGATATCACTTTTATCACTATGCTGAACTCGGAATCTCATAGGAAGGTATTGTTCAAAATATTGAATGAGGCTCATGTCGTTCACGACATCTCTGAAGAGAAAATTGAAGGGATTATTGGTAACATTATTGCTAATAATCACCTCACTTTTGCTGATGATGAGATGCCTGTGGAGGGAGCAGGGCATAATAAGGCCTTGCACATATCAGTGAAATGCATGGATCATATCTTGGCAAGAGTTCTAGTTGATAATGGTTCTTCATTGAATGTGATGCCAAGGACAACACTTGCCAAGCTACCATATGATGAGTCATACATGAAGCCAAGTGCTATGGTGGTTAGAGCTTTTGATGGGTCACGTAGGGAAGTGATTGGTGAGATAAGCCTACCCATTCAAATCGGTCCTGTTACCTTTGAAGTGGTGTTTCATGTGATGGACATTACACCAGCTTATAGTTGCCTTCTTGGAAGACCTTGGATTCACTGTGCGAGGGCTGTGCCTTCCACACTTCACCAAAAGATGAAATTTATTGTTGATGACAAGCTGGTTATTATTTCCGTCGAGGAGGACTTATTGGTTAGTAAGCCCTTATCGACTCCTTATATTGAAGCTGTTGAGGAGGCTCTTGAGACTTCATTTCAAGGACTTGAGGTTGCCAATGCCACTTATGTGAAAGAAGGAGAGATTGTACCCAAATCCCAACCATCGAGTGCTTACATGATGGTGGCGAAAGTAATGCTTGAGAATGGGTATCACTATGGATGTGGACTGGGAAGAAATGTGCAGGGTTTGATTCAACTGCCTGACTTGATAGAAAATAAAGGTCGATTCGGTTTGGGTTACAGACCTTCAAAGGCAGACAAAATGAGGGTTGCGCATGAGAGAAAAGAAAAGAGGTTAGCCAGGCTGGGGAATAGGGAGCCTAAGACTGAAGGGGTCCCTATATATGATCTACGGAAGAGCTTCTGGAGTGCTGGGTTCGAGTTTCCAAACTCGGTAGCTGCTGCTGAACAAGACATTCCCGAGGATGAGCACATCAACTGGGTTCGCGCTTGCCCACCAAATGTCGAGCTTAGCAATTGGAAGATTATTGAGCTTCCTATGGTTTTCAATTCGAATTTCAAGTAATTTTGTAATTCAAATTCTATTGCTCTGCCCAAGGCTTTAGGATTTTCCTTTGTTAAATAAGGGCTCATGTTTCCTTTCAGTATATCATTAATAAAAATGCATTTTGAATTTTTCCAATATAGGCTTTATTTCTTTTCTCATCTTTATTTTCTTTCTTCTTTATCTTATTCAATGCCTTTGTTGTTCCTATTTCGACCTCAAATAATGCAAATTTGAAAATAATACGCTTGAAAGTGATAATGCTAGTATCGCACCAAGTAGTTTTGAGTGTCTCGACAATCATGCCGACGAGGAAATTGAGGATGATTTGGGACCTTTCCCCGAATTATTGAGGTTAGTGGAGTAAGAGACTAAAGAGATTCGTCCTCATGAAGAATTGATTGAGGTGATTAATTTGGGGACTAAAGAGGAGAAGAAGGAGGTCAAAATTGGCACACTCATGAAAGAAAATGAGCACCACAAGTTGATAAAAATCCTACGTGACTACAACGATGTCTTCGCGTGGTCATATCAAGATATGCCAGGCCTTGATGCTAGTATAGTGGAACATAAGTTGCCACTAAAGCCAGAATGTCCTCCCATTAAACAGAAGTTAAGGCGGATGAAACCCGAGCTATCTCTAAAAATTAGAGAAGAGGTTAAAAAGCAGTTAGAAGCGGGTTTTCTTGTTGTTGCCAAATACCCCGAATGAGTTGCTAATATAGTCACAGTTCCAAAGAAAGATGAGAGAGTTAGAATGTGTGTTGATTATCGGGATCTAAATAGAGCCAGTCCAAAGGATGATTTCCCACTACCTCATATTGACACGCTAGTGGATAATACAGCCCAACATTCATTCTTTTCCTTCATGGATGGCTATTCTAGATATAATCAGATCAAGATGGCTGAGGAAGACATGGAGAAAACTACATTCATCACACCATGGGGCACTTTTTGCAATAAGGTCATGCCATTTGGACTAAAGAATGATGGGGCAACATACCAGAGGGCCATGGTGACTTTGTTTCACGACATAATGCATAAGGAGATCGAAGTCTATGTAGATGACATGATTGCCAAGTCAAGGAATGAAGAAGATCATGTAATTCATATGTGGAAGTTGTTGGAGCGGTTGAGGAAATTCAAATTGAGGCTAAATCTAGCTAAGTGCACTTTTGGCGTAAAGTCTAGCAAGTTGTTAGGGTTTATAGTTAGCCAAAGAGGAATTAAAGTGGATCCTGACAAGGTTCGAGCAATTCTTGAAATGCCACCTCCCTGCTCTGAAAGGGAAGTTCGAGGGTTCTTGGGGAGGTTGAATTATATTGCCCGATTCATATCCCAGCTAACAGCCACACGTGAACCTATCTTCAAGCTGTTGTGCAAAAATCAACCAATGGAGTGGAATGATGACTGCCAAGAAGCCTTTGAGAAAATAAAACAATATTTGCAACTTTCCCCAATTCTGGTGCCACCAGTCCCTGGAAGGCCTCTCATTATGCATCTGACTGTGTTGGATGGGTCTATGGGTTGTGTGTTAGGACAACATGATGATTCTGGAAGAAAAGAATGTGCCATTTACTACTTGAGCAAAAAGTTCACTGATTATGAGTCTAGATACTCGCTGTTGGAGCGAACTGTTGTGCACTAGCATGGGCAGCCCATCGCTTAAGACAATATATGCTAAGCCATACGACTTGGTTGGTGTCTAAAATGGACCCGATTAAGTATATTTTTGAAAAGCCTGCTCTTACAGGAAGGATTGCTCGTTGGCAAGTTCTCTTATCGGAGTATGACATTGTGCATGTAACCCAGAAAGCAGTAAAAGGTAGTGCTCTTGCAGATTATTTAGCACATCAACTTGTGAACGATTATCAGTCAATGCAGTGCGAATTCCCTAATGAAGACATAATGGCGGTGCTCCATGAGGAAGAGTCATAAAAAGAAGAAGAATGGATCATGTTGTTTGATGGTGCATCTAATGTACTGGGGCATGGGATTGGTGCCATATTAATCTCCCCGAAAAAGCAGTATATTCCAATCACGGCAAGGTTATGTTTTGACTGTACAAATAATGTGGCGGAGTATGAAGCATGCACTTTGGGGATGCAGGCAGCTATAGAATCAAAAGTAAAAAAAACTTTTGGTATATGGTGACTCAGCCTTGGTTATTCACCAAGTAAAATGGGAAACTCGTGATGCCAAGCTAATTCCTTATCAGACTTACATTAAGGAATTGGAGAAGCAATTTGAAGAAATCACCTTTGATCACATCCCTCGAGAAGATAATCAGTTGGCGGATGCATTAGCTACCTTATCATCCATGTTTGCATTGAATGAGGATGAAGACATGCCACGTATAAAGATCCAATGTCGTGGTCAACCAGCCTATTGCCAATTAGTAGAGGAAGAGTCAAATGGAAAGCCATGGTACTATGATATCAAGAAGTACATAAAAAGTTGGGAATATCCACCAGGTGCTTCAGAGAATGACAAAAGAACATTGAGAAGGTTGGCAATGACTTTCTTGTTGAATGGAGATGTGCTATATAAGAAAAATCACAATATGGTGTTACTCAGATGTCTAGATGTTGCTGAAGCATAGAGGATTATCAAAGAAGTTCATGAAGGCTCATTTGGCACCCACACAAATGGGCATGCCATGGCAAGAAAGACCTTAAGGGCTGGTTATTATTGGTTGACAATGGAGACTGATTGCTTTTGTTATGTGAGGAAGTGTCACAAGTGTCAGACATATGCTGATAATATTAATGCTCCACCTACTTCCCTAAATGTTTTGGCTTCACCTTGGCCATTCTCGATGTGGGGGATGGATGTCATTGGTCCCATTGAACCAAAAGCATCAAATGGACATCGCTTCATTCTAGTGGCAATTGACTACTTCACTAAATGGGTTGAAGCTGCTTCATATGCTAATGTAACTCGAAATGTGATAGTGAAGTTCATCAGAAGGGAGTTGATTTGTCGCTATGGCATGCCAAATAAGCTAATCACTGATAACGCCACCAACTTGAACAACAAGATGATGACAGAATTATGTGCTGATTTCAAAATTCAACATCATAATTCTTCTCCATATCGCCCAAAGATGAACGAGGCAGTTGAAGCGGCAAACAAGAATATTAAGAAGATAATTCAGAAAATGGTGGTGACATACAAAGACTGGCACGAAATGCTGCCATTTGCCTTACATGGATATCGTACCTCGATTCGCACTTCAACTGGTGCAACTCCATTTTCCTTAGTATATGGGATGGAAGCAGTCCTTCCCATTGAGGTCGAAATTCCTTCCTTGAGAGTGCTAATGGAAATCGAGTTAAAAGAAGCGAAGTGGGTCCAAACTCGTTTTGAGCAACTAAATCTCATTGAAGAAAAAAGGTTGAATGCAATTTGCCATGGCCAATTATACCAAAAGAGATTAAAGAAAGCATTTGAGAAGAAGGTATACCCTAGGAAATTTCAAGAAGGAGATTTGGTGCTTAAGAAGATTCTTCCAAATCAAAAAGATAGGTTTGGTAAGTGGACACCAAATTATGAGGGACCTTATGTGGTTAAGAAAGCTTTCTCGGGAGGAGCTTTGATTCTCACAAACATGGATGGCAAAGACCTCTCATATCCGGTGAATTCTGATGCAGTGAAGAAATATTATGCTTGAAAAAAAAACTCGCTAGATTGAAAACCCGAAAGGGCGATCTAGGCAAAAGTTAGAAAAAAAAGAGGCTTGCTAGGTCGAAAACCCGAAAGGGCGATCTAGGCAAAAATTAGAGCTAAAAAAAAATGCTCGCTAGATTGAAAACCCAAAAGGGCGATCTAGGCAAAAAGAGCAACTCAGGAGGGATTGGGTTGGTATAAATGCTCATAAACTGGGGCAAATTATGTGCCTGAAATCGGGCAAATGGCGTGTTGAAGTTCATTTTCCTCTGAAGTTTATTGGCGATAAGACAAAGTTACTGAAGTGTGATACTAGCATTGTCGTCTGGAAAGCGTCACTCTTGCTGCAAAAGTCTTCCACTTATGTTGCTTTTATTTCATTGAGTTTATTGTACATATCATTCTAGTTTCCATACAATAATTATCCATGTAAATATTTTCACTATCTTGAATAAAATTGTCTTGTTCCCTTCACCTGTTGCCCCTTCATTTTGCATTTTTATAATAATATGTTGAAAGGAAATATATGTTAACATTCAAAGCATTACAGTTACTTTGATAAGTTTTGGAAAACCATGGTGCTCAATAAATTCTCGAAAAGTGCCATGAAGCGTAGCCAGGAATATGATGTGACAAAAGCTTGCAGGAATTTATGGGTAACCCAGTGCCGCTTAAGATAAAAGCATCAAGTTATATCAAACTTCCACTCATCCATGAATCTTGGGACGTGTGGGAACGAGGATAATGAATTCTTTTGAGAAAATGGAAGCAAAAATGACAAGTCAAGTCTAATAGATTTTAATGTCTCATGACATTTTGCATCATATCATCAAAATAGTTTGACAGGTTTTATTTCCTCATGTCATCATGCATCATATCATTGCATTGCATCTATCACAACCTATGGGAGGGTTTTCTAACCTATAACATAAAGTCATCAAGCTCGTTACTTGCTTAACACATTTTTGCTTTAAGCCCAGTACTTACCTGGCACATCTTACCTTTTTGTTTAAAGCCTAGTACCTACCTGGCACATTTTACTTTTCTGTTAAAGCCCAGAATCAGCACCTGCACCCTGCATCTCAAGCCTGGAACTAACACCGGCACCTACATTCCAAGCCCGAAACCAGCACCGGCACTTGCATCCAAAGCCCAGAATCAGCATCGGCACCTTGCATTCAAGCCCAGAACTAGCATTGGCACCCTGCATCCAAAGCCCGGAACCAGCACCGACACCCTACATATCAAGCCCGGAACCAGCACCGACACCCTACATTCAAAGCCCGAAACCAACACCGACACCCTGCATCTGAAGCCCGGAACCAGCACCGGCACCTGCATCCAAGCTCGGAACCAGCACTGGCACCCTCCACCTACATTCCAAGCCCGGAACCAGCACCGGCACCTGCATCCAAGCCCGGAACCAACACCGGCACCCTGCATCTGAAGCCCGGAACCAGCACCGGCATCTGCATCCAAGCTCGGAACCAGCACTGGCACCCTCCACCTGCATCTAATGCCCGGAATTGGCATGGAACGTTGCATCCAAAGCCTGGAACCGACCCAACATCCTGCATTCAAGGCATGGAACTGGTCAGCAATTGCATAGAGGCCTCAATACTTGTATTGCACCAATGTATTGGGCTCCCTGATAAAATTGATTCACTTCTTTACTCATTTCTTACCATAATAATCTTAAAAACTTCATTGTTTAGATTATTTTATAAGAAACTAGTAAAGAGGGGCAACTGTGAATACCCAATTTTATCTGGGTGCATTAAAATAAAAAAAAAAAGAGAATAAAAAGAGAATGAAAAAATAAAAACTGAAAATAAGTTAGTTATGAGTAGTTGAGTGGTAGATATTGGCAACAATCACGTAGTGGAAGCAAGGAAGTTGTTAACAGAATATTGAGAGAATTTGAAGAAAGATATGAGAAGATATGATCACGTAGCTATCGGTCAAGTACTAGCAGAAAAATAGGAGGAGTGGAGATAATCAGTTGCAAGCAAGTTTGCCTATAAAAAGCTCTCACAAGCACTCAGGTGGGGAGGAGGAAAGGAGGCTCTAAAAAATTACACAATCAACTACGCGTATTCAGCAGTCCATGATCGTGCGTCTCAACTACACTCATCGTATCTCACCAAGCCCGTGCCTTGTTTTCATTTTTGTTGCAAGTCTCACAGTCAGGTTTCAACCATTTTTTCATTTGATCCCTTTATATGTACGTGTCATTCACTTGTCCAGGACGATAATGCTTAAGAAATTGGTTTTGTTCCTATAGCTTCTGTACAAAATAATAAGGAAACATTTAAAAGGTACATTGTTTTATTGTATCATGATACACGTGTATGTCTTGTGGTGTTCTATCTCCCTGTAGGTAATTAAAGATTTATTCTTTTTTTTTTTATGTTGTTGTTTATTGGTTTTATTGAAGAAAGCAAATAAGGCTCACGGCTTTAGTTCTAAGAACAATGTTGCGGTTTTTAAATTGTCCAAATGCAAATCCCTTCATTTTGTCAAAATAAATATTTTCATTGTAAAATAAATTTCTGACTTTTTTTTTTCTTTCTTTAATTCATATTATTCGTAGTATTTGTGATTTTAAATAAAATAATGATTTTAACTCATGCAATGATTTGTGACATTAATTGAGTAGCAATTCTACCTTTAATGTTACTTAAATCTTAAAAGTTCATAGAATAGCCATTTGCTATCTTAAGCTTTTGTGCATAGAGTTGTTTTCATTTAACAAAAACATAAATAATAAAAAATAAAAAAAATATTTTCTTTTTGGGGTAAAATAAATATTCATAAAGTTGTATAATCTTGCGCAATTAATCATAGGTACTGTTTTTAACGGGCGTTATAGGGTGCTAATACATTCCCTACACGTAATCGGCTCCCGAACCTATTTTTTATTTCAAAGACCATTTTTTAGGATTTTCCAATGTTTTCTCTCAAAATTAAAATATTGGTGGCGACTCCATTTTTAATTATTTTGGCGCCGTCCCGGTCGTGACCCCAGTTGCGACATTTATATATATATATGTAACTCATTCATTTAATTGAGTTTATATATATATATATATATATATATATATATATATATATATATATATATATATATATATATATATATATATATATCCGTACACCCCATGTACTTATTCTTTAATTTATTTGCACTTTTTGTTTGATTTATTTGTTATGCGTCTGTGACCACAAATTATAGTAGCAGATTTATAAGTATTAGTTTGGAAGACTATTATATATTAAAGCCCAAATGCCAATGTCATGCACTAATACATGATGTGGAATACTTTTTATATAATAGTTTGGAATACTTTTTTTAGTTTGGAATATTTTTTTTTAGTTTGGAATTCATGCCCAAATGCCAAAGACTATTATATATTAGTTTGGAATACTTTTTTTTAGCATTTCATGTATTCCTTCTCTTCAATTCTATTGGACCATTTTAGTATTCTTTATTTGCTGTAATGAATATCCAATTTCACGGCTTTGGAATGCTAAATTGTATTTCTCCTTTCTTGCTAAGTTTAAATCACTTTATTAGAATTATTTAATCGGGGCCTTATTGATAAGTCTGAACCTTCACGTCTGGCCACTCTAATTTCCTTCTTAATTGAATTGGATTTGCATAAATCAAACTCAAATATGACTATTACATGTTATTTTCCTTATTTCTCGCTGGACTTGGACCTACTTCACTTTTATTTTCTTTACTTGGATGTGAGGGGACATAAATTTCTGCAATTGCCTAAATTTTCTGCTGATGGGTCAGGTTTGGACCAATATATTTTCTATTTATACTTGAAATTTCCCAAGCTTTCTACTAATAATAACTATTCATTGGTTCCTGCTACTTGTAGATTTGAGCTGTGGAAAAGGAAGAAAGTTGGAAAGTTTGCAAAGGTTAAAGCAAAGACAAGGAGGAAAATGCACGACATGTCTAATCCTTTAGAGCCTGATGATGTGGATCTGGCTTGCAAACTCAAGGACTACTTTGAAGCTGGAACCTCGTGCTTTGTAGTAGCTTTGGATGTTTATTTTAAGATATAGTTTATACTTTTGTTTATCCTCACATTATATATATTTCATAACATTAAAGGAAGTCATTTTGATTCTAAAATGTTATTCTCTACAACTCTTGTGGGAGCTGGTTATTCTTTTATCAGTTTGGTGGAAATTAAATTTTAGAAATGAAGATTTCAGTAGCTTCATGGGATTTTTTTTTAGGATTTTCTCTTATCATCCATTTTCATTCTATTTTCTTTTCAATTTTAGATGTTATGCCTGACCCGATTGGCTAATTGGAATGCCATATTGAATATTGACATTTGAATGATTGGCTAATTGAATAAACAGGAAAACTATGTATTATTTAAAAAGTCCATAAAATGCTTATTTTTTTTTAAATGTTATTGATGGATGTTTCCGTCAGTAATTGCTCTAGAAACATTTGTCAGTACTTACCGACGGATTTATCCATGGGTAATTACTGACGGATTTATCCGTGGATAATTTCCTACGGTAAAATCCGTTGGTAAAAATCTGTCAGTAAATTAGCTACGAGGATATTACCGACGGATATTTGTCCGTTGGTAAAATTGTATTACCGATGGATTTTAGCATTTATCAATGGATTTTGGCCGTCGGTAATAAGGAAATTTCTTGTAGTGGCTATGAATCAAATTTAACAAATTAGCCTTTACATATTAAATGAAACAAAATTACTTAAACCCAGTTTATCTTTTACATTATATATCAATGTCAAACTCACGTACCATTCTAATTTGTATCCTACAAACTATTCACTTTCAATTTCATTATATTTTTTTGACCAGAATATGTATAGAAATATTAATTTGTGATGAAAAAAAATTATTTGATTTTTTTTTAACTCTAAATTAAAAGACAGTAATACCCTGGCATCGCCGGGTTAGAACACTAGTTATCTCACATTTGCTGTCATAATAACAACTAATTCTTCAACCTATTTAATTATTATTAACACAGGAGATTTAATGATATTATAATTAATATTTTTTTGTAATCTTACACAACTACTTTTTTTAAAATTTATTTGCTGTCAAATTACGTCCCAACTTACGTTTCAACTTAATGTACACCAGGAAAAAAAAATTACGTTTGAACTTAATACCTAAGAGCTAATAGGCCAACTTGATTGCCTATGTTGGACAGTTAAAATAGTGGTTAAAGTGGCACGTTTTTGTCATTATAACATTATTGATGCTTGAGCTTTAACTTGTTAGCACTTAGCACAATTAATTCTCTTTAATATATATGTAAACACTAACAAATCAAAATGCAGGCGAAACTACAACATTTCTGTTGTGAAAACTGTGTGTTTATTTCCCCCTCTTTAGTATAAGATAATTGACTTATAATAATAAAATAACTCATTATATAGCAAAAGGAAATACAACTGCATTTTACTGCTTTTGCTTGATTTTCCTCCCCGTTCTGTGTGTGACCGACTTTAAACTTTAGTGGGATCAGATTCCTCATGAAGAGCCTGTTATCCTAAATCTTTCTCAACATTATTTTCATTTTCTTTGGAGGTGAACCTAACATTATTGTTCAAAATAAAATATCTATGACATTGTCATACAGTTTCAAGTCAATTAATGGACAACTGCCTAAAATACATTGAGACTAGTCAAAGCCAATGAGATGTGATGACGCCTCATTCATCAACTTAAATTGAATTGGGTGCAGTTTGTATAAATAGTTTTAGTGTTTTTCTTAGAACGAATTAATAGCATTAAAAATATAAAAAATATATATATCATAAAATATTTTTTATTAAAAAATTATCCAAATGCATCAATTAATGCATGCAACATCAAAATTATCAAAGAACATGCAATAGATTATCCAGTTGTCGAACGACATGCATCCATGCATATTAATTTTTTATTTATTACATTCAATATTTGTTAGGCTTGATGGTTATGTTGCAACTTACAACTAATAACAGTATGACAGCGGCCAACCTTATTATACTCGAAAGAAGTGTTTCAATGAACTTAAATTACGAAAAACCTTTTTTCAATAGACTTATATATTTTTATAATAATATTATTTTTTCTATTTTTAACATGTAATAGATTATCAAGTTGTCCTATCATTCAACCATATTAATTTTTAATTTATTTCTTTCCATATTTATTCAACTTGATGGTTATGTTACAAGTTACAACTAATAACAGTATGACAGAGACCAATATCATGAACATGGAGGGGCCAGGCAAGGCTGGTGCAGACCAACTTCTTCAACTGCCATCTCATCAATGCACACACTTTTTCCAGTGCCGCCAGACCCGCCCACCCTACACAGTCAAATTAATTTCTATTCAAATAATCAAACTTCACACTTCATTCTGAAAGGAATTTCAGTAACTCAGAATCAAATATTGAAAGAGAAATGTGTCCTGGTTAAAGAATTAAAAGAAGAAAAAAATTATCGGGAGGTGAAAAATTGTATTATTTATGATTTTTTTGTATTTTTTTATGAATTTCATAATAAATACTTTTTTCTTTTAGTTTTTTAATCAGTACTCTAAGGACACTGGACATTGGTTAGCAAGACCCATATTCAAAATATAAATTGCAATGTGAATGTGAATATATACCAAAAGTAAAAGGACAGAATTTTTTTATTGAAAGAGTGATGGGATTACATGTATACTGGAGCCCCTTACATTACAGGCTTATATAGAATTTCAGTAGTCATGATGTTAGAGGTATTAGGCTTATATAGAGATTTTTTTAGTAGATGAAATCCGACTCTTGTTTCATCCAAGGAATTCCACGTTCAAGTTTCAACGTGAATCTAACAATTTATTGCAGTCACATTGAACTAGTACATTAGAAAGAGTGGAAACGTTAAACTAAAACACACTATAAATCCTACTATTATACTATATGTTGACACATGACATACTACTAATCGCTAAACTTAATTAAATCTTTATAGGATTTATTTCATGAAATCAACTTGCAAAGTGTTTTTAATAACCTCCCATAATTGCTTCAAAATAATTTTCTTCTCGAAGTTATTTGTTGCCTTGATTCCGTTCAAATTCCTTTATTAGAAGACATCTTGTCATTATCAATTTTCTGTTAACCTTAACTCTTCATAAGGTTCTTTCGAAGTAAATATTAAATATTAGTATTACACCTATTTTACATCTTCTCAATTTTATAAATCAAAATGTTCTCAAAACTTTTTAAAGACATGGTAAAGACTTTCTGTTCACCACCAACACATACTAGTATATACCCCAAAAATGTTTATTTTTGAAATACTAAACTTTCAAAGAAAAATAAATTGTGACTTCCCTCTCATATGTTCATAGGTAGGGGTTCTTGTGGATTGAATTAGATTAATTTTTTATTAAAAAATTATTCAATCATTTTAGTTTTGTTATTTAATAATCAAGCTTATTGGTTTGATTTTAAAATTAAATGTAATCAATTTATTTTGGTTTGGATTATATTAGTTTTCAACTTTTGAGAAAAAGTCTACAAATATTTTAAAAAATGAAGCACACAAATCAATTCAACATTAAATATCATATCTCATATATAACTCATAAGGCTAAATGTCATTTTTGGTTCTTTATGTTTTAGTATTTTTTCGTTTTGGTCCTTTAAGTTTTAAAAGTCTCATTTTGGTCCTTTATGTTTGCGAAATGTTTCATTTTGGTCCTTTATGTTTATGAAATGTTTCATTTTGATCATTCCGTCAATTTTTCATTAACGCCATCAATGTTTTAAAATTTATAATAATTAATTTAATATAGTAGTGGCTAAAAACCACCACTATATGTAAATTAATTATTTTAATAAATTATAAAAAATTGTGGCAGGTTTTAACCGCCACTTTAATAGTTTTAATTTATAAAAATCACTATTCTAATTTCAATGAAGAACAAAATGCCACCCAGTCTTCTCATTCAAACTTCGTTGCCAAATATCAAGAGACCGAATATGTTTCAAAATGCATCACAACACCAAAAGTAATGTATACACCTCCACCACATATGATTAAATTAAGGGTGTGTTTGGTTTAACGTTAAGATGAACGGACACACATTCCAATACACGCTTTGTGAGAAGTGGAAATTCGGAGCTTTTGATTCAATGACTGTTTGGAGGCCTCCCAACGGAAAACCAAACATGTACTAAGCAACTTGCAACTTCTTTTATTGTTCCTGGTTTTGTTTTCACATGTCGCGTGTAGCACCACCAACCCAGACTTTATCTCCACCACTTTAGCTGCCCTCAAATTGTTTGACACATTGCCAAACCCGCAAATTTTTAATTCCCCACTTCTGAATTCAGAACACCCATCCATGGATTCCAAAAATGAAAACCGCGATTCCCCTTAAAACCTCCATTCCATTTAAAGCATAATGTTCCTTTCAACATGGTATTCGTAATCCATGTAAAGCATAATGTTCCTTTCAACATGAAATCTGGATTTCATAACCCCGATTCGTCGATTTGCAACCGGAGGCTTCCAGAAGCTTCACCACGTGGAGACTCTCAACCCTAATTGTGAGCGGCACGAGAGATTCCACGGTGGCGGTTGCGTCCGCGCTGGCGTTGAGCAAATCGGCGACTACGTCGGCGCTGCCGCATTTGACGATGGGTTTGAGCAGTCTCGTGAGCTGCAATTTCTTGCATGCGGATATGGATTTAGTGAAGAGGTTGCGAGATTGGGGGGTTTGGGAGATGAGGAACTCGGTGACGTGGGGACTGACGAGGGAGATGGTTAAGATGACGTTGTGGAAGACGTGGGGTGGGTTTGGAGAAGAGGCGGCAAAGGTGGTCGACAATGGCCTTGCCGGTGGGGAGCATGGTGGCGCAGACGGTGATTGCGACCGGAAGTTCGGAGAGAGGGGGTTGATCCAAGGATTTGAAGAGTTGGAGGGTGTATGATGCAAAAGAGGGTGGGGGGATTGGGGAGAAGGGTTTGTTGATTGTGAAGAGAGATGGAATTGTGGTCGTGAGGGACACTGATAAATTAACACATATAGTGGCGGTTTTTAGCCGCTACTATATTAAATTAATTATAACTAGTGCATGTATTCCGTGTGATGCACGGGATAAACCTTTTTTTTAGGAGGAGTAATTTTATTGAATTGCATTTAATAATACATAAACAAATTTATATGTCCAACTTAAAAATATTTATATATGAATCATATTTTAAGAAATTATTTATTAATAATAAGATATTATAATTATTAATTTAACTTCAACTATTTTTAGTTTCAAAATTATTTATAATAATTTAAAATTTTAAAATTTCAATAAGTCATATATAACAATTTTTAAATAATTAAAATTAGTAAATATGAATTTAATTATTTATTCCCAATTATTATTAGTTTCAAAAAAGCATTTATAACATTTTTTTTATAATTTTAAGAATACAATTATAATAATTTTTCAAAAAATTAAAATTAGTAAAATTTGAAATGATTGATTTAACCCAAAAAATCATTTATAATTTTGTTAAAATTGTTTAAAATATCAAGAAAATATTTCTAACAATTTTAAATAATTAAAATTAACACATAAATGAAAGAAAAAATTTCCATATCTTTATATCATTGGTTAAAGAAAGAAAAATTCATAAACGAATGTAAAAAAAGAATAAAAACATCATAATAAATAGAATAAGGTTGGCAAGAATATTAAAGATTTTTGGCATCTATGCTGAAGTGTTAATCAAGACCTTTTAAATTTTCATTTGTCCCAATCAATAATCTTAAAAGAATGATATTATGTTGTTTAGTTGTGTCACAATTATAAATTGACAGTAGGAATTAAAAGATGGTAAGATTGAGAGAAATAAAAAAGTAAATTACAAAAGGTAAGATTTAGAGATAAATAAAATAAATAAATAAATATAAATCAATTTTTTAAAGAACAAAATTAACCGAAAATCTCTGCTAAATTCCATTTTGTCTTATTCCATTTTATTTTCCCCTGCATATATTATATTCATTCCAGTAATACAATATTTTTTCAATTTTCAATTAAAAAAATATAAGATCAAAATACCTAAGGGTGTGGCAAAATAGTATTATTAATTTAACTATAATAAACAATTATTATTAATGATATAGATATTAGTAAGTAGTTTCTTTTAAAAAAAATCAATTACATGTAAATTGTTTTAAATATTATTTAACATTTGGATAAAAAAATCAGTTATTTCAATTAAAGAAAAAAGAATACTATGGATTGTTATTTAAAAAAAGAAAATTACATATATGGAGTGTCATTAATATACACAATACACCGGAAATGGATACACGAAAGTAACAAAAATATAAATTTCATATTTTAAATAATTTGATACATGTACTAAATTGTTGATAATTTGTTAACCGAGCCAATCAAATAGATGTCAATCTGATTGTAACTGTGTTATTTGACATGTGAGTAGTGTTGCTTCTAATTTCTCTATATAACTTGTTTGTCTTCTAAATTAATAATTTATTTAGTCTATGTTTTATGGTCATTCTTTGCCTTATATTTCTTGTATTTTCCTCCATGTTTCTTTTTGTTGTCGTTCTCTTGATTTTTTACTATTTAAATTTTTCATATCTTTATATCACATGTGAAAGAAAGACAAAAATCATATACTCCCTGTAAAAAAAATTGTGTTAAACCTAAAATGCACTTAAAATATCAAGAAAAAAAAACAGAAAATTAAAAGAAACTGTATGCTATGCTTAAAAAAAAAAAGGAAGAACTTGTTCAATCACTCAAGCTGACGAACATGGATAATTAAAATACCGTGTCTAAAAAAGGCCACATATCCAAGCTAAACAAAAATCCTGAAAACATGCAAAATGAATAAATTAAAAATAACTTACATGATTATTTTAAAGAAAAATAAATTAAAAGATGAAAATAAAAAAACTTAAATGTGATTAGATCGTAAACCTAGAAGTGCATGGCAGCATGATATTGCGTCTGTGTTTCTTCCTGATTAAGATATGCGAAAGATATGCAAACATGAGTCCTGCAACATTAAAAAAAAAACAAAAATCAGATTTTAAATATCATCCAGAATTAAAAATACAAAAGGATGAATGTAATGGATATAGTGAAGTCCTCTTTTCTGGTATACCAATAGTGGCTTTTCATCAAATGTAAAATTTTGTTTAAAAAAATATTTAAGAAGCCAAACTTATAAATGTATGGCCGAATAGAAACTGACAACAGCACCTTTTTCTTTCTGGCCTTCCAAACAGCGCAGACACGTTGGATTTTGTTCAACCATACACAGAAAAAAAAAAGGAAAAAAATTACATGGTAAGATATGCTCTCTTGCCGTGGCTGCAAAGTAAGCAAACTACGTGAAGTGGTTTGAGAGATGTGGATGAAAATCGAAGGTGCAGTGATAGAGAAAGGCCAGGAGGAAAGTTTGAGAACAGTACAGATGTGCAGATATGAGAAGGAAAGGGAGTAACAAAATTAAAGGAAATAAGGAAATATAATAAAAAATAAAATTAGGATGTATTTTAAATTTTAAGTTTTATTATGTCCATACATTCTAATCTAATCAAACAAAACTATACATATATGAAAATAAGTGAATTTCCAATTATTAAGGAAAAGGACGAGAAAACTATATTTTGTATACTTCAAAATACTATACATAATAACTGAAAATGTTATACAAAACTCAGTTCATAAACATATTTATAACATAAATCCCCAACAAGATCAACAACATAAACCATCACCACTCATCACAATGAGTCATAACATCATAAGTCACATCTGACATCAACATAATACAAAAACCAACATCCCTCATCACAAAGAGATGTACAACACAAACCACTAGACAACCTCAGACAACAAGACTGACTTGACTCCATGGAGTTTCAACATCATATGAGCGGTCCTCATAGGCCCCATCCCCTACCATAGTCTCACCTTTGACCATTCAGGGAGTCCCTTGAGCTACCCTATGAAGGAAGTGTGGATTTAATCGAATATAGACAAGTGTGGTTATTGTCTTACCTCTGTAAGGTTTGTAAAACCTTACATCTATAGGAATTCGCCCACTTGACTATTCTATAGGCCCACCGTTGGCCACCACGAAAACCTTTGGCACTAGGTTGAGAGCCTACCTAGCACCCTCAACTTACGTGCCTACCCATATGTCTGTGCACCAACTGTGCACACTGATGCACTAACTGTGCAAATACAACATTCGAAATATTTCTATGCATTAACTATGCACAGACAGTATTCCAGCGGCAAAACATATTTGGAACCCTTTACAGTCTTAGATACGACACCTCCATACCCGCCATCTCCAATTGCCAGACTTATGGGTCCAAATACATCTTAACGATCCACAACCATGATAACAATCCATCCCTATACACCAAAAGAGTCAACTAAACCTCTTGGGAAGTAATTTTCATCACTCCGACATGCCACTCGAAGTCAAAACTTAGGGGTGGATACTCGGGAAGATATCCAACCAAGCGAGACTCCTAGGTCGCTTTAGTGGATTAGAGTTCTGGCGTGGAACTCACCCTCCCAAAGCAGCCATTTTTCTATAAAAAAATCTTCCCAAAGGTACATAACCAACTCTTTTTAATATATAGGAACGATTCAAACACAAGGTTCACATACACATCACTCACATCATCATTTCATCAATAATTCATCATCTCAACAAAACATATACATCTCAATAATAAATAATGTTCTCAACAAAAATTTAAGCATCTCAGTCAACAATATAATATCTCAACCATAAAGACATTCTCTCATAGGTAAAGTTACTACATTTGCTTAAACATTTATAAGATTTATAAGTATCTACATTTCTCTTTTCATGGCAATTCCTCAACTTAAATGTGAAGTACATGATACCTTATGAAAAACAACTTTACCCCTTCTATATAACCCATAAAACAATTATATATACACTTGGAATTGGCTAGGAAACTCTCAAAAAGGCATTCAAGGTAAAACAAAACATTCTGACTTAATTTAGCTTAAGCTAGAAAATTTAGCTTCAGCTAGAAATTTAGCTTGAGCTAAAATTTTTAGCTTGAGCTAAATTTGTGCAGTTCCATTTCCGTCGAAATTTAGCTTCAGCTAAATTTGCACAGTCCCAATTCTATCAAAATTTAGCTTGAGCTAAAAATTCTAGCCAGAGCTAAATTCGCGCAGGCCTTATTTCGTTGATTTTAGCTTGAGCTAAAAATTTTAGCTTAAGCTAAAACTGTGATTTTTGCAATAAAATTTCTTTGAAAATCTGAGCTTTCAACCCTTTTAATGGCTACCCAAGCATCCAAACTCACAATAAACACATCAATAATCAGTCCTTAAGCTTTTAAACACTAAACCCCAACAAAATAACTCAAGATTCAAACCAAATAACTCAAAATTCATTATAAAGCAAAAGGAGAAAGTGAGCTTCCCTTACCTTTGGGTTTAAGTTCCAGCTAAGAGAGAAAGAGAGCTTTCGGGAGAAAGGAGGAAGAAATGAAAAAATTGGAAGAATCGGGAACATTTGAACGTTGAAATTTGGGATAATTTTTCAATTTTACCATTGACACCTAGTTTCCTCTAAAAGCACCCCCTTCTCTTATTATTTTTTTTCTACAACTCACGTAAAAGTTCCAACAACAACGTTACCCTCTAAGTCCAACCATACATGATAATTATCAACAACACTATAGTACATAACAAAACAATCTATTTATTAATTATTTTATATCAAATAACATAATTTAAATTTAATTTCATTTTACGGTATTTATCAAGCACTTAATATATATTATGAAAAATCACAGTGTTACAATTTGTGATTAGATGACTGTGTAAAATGATTTTACACTGTCAGTGCATCACCATTAAACTCCTATTAAAATAAAAAATTATTTAAAATAAAAATTGAATATTTTTTCAATTAACATGAAATCTCAAATGGATTGGTTGAAAAATTCAAATAATTATTGATTTTTAATATATATTAAATGTATTATTTACTTCATATTAGTGTTTGTACTAAAATTATTTAAATTCAATATATACCATTAAAATTTATCCATCAATTTGAAGAAACGAATTTTTTCAACGAAAATATATACTATAGATTCATATAAATTATTCTATGAAAGAAATTCAAATTTTTTTATATCAAATTATTCTATGAAAGAAATTCAAAATTTTTCATATAAATTAATATACTATGAAAATTACATTATTGTTTTATTTAAAATCAAAATAATTTCAATAATTATTTAAAATCAGATATATTGTATTACATTAAATGTTGATCAATTTAATTGGTCAACCAATTCATTTGAGATTACACGTTAATTGATAATATGTATTTGATTGTATATTCGGGATTGCACGTTAATTGGTCAATTTATATATGATTTTAAATGCAGATATATACTATGAATACTTTTTCAAATAATTGGTTGAAAATTGAAGTGCACTATTACATTAATCTATAGTATATTATTGTTTCATTTACTTCTTCAATATAAGGTTGGCAAAACATCATAATATATAGAATAAGGTTGGCAAAATATTTGAAGAATATTAAAGATTTTTGGCATCTATGCTGAAGTGTTAATCAAGACTTTTTAAATTTTCATTTGACCCAATCAATAATCTTAAAAGAATGATATTATGTTGTTTAGTTGTGTCACAATTATAAATTGACAGTAGGAATTAAAAGATGGTAAGATTGAGAGAAATAAAAAAGTAAATTACAAAAGGTAAGATTTAGAGATAAATAAAATAAATATAAATCAATTTTTTAAAGAACAAAATTACCCGAAAATCTCTGTTAAATTCCATTTTGTCTTATTCCATTTTATTTTTCCTTGCATGTATTATTTTCATTCCAGTGATACAATATTTTTTCAATTTTCAATTAAAAAAATATAAGATCAAAATACCTAAGGGTCTGGCAAAATAGTATTATTAATTTAACTATAATCAACAATTATTATTAATGGTATAGATATTAGTAAGTAGTTTCTTTAAAAAAAAATCAATTAAACGTAAATTGTTTTAAATACTATTTAACATTTGGATAAAAAATTCAGTTATTTCAATTAAGAAAAAAGAATACTATGGATTGGTATTTAAAAAAGAAAATTACATATATGGAGTGTCATTAATATATACAATACACCTGAAATGGATACATAAAAATAACAAAAATATAAAATTCATATTTTAAATAATTTGATACCTGTACTAAATTGTTGATAATTTGTTAACTGAGCCAATTAGATAGATGTCAATCTGATTGTAACTGTGTTATTTGACATGTGAGAAGTGTTGCTTCTACTTTCTCTATATAACTTGTTTGTCTTCTAAATTAATAATTTATTTTGTCTATGTTTCGTGGTCATTCTTTGCCTTATATTTCTTGTATTTTGCCTCCATGTTTCTTTTTGTTGTTGTTCTCTTGATTGTTGACTATTTAAATTTTTCATATCTTTATATCACCTGTGAAAGAAAGATAAAAATCATATACTCCCTGTAAAAAAAAAAAGAAGAAATGTGTTAAACCTAAAATGCACATAAAATATCAACAAAAAAAAAAGAAAATTAAAAGAAACTGTATGCTATGCTTTAAAAAAAAAAAAAAGGAAGAACTTGTTCAATCACTCAAGGTGACGAACATGGATAAGTAAAATATCGTGTCTGAAAAAAGTTACATATCCAAGCTAAACAAAAATCCTAAAAACATTCAAAATGAATAAATTAAAAATAACTTACTTAATTATTTTAAAGAAAAAATAAATTAAAAGATGAAAATAAAAAAGATTAAATGTGATTAGATCGTAAACCTGAAAGTGCATGGCAGCATGATATTGCGTCTGTGTTTCTTCCTGATTAAGATATGCAAACATGAGTCCTGCAACATTAAAAAAAAATCAAAAATTAGATTTTAAATATCATCCAGAATTAAAAAATGCAAAAGGATGAATGTAATGGATATAGTGAAGTCCTCTTTTCTGGTATACCAATAGTGGCTTTTCATCAAATGTAAAATTTTATGTTTAAAAAAATATTTAAGAAGCCAAACTTATAAATGTATGGCCGAATAGAAACTGACAACAACACCTTTTTCTTTCTGGCCTTCCAAACAGCGCAGACACGTTGGATTTTGTTCAACCATACACAGAAAAAAAAACGAAAAAAATTATGCTCTCTTGCCATGGCTGCAGAGTAAGCAAACTACGTGAAGTGGTTTGGGAGATGTGGATGAGAATCGAAGGCCAGGAGGAAAGTTTGAGAACAGTACAAATGTGCAGATATGAGAAGGGAAGGGAGTAACAAAATTAAAGGAAATAAGGAAATATAAAAAAAATAAAATTAAGATGTATTTTAAATTTTAAGTTTTATTATGTCCATACATTCTAATCGAATCAAGCATAAATCTTGTTACGTTTCCAATCAAGCATTTAATTTAAAAATGTGTGGACTCAAATCAATCCTTTATATTCTAAAATCATTCAAATCATTAAAAACAGACATAAATTTGGAGAATTAAGAATTATTACCCTTAATAAGTTACTCCCGATTATTAATTATTTTTTTACTGGCCAGATTATTAATTATCATTAATATCAATTTTTTTCAATAAATTTATATATTAATAGCATTTTATAAAAGTATATTTTTAATTAATATATGTATATATAAACAGGAAATCAAAAATATGTTTTAATTATAATACGCACAGCTCATTCATATATTAATTTATTAATGTAATTATTTAATAAGGAAATTGAAAATATTTTCAAGAGTAATGATTCAACAAAAATTAGCAACTTATTAATTTTTGATATAATTAAAACCAATTATAATTCTAATATATTTTATAATTTTTTTAACAAAATATATTAGTCATCGTGATATGGGCATATCCTTTATTAGTTAACATATGAATATTTTTTGAAGTTAATATAAGATTTGCAGTTAATAAATTAATGTTAACAATTTGGTCGTATTAAATTTTCAATTACTGTTTTGAATTTACATAAATTATTCAAATGAATCAATTAACAGTATTTTGAATTTTCTGTAAAAAAAAAGTATTTGAATTTTAAAATTTCATTACCTTTAATTGTATTTAAAATTTTAAAATTATGTTACCATTAATTGTATTTTAAATTTAAATTTTTGTGCATTTTCTTATGCATATAAATTTACATGTTTGTTCTTGAAATTTTGGGGAGGAGGGATTTTTGCTTGTTGTATATTCCTTTAAATAATAAAGGATGCACAAAATATTTGAAATTTAAATATAATTAGCTAATTAATGCCTAAAATATATTTATTACTTTAATTACAAAAATGTCTAAATTAATCATTGAATTGTAATTTAAATTTTAAATTTTGATGGTGAAATCATTAAAATTATTGAATTTTTGTTACTATCTTTAATTACATAAATGATTCAAATCCTTTATTTAATTGTATTTCAAATTTTAAATTTTTGTAACTTTTAATTGCATTTAAAATTTTAAAATTTTGATAACCTTTCTGATGCTATTAAAATTACCTAATTGTCCCTGAATGTTTTGGGGGGAAATTTTTTTGGCTTTGTGTATATCCCTTTAAGTAATAAATGATAAATTTAAAATACTAACGGCGTAAACGGAAAAACTGACGGAATGACCAAAATGAAACTTTTCAAAAACATAAAGGATCAGAATGAGATTTTTAAAACTTAAAGGACCAAAACGGAAAAACATCAAAACATAAAGGACCAAAAGTAACATTTAGCCAACTCATAACATAGTTCAAAGTATATATACATTCAAATTATAAGTTAAAGATATATAATTTTACAGTATTTCAAAGAACAACTACAATACAAAACATATTCCTAGTTCATACATGTTAATGAATATATGAATATGTAATAATCTTGAATACACAACGAAATTTAGTTTAATTTGGATTGGATTAGTTTTTAACATAGTATCCAAAATTTGATCCAAATTAATGAAAAAATAGTTTTTTTTTCTTTTTTCGGGTTAATTAATTCAATTTGTTGCTTCCATTTGCATTAGATTGAATCATTTGATAAACATCATTAATCACAAGTGTTGTCTTTCTCATTTCTCAAGGAATATAACCATGACTATTTAAGGTGCGTCTTTTTAGTTTCTCTCAACAACTGCTACTATCTTCGTCCATATTTATAAGACGTTATTGACTAATTTACGTTTATTAAGAAAATTGATTAATCTAAGTATTAGCATTAAATTTGTCTGTAATTGTAATATCTTTTCAAATTTACCCTTAAATAATTAATGCATGGAGAGAATAATAGTAATAGAGTTTTAATTTTTAAAACTAAACTCTTTAATTCTCCAATCCTTAAAAGAGAGAAAAGGAGACAATTGATAGCATATATTATTTATGGACTGGTATAATTAAGGATATTTTGGTAAAAAGATAATTAATGTAAGGAACAATTGGAATAGAGCCTTATAAAAAGGGACAAGAAAATTTCAAAACAATATCTTATAAGAAGGGGCGGAGGTTATATCTATAAAAACCCTATATACTTCTTTCAATTTTACTTTCAATGCTTCACTTTTGTTATTTACTTTATGAATTTCTTCAATTTCTTAAGATTGTGTGAAGTATGTATTTTAGGGATTGCAAAGCTGGTTTGGACCCGTTGGGTCAACCCACCTAATATGCAAAAAATATAATTAAAAAAAATCTTATTCTATATATTCCAAAAATCGTCGTTCTAATTAATAATTTTGACATTTATATAAACAAGATATTAAATAAATTTAGATGAATATCAAAATTTATAAATGTAATTTATATGATTGGAACGTTTAATCAAACAATGAGTTATAAAATAAAATTATCTAGCAAAAAAATAATAAAAGTTATAAACGTGACTTGAATTTACACACACAGATTGGGTGTCAAACTTTGTAGAATTATATCCATAATAAATTTTTACAATTTTTTTTATCGATTTAATAGTCAAATTTAAAGTTTTCATAAAATATATTAGCATAAAATATGTTTTAGATTTTCTCAATTTTCGGTAAAATTTAGTTTTAATCCTTATATTTTAAAAATAATAATTTCAATCTTTATTTTTTTTTTAGAATTGGTGAATTTTGCCTCTCATTCTAGTAGCCTAAATTCCATATAGAGGGATGAAATTTACCCATTATAAAAAAATTACAACGAACAAAATCATTGTTTGTAAAGTATAAAAATCAAGACTAGTTCGGACTAAAAATTGAGGGACCTAAAATATATTTTACTCAAAAGATTAAGTTTAATCTTCTTTACACAATTTGAAAATTAATTAATATTTCATCACACCGTATATAAATCATTTAAAATTTGATAGGCATGATTATAAGAATAATATTAAATGATTTAATAATTGAATTGACAAAATTTATTGTTCTAGAAAAAAAAGTTATTGAAAATGTAATTTTAAAAACTACGTTGATAAAATAATTAAAAATATTTGAGGAAAGATTCGCTCAATGCTTATAAAAAAATACAAATTAAAATGCCAAAAATACAATTTTTTTTTTGAAAATTATGTATAATTAGTTTAATTAATGAAATATTTTTAGCTAGATGATAATGTCTAAATATTTTATACTTAACATCAATTCAAGAAATTTGAATATTGATTAAAATAATTTAAGAAACTAAAATTCTTGTATGTTGAATAACCAATTAAAAATAACATTAATTTAATTTGATATAAAAATCATAAGACACGTATTGCAAAATAAGGACAATAAGTGGTTACACGAGAAGGACAGTTCATACAAAGGTTATCCTATTTTCAAGATGAGAACGAAATTTTATTATATAACCATATATAAATAATTATAATTAAAAATCATGAAAGCTCGTGTAATAATTTAAAAAGTTATATAACTTTTATATTTAAACCTTGATTATTTATTAATGTAATTTTATACTCTCAAACAAAAATACTCTTCTTATTTTCAAGATGAGAACGAATTTTTATTATATAACCATATATAAATAATTGTAATTAAAAATCATGTAAAGCTCGTATGATAATTTAAAGTTATATAACTTTTATATTTTAACCTTGATTATTCATTAATATAATTTTTTACTCTCAAACAAAAAAATACTCTTCTTATTTTTACTTTAAAGTGTCAAACTCGTATTAATTATAAAATAGTCCTAGAAAATTAATAAAATTTATTAATAAACATGATAAAGGTGGTAAAGGTTCAACCTGCCTTGTCTCATCATCATTAATCTGCATGAAACAGAACGGAAATTGACTCACTTTAATGAATTGGGTAAAAATTTCTAACTCATCTGTAGATTTGAATAATCGTTTAATCTCCGTAAAATAGGATGATTTTGATTTTAGTCTTTTAATTTTTTTTTTCAATTCTTTAAAAAATTAAAAAAAATTGTTTTAATTCTTGTTGTCAATTAACAACATTAACTTTTTAATAAATTTTATTTTTAAATCTCTCATCAACTAATTTAATGTCATCAACTATTTTTTTGTAACAATCAGGGGGGATCTATTTGTTAGCCAAGGGGGGCCATGCCCACCCCCCCTGATTTTTTGGAATTTTTTTTAATTTATATAAATATTTTGATTATTAAATGATTTATTTTGATAATTTTTAGTTATTAGATAAGATTTTATTCATTTTTAAAGACTTTGTTAAACAATTAACGTGGTTTGTGGGTCTTTCTTTATGGCTCCATGAATGTTAAATAAATACCTTAAAAATATACGATAAATTTTGAAAATTAATTTAAATTTATTTAAATTTTAAATTCTTTTATTAGTAGAAGTGTAGAACATACTTAATAAATTCTTTTATAAGTAGAACATAATATAGACTTACAAGTATATTATAAGAGTTTAATGGTTATACACTAACATTGTAAAACAATTTTACACTGTCATTTAATCATAAATCACCGTTTATAACCTTATATGACTTTTAAGGTAGTTATTATAAAAGTCAACAAACTTATTATACACGGTAATTTATGATTAGATGATTGTGTAAAACTATTTTACACGGTTAGTGTATATTCCTTTTTCACATATTATAATATTAATAAGCATGTTTTGATAGTTTTATTTGTTTCTTATCTCATAGAATGAAGTTTTTAATTTATTTTCATGTGTTAATTTGTATTGTATGCATAATGTAACACCCCGAAAATTACAACCCAATAAGTATGAACTGATATATTTAATTAGAAAATTTTCTTGTTGGGGGGAATTGTAACGTTGTGGTTTTCCTAATTATATGATTAAGTATTTGATTAATAATGAAAGAGCAAACTAAATTTAAATTATATTGATTGATATAATAATTAACTTAAGTTCTATGTTTCGTTATGGGCCATAGTGTTATTGTGAATTTTTTTGGACTTTTACATGAGTTCAGTAAGTTGTAGAAAAAAATAATAATAAGAGAAGAGGGGTGTCCTTAGAGGAAGGGTGGATGCAAATAGCAAAACTTCAAATTTATCCCAAATATTAACGTGTACAAGCTTCTTTCTTTCCCTCATTCTCTTCATTCTTTTTTTTTCTCCTCGAAGCTCTCTTCTCTCCCTTGCTTCCCTCTTGACCGTGAGCAGCTACGAGGAGAAGGAAGTCATTGTTGTTGGTTTGGAAACCTTGTATACAAGGTTGGCTGTCATCCTTTCATCCTCTCGACATCAAGTTCACTTCTCTTCTCTTCCTCTCTCTCGGCCAGAACAACAAAGGTGAGGGAAACTCTTTGTGGATTCTATTTTTAGTCTAAGGGTGGTTGAGAGTTAGGGGGCTCAACTACCTACAGCATGCATGCCCCTCTTTGGCTGTTGTGTGTGCTTTGTTTGAATGCTTGAACATGAAAAGTTGATGAAATGGGTTGGAAACCCTTTGGCAGTGGCTGTGTGAGTGCATATCCTGGCCTTAGTGTTGTTTTTGTTCTTTTGAAACTGACTGGAAAGGCCCCTGGAACAAGGGAATCCATGCCCAATTTTCGTAAAATTAATTGATGAAGGTTGCATGTTGAAAACAAACCCCAAAACAATGTAACAGTGGCTGTTAGGTTCGAGTGTCCCTGGACAGCTCCCAAAATTTTGCGATTTTTGGGAGATCTAACTGTTGGTTTTTCACTAAATTTATTTTGAATGAAAATAGACACAAAAAGGAACAACTTTTATTTTGACACCATGGAGAGAAAACCTCGTCTTGAAGTTCATCCGTGGCTTTCAAAATGGCTGTTCTGTTTTCAAGTTTCCCTGGAACATGTCTCGGTTTTTCTTAAATTCCCACTTGTGTGCTTAATGTTTCTTTTTCATTTTTGAACCATTAAAAACTAGATAAAACAATATTTTTAACCATATAAATTACAAAAATTATCATGTCCAATTTCTAAATTAACTTTTTAAAAAGAAACAGGGCAAAGGTTTTTGAGCTTTGTTTTGAGTATGAAACTTAAGTTGTTAGAAACAAATTTAATGGGAACAATAGGGAAAGAATTTGGGGGCAAGGGTTACCTTTTTAGAAAGATAAAGATGTTACCTTTCTACTGTAAAAAGTTCAGCTCAAAACAAGTTTGGAAAGTGGGATAAGTTTACATTTCTTTGAGCTATGTTCAGTGAACACTCAAAATTCAGGGCTACTGACTTAGAAATTTTTTATAAAATTTTCTAAATGTTGATTTTATAAGTGAGATACCTTTTTATAAAATATATTTCAAGAGCTTCGATTTGATATAAAAAGTTTTAAATTCTGAGGTCATTTGCTTGTATCAGTGAGAGCTCATATTCAATACTGTCAAAGAGAAATCTGTCTTTTTAGTCAATTTTGTTACTATATGTGTGTTATTTTGAATTGTGGCAATTATAATTATTAATTGTGATTTTGTAAGGTAGTGGATATGTAATATCCATGGACCTATTCTGTTTTGGGTTTAAGTCCTAGAGATGGGAATCTTGGGTACTTAATCTTTAAAAGTGTGGTTTTGTATGCTTTTGTGATACAGTCCTTTGGACTGTAGGTTGAACTTTGTGATAAAGTTGTTTGTTTGTGTGATGTGTTATTCACAAGACTCGGTTGCGAGTACTTGTGAGGACTAGAACTATGTTCTAGTGTTTGTGGCTAGATTGCCATGTAACAGATAGATGAAACTTAGACAGTGAACACAATTAGTTAGGCTAAAAGATTTATTTTATTTTTATTAAATAGAAATTAATTAACGAACTCTTTATTTTATGCACATAAAAAGAATTTAGCACATTTGTGTGGAGGAATAAATGGTAAGTTAACATTTATAAAATTGTAAAGTTTTGAGAGAGCAAGGAAATACATAAAACATAATAAAATTGTCTACGCGTGGTGAATCATGTTGAGTTGAGAGTTGTACAAGGATAATACGGGTGTACGGCAGATTGCTGGAATTGCAAGATGGCAAGAGAGTCGCGTTGGGTGTTCCAACTGTGAGAATACCAAAGAGAGGGGGCGGAGTTCGAAAGGTGTGTCACGACGTAATGTGACGGTCACCCATAGAAAGGTGATGGAGGCAATGTCCTCGTATGTATATATATAATTTTGAACGGAGACGGGGTCTCAGGCTCGTCGTCTATTCAACCGTTCAATACCATGTGCAGCGGAACCCCATTGTGACGAGAAAGAATAATCCTTGTGAGGAGGGTTGTTGGGGAGTTAGTCCTCGGAGTAATGGATGACCACATTTGGTACCTGGGAGATGATCGTAAGGCAGGTTGTTCTTGGAGGGTAAGGCACTGAGTTGTGACGATAGATCATGTAGCTGACTCGGCCATCCCGAAAAAAATACGAGACATCGTCGATTGGTGAGAGCTCGCCATAGTATCATAGTGAAGGGTGTACTCCCAATAGTCATCCAACTAAAAAATGTGTAAGACCACTGAGTTCTAGGAGTTCCAGTGAAAGCTGGCCAGTGTGAAATAATTTACAAGAATAGCTGTGGAAACGAATAGGTTTAGGGTGTGACCGTCAGAGAACCACATCGTGGTGGCTAGTAGGATTGTGTATATGACTGTCAAGTCATTCTGTGTGTACTGCTTGATGAAGCAGAGAGTTCACCCTTTGTTTATTTTTCTTTTAGGAACGGGTGGCAGTACATGTAGATGTCATAAAAACGTTATCTTCATCAGCTTCGAGTTCACCTTAGAACCACCTGATAAGGCTGATGGTATGAAGGAACAACGTTCAATGTCTTTTAGAGATAAAGTTACAGGCAACAAGGAGGTGCCTCTTATGAGGCCACGAGTTGATTTGTTTGAGCAGAATTTGGCAAAAATCGTTTATGAGAACGATAATCCACTAAAACCTATGGTGTACATTGCTGATTCGGTCTTTGAGGGATTGTGTGCACCATGGCAGGACGCCTTGGTCGTGAAACTACTGGGGAAATCTCTTGGATTTCCAGTAATGAAAGATCGATTGACTAGAATATGGAAATTGATGGCAGGCTTTGATATGGTGGATATTGGCAACCAATTTTTGATGGTCAAATTTGACTGTATGGAAGATCGACAAAAGGTTATAGAAGGAGGTCCCTGGATGATCTTTGATCATTATTTGACAGTCCAAACATGGTCACCCGATTTTCTTTCGCCTAAGGCAAAAATTGATAAAACACTAGTATGGATTCGATTTCCTGGGTTGAACCTTGTCTTTTATGATGAGAGCATCTTACTCGCTCTAGCCACTGCAGTGGGACGTCCTGTGAAGGTTGATATGAACACTCTAGACGCTAGACGAGGAAGATTCGCAAGAGTATGTGTTGAAGTGGATCTCACCAAGCCAGTCGTGGGTATTGTTGGTTTGCAGGACCATTGGTACCAGGTTCAGTATGAAGGGTTACACCGAATTTGTGCCACTTGTGGTTGCTACGGACATCTAACCCGTGAATGTAAGGTTACAACATCACAACAGGATGCATCTCCATCGGGTGTTCAAACTCCGGCGGTGGTCCCGGTGCCGGAAAACACCACGGATATTGTTGTGGGTACTGCAGAGGTGGTGGCAAACAAAGATACGCCGTTAGCGTCAGTTATGCGAAACATTAATGACACAATCAATGATTGTGCGTTGCATGGGGAATGGCTTGTTGTGCGGCGGAAACAACGTAACGGCTCCAAACAGAAAAATAAGGAAACCATGCATGTTGCAAAACATCAATCTGTCAATAATGATAGGAGAGAGAAAACTGCGAATTTGCCTACTATTAATGAGCAGGTGGGTCCAACAGCAAATTCTAAGGCAAGTAATACGTCCACCAAGATTTTCTCAAAAAATAAGAGACCACGAAAGGACCAATCTACCTCGATCATGCAAATGATACAGAATGCTGGAAAAGGTAAGGTTGTTGCACCTTTACCTAAAACATCGAAGGCAGGAACAACTTCTAATGTGCTTAAGACAGTGAACCATATGCCATAAATTTATGATCTTGGCAATGGTGCAAAGTCAATGATTAATCTTCAACCCATCAGCAACTTGCGTTTCAATATGGTCGCTGATGATGAAGCCACTTCTTCTGACATGGAGATGGTCCAAGGCTCTCAACCTGTGGCCACCCCTCAGCCAACAAACCATACCCCTCGACCACCAGACATCTAGTTCTGGTCTATGCTTTCACCAAACCTTGTTTTTATGGATATTTTCCAGGATTTGTCAATTTTATCGTGGAACATCCGTGGTGCAGTGGGAAGGTGTAAATTGCGCCATGTTCGCCATTTGATCAAGACTTACCACCCATCTCTGGTTCTTTTGTATGAGACGCACGCTCCTTTTGCCAAGGTTAAAGGGGTGTGGGAGTCTCTTGGTTATGTGCCTATTTTTCTGCAAGAAGCTAACGGCCATTCCGGTGGCATTTGGGTTCTTTCTGATAGGAAGGACGTCTCTTTTTCTTTGATTGATACTATGAATCAAGCAGTCACTTTTTCCATCAAAAAAAGGGATTGTAGCTGGATTTGTTCTGCTATATATGCCTCTCCCACCCCGTTATCTAGAGAAGCCTTTTGGGATTATTTGACTAATCTAAGTATGCGGATATCTGGTCCTTGGTTGGCTATTGGAGACTTTAATGAGATCTTGGTTTCTTCTGAAGTCTCTGGGGGTTCTTTCAACTTACCTCGAGCCCTCAAATTGGCAAATATGATGGATGATTCTGGGTTGTTTGATCTACACACTACTGGAGGGTATTACACTTGGCGCAAGAATGTCATGAATGGTGGGCATGTAAGGAAGAAGTTGGACCGCTCTATGGCCAACGCTGATTGGCGTTTGTCTTTTCCCCAGGCTCTAGTTGAAGTCTTACCTCTCCACAACTCTGACCATAACCCCTTGTTACTTAGTTGTTCAAAGCTTGGCAGTAAAAAGGTTTATTCTTTTCAGTTCCAAGCTTCATGGACAACTCATCCTGATTATAATCAAGTGGTGAACATGGCATGGACAGAAACACAAGGCAATGCTATAATCAAGTTGAACGCGGTCCAAAAGCATTCACAGGATTTCAACAAGGAGACTTTCGGGAATATCTTTAGAAGAAAGCGCCAATTGGAAGCTCGTATAAAAGGAGTACACTTGCAACTGGATTGTTATCCAACATCTGATTTGATTCGCCTGGAAAAGGAACTCCAGAAGCTTTATAATGATGTTCTTTTACAAGAAGAGATAATTTGGTTTCAAAAATCTAGGGAAAATTGGGTGAGGTTTGGTAATCGCAACACAAAATTCTTCCACACACAAACTGTCATCAGAAGGAGAAGAAATAAGGTAACTTCTTTGGATATTGATGGATTTTGGGTTTCTGATGAAAATGTTTTGAAAAGAGAAGCTAACATTTTCTTCAAGAAGCTTTTCCAGTCTACGGATCAGTGTGTTCCTAATAGCCTGAAGTTGAGGAGTATTCCTAATATTGGAGATTCAGTTCGGATTCAATTGTCCAAGCATGTTACTATGGAGGAAGTCAAAAGAGCCGTGTTTGATATGAACCCTTATAAGGCGCCTGGCCCTGATGGCTTCCATGCTTTGTTCTATCAAAGATATTGGCATGTGGTGTCCCAAGAAGTATGGGAAATGGTGGCTTTCTCTTTTACTTCTGGCACTGTTAATCCAGGATTAATTGAGACCCTCATAGTCCCTATACCAAAGATTGACAACCCCTCAAAGCTTCGCGATTTTCGTCCCATCAGCCTTTGTAATGTGCTTTTCAAAATAATAACTAAGGTGTTGGTGAATCGCATTCGTCCTCATTTGGACACCATTATTGGTCCCTTTCAAAGTAGCTTCATGCCCAAGCGTTGCACAGCAGATAATGCTCTCATTGCTCAGGAGATTGTCCATTGTATGCATAAGAAAAAGGGTAAGCATGGTTTAATTATGTTCAAAATAGATTTTGAGAAGGCTTATGATAGGGTTGATTGGAATTTTCTAAGGCTCACTCTGTTAGAATTTGGTTTTCCAATACCAACCATTGATTTGATCATGAGCTGCACCACCAGCACTAACCTCGCTCTAAAATGGAATAATGAGAAGCTTGATAATTTTTCTCCTAATAGAGGTCTTCGGCAAGGGGACCCATTATCGCCTTATCTCTTTCTTCTTTGCATGGAAAAGCTAGCTTTGTTGATTCAAGAAAAATTGGATGATGGAGTCTGGGAACCTGTTCAAATTTGCCCTCAAGGTCCAGCAGTCTCTCACCTCTTCTTTGCTAATGACTGCCTCCTCTTCACAAAGGCTTCAGTTTCTCAAGTCAGGTTGGTTTCACAAGTTCTGAAAGATTTTTACCATGCTTCAGGGCTTAAGGTTAGTGTGCCTAAATCCCGTTTCATGACCTCCAGAAATAACCAAAATAGTGACATTGATAGATTTACAAGTATTACTGGCTTCCAGCACACTCGTAACCCAGGGAAATATTTAGGCTTTCCCTTACTGGCAGGGCGAGTCAGGAACAGTGACTTCTCCTACATCATTGATAGGATGAATACCAGGCTATCAGGGTGGAAGCAGAAGTTGTTGAATCATGCAGGCCGGGTGACTTTGGCTAAGTCCGTTCTCGCTTCAATCCCAATTTACTCAATGCAGAACCTTTGGTTACCAGAAGGAGTGTGTGACATCATTGATCGTTCGGTTAGTAGATTCATTTGGGGTAAACCTTCTTGCCACTGGGTTAATTGGGATGACATTACTAAACCGAAATCAAAAGGTGGGCTTGGTATAAGGAAGTCCAGGGAGACAAATATTGCTTTGTTAGGGAAACATACTTGGGAGATGCTGCATGAACCTCAGAAACTATGGGTTCAGATTCTAAATAACAAATACCTGGGGACACATCATATTTTGCATGCTGATTTAACTAATGGGTGTTCATATACCTGGTCCTTAATTATCAAAGCTACGCAGATCCTTAAGAATGGGTTCGTCATTCGGATTGGTGAAGGGAATGTATCTTTGTGGTTTGATAAGTGGTTGCCTGATGGGTGTCTTGGGGAGCTAGTGGATTACGTTAATATCCAAGATACTCAATTATTACTCAAGGATATCAATGTGAATGGAGTTTGGCAATGGAGTGGAGTGGCTACCCAAGTTCCTTTAGACATTCGGATGAAGGTTTCAAGTATTTGTTTACATGAGGACACCGATGATATCATTATATGGGCTGCCTCTCAAAATGGTACTTATACAACTCAATCTGCTTATCGATGGTTAACTGCTGAGCCCGTCATCCATAATACCCCCAATGATAGCTGGTCTTGGATCTGGCGTTTGAGAGTGACTGAGAGTATCAAACACTTTGTGTGGCTAACTTCTCATGAGAAGCTACCAACAAACACTTTTAGAGTTCATAGACATATTGCTACTGATGGTTTTTGTTGCAGGTGCGGTATTCACGAAGAAACAATCATGCACATCCTGTTCCATTGCTACAAATCAAAACGGATTTGGAACATGCTTGGAATGGAAGCTCTCATCCAACCGTCAGAGGATAATACTAAGGAATGGCTCAAATCAAATGCAACTAGCAGCCATGGTCTTTGCTTCACTGTTACAATTTGGATGCTTTGGAAGGCGCGAAATGTTGCAGTTTTTGATGATACAGTTTGGTCAAAATGGCAGATTCTGAGTCAAATTTCAACCCTCATTTCCACCTTTAAGACTCTCCTTTGCAAGCACAGCATGACATAACCTCCTACTCTCGTTTCTTGGTCACCTCCTCCTCATCCCTTCGTCAAGCTCAATGTTGATGGCAGCTCCTTGGGGAATCCGGGAAAGTTCGGCTTTGGTGGTCTCATTCGCAATACTGAAGGTCAATGGTTACTTGGCTTCTCCAGTTCATGTGGTTTCACTTCTAATCTTAATGCAGAATTGTTTGCCATTTTTCAAGGACTTAGTACTGCTTGGGAAAGAGGTTTTCGACATGTTTGTTGTGAATCAGATTCTCTCAATGCACTTCAGCTAGTCAAGGAGGCTCCTTACCCTCACCATCCTTATGCAGCTCTTATTGCTAGCATTCGTCATCTTCTTTCTTACAACTGGACTGTCAACCTCCAGCATATTCTCAGGGAAGCAAATGCTTGTGCTGATTGGCTAGCCAAGCAAGGATCATCTAGTGTAAATGATTGTGCTGTGGACCTCTTGTCCTTCTCTTCTTAGCTCTCAGCTTATGATGGATGCTATAGGAACTGTCTATTGTAGGCAGTAGTTTTCTTTCTGCGTTTCTTGTTTTATTTCCCTCACATAAAAAAAAAATGTTATTGACGGTTGTTAGTAACAAATGAAAATAAGTTTTTAAAAAAAATTGTGTCATTGTTGCCCCCCTATCCTTCAATCCTGGGTTCGCCTCTGATAACAAATAATTTTGTGAACTCAACTTTTTATTTAATGAAATCTACTTAATAATAAGATATAATTTTGTGAATTCAATTTTTTATTTAATGAAATCTACCTAATAATAAAATATATTAAAAATATATCACTATCATTTCTAATAATGAAATGTAAAAACAATGATGGCTTTTGCCAAAATTAGTTTCCTTGACCTTCTAATGTTTTTCCTATATCTACAAGTCTACATAGAACAATTGCGTGACCTTCATGCAATAAATGAGCTGAGCTGAGCTGAAAGGTAAAGGACACGATTTGTATAAATGATTTTACTTTAAAATAGGAGAATACTAATAAGTATTTATAAGACATTCATTAAAATATAAAAAGTGTAAAATTTTTATTAAAATATACTCTTACTGCAATTTTTAATAAAAAGTTTAATCAATTATTTCTTGACCAATAAAAATGTTTCTTAGCAAAACCCTTTCTAATATTAGTTGTTAATGATTCATATAAGAATTAAAAATTTAATTATTACTTTTAATTTTAAAAACTATACTATAATGTATTAATTTATACATATGTTCTTTGTAATAATATTTTTGTTTTATTGCACAGATCGAGATATTAAAAAATACAAGAAAAAAACTTGCTTTTTACTTGTTGAAATAATTAAAATAAAAACCTCCAACATATCTTGTACTAATGGTTCATCCCATCTCAATGAAATTCTTTTTGCTTACGAAATAAGTAAATAAAAACAACAAATTTTATTTCCATGAAAAGAGTACGTCGGTGATGACTAAAATTTCTTCTCTATAAATAAGATTGTGGTTATATATTAGTTCTCCAGGTACTAGCTAGCCAAAACTGAAGTAGCCATGGTTCATCTTACTTCTTCTTCTTGCTCTGATTTTCAACCTTCCAACCTGCTTCGTTTCACACTATTATTATTATTTGTTTCCTGCAAAACAAAGGCTTTGCTGAAACTGCCACCAGATGTTTCGGTTCCAGCAGTGTTTGTGTTTGGAGATTCAGTGGTGGATACTGGCAACAACAACAACAGAACAACATCGTTTGCTCGCTCCAATTTCCCTCCATATGGGAGAGACTTTCAGGGTGGCATCCCAAGTGGTCGATTTAGCAATGGAAAGGTTCCTTCAGACCTTATAGGTACTCTCTTCTCTCTGCACTTTTACACTTTTTTGAAGTTAATTTAAATGTTAGAAAAAAGGCAACTGTGTAAGTAACTTATGGATGGATACACATGCAACATTATTTCTATGACGATCCTATAAGTATCATGTTAAGAGTTTATTCTAGGCTTAGAATTCATTTTAGTTGAAACAACTTTAGATTTCCCAATTTGGTTCTAAGTTTCTGATCTACCTTTGCAAATTGAACCTGGATGCGCATCACCAAAATCACAAATAGTCGTTTTCGGTAAATTTTGACGTGGAAAATGATTCAAACATAGATCACAGACGAAAAATCAAATATGCAATAAGAATAATAACATGTTTGAAAACATACATTTAGAATAAAAGAATCACGTTTAAAACATAAAAAAATATAACTATTAATTTTTAAAAATTACATTTAAAACGTAACATCAAACAAGCTATAAGTTTAAAATTGACGCCCACATAATTAAGGGCCATCTTAAGCTCAACCAAACACATTGTATATTAATAAGTTTAACAATATTGTGAAGAATCAATTTTGCACACTAAAATAATCATATTTAACAGAAGCAAAACTTTGTTACTTATTTGGAAAAAAATAATTTTATGTAACATGCACTCCCATTTCACTTACCTGAGGCATGTGAAGGATTCGCTTATTAGTATCAATATCAGGACACTAACTCACCCTACTGGCATGACAGTACAGACTGACATAAATAAAAGAGAGCATTAAAAGCATTGAGAAGAACTCATGGTAGCTTATCTGCTCTTGTATTTTAGTCAGATAAATAAAAGAGAGCATTAAAAGCATTGAGAAGGACTTATATATGGTAGCTTATCTGCTCATGTATTTTAGTCAGAGATGCTACAGTGAATCGAAGAAACTCTTATATTTTAATTAATAATGCCTTGTTTGATTGCAGTGACAATAAAGAAAAAGAAATATTTTTTTTATTATTGCTTAATGCTTTGGCTACAGAGAAAAATGAAGTAAAAAAATCATCTAAAACCTATTTTTTTTAATAGAGAAATAAGAGAGAAAAACAGAAAACGACATTATTATATTAAAATAACATAAAAATTATTTAATATAATTTTAATTTTATTCTTAATAAAAACTTAAAATTTTACAACTTTTTATATTTTATAATTTTATTTTCTCTCCATATCAAATAATTTAAACATATGCTAACAGAGATGTAAAAGCGGAGTATTCAAAAAAAAAAAAAAAAGATGTAAAAGCGGAATTGAGTTTAAAATATTATATTCACCCAAATAAATTTTAAAGTATAAAAGGTTTAACCGTTTAATTCTAATAGTCCACTTTTTAGTTTAAAATGTGTATAATTTTGGCCTTTCAATTTTTTTAGAGTTAATTAAGCTTTTAATTTTTAAAATTAGGAAAATTAAGATCCTTGGTTAATTTTTTTTTCTATTTAAAAGTCTAAAATTATTATTTTCTTGGAAGTTTTATGATGACATTGTGATGTGAAATACTTTTCAAAGTTTAGATTAAAAATAATTTCGTAAAAAAGTTATTAAATTTTTTAAGGAATTTACAAGGCATGATGTTAAGATTTGAAGAGGGGAATTTGGATTTTTAAATTAATAAAATTTTAAGGAACTTATAAGAAATGGTGTTAATATTTGAAGAGGAGAAGTTGGATTTTTATTTTAAATAAAATTTGATGTTTTGATTTGTGAGTTTTGAATAAAAAAAAACAGTTTAATCAGTTTTTGTAAATGTTTGGGGGTAAAAAATAAGAACATAAAAATTCTAAATAGGAAAAAAAATCAACAAAGAATTAAATTTACTAAATTTTAGAGAGAAAAAAATAATAGAAATTAACCGACACTTTGACTTGCTGAGGCCTAGCAAGTAGCACCTCCTTTTTTATATGATAAGGATAGAACATTTTTTGTGCGTTTTCAAGATATTAATATATTTATTTTTCATTTATATTTTATAAAATATTAAAAAATATAGAAAAAAATTATAAAAAGACACAACATTATTTTTCTCCAACTTTTATCTTTCTCTCTTTTATTTTCACTTATTTCACAAGTCATACTAAACATGTACTTTACAGTATTTATTGACCTAGGTTGAGTTTTTAATTCACGGGCCTCAAATGTCCAGGCATGCTGCTGGTAATTAATACATGTTGTTGATTATGGGACCAGATGGTAGTAGTAGAAATAGTAAAATTATAAATTAAATAACTGATATTATTTACTTTATAGAGTATTTTTTTTCCCTCTCGTTATGGTTATGCATGTGAGTGGGACCGGCTGGTAACAGATATAATAAAATCACTAATTAAAGAACTGATATTATTTACTTTATCACTTATCTCGTAGTAAGGTTATTTTACATGTGCGTGTATTGTAACATAACAGTTGAAGAGTTGGGCATTAAGGAGCTTCTGCCAGCATATTTGAAACCCAATCTCCAATCCAGTGATTTGATCACAGGGGTCTGTTTTGCTTCAGGTGGCTCAGGCTACGACCCTTTGACATCAATACTCGAGGTACTCTATACGTTGCTTCATTTCCATTAATAAATTAAAGCATTTTCGTTTGTATAGTTGTACTAGTATTTGTCATCTCACGTACACGTACTTGTTGTTGATTATAACCAGTCATCTATGCCATTAACTTTTTTTTTTTTTTTTTTCCATACAAGGGATCTATGCCAATAACTGGCCAACTGGATTTGTTCAAAGAATACATAGGGAGGGTGAAAGGGCTGGTTGGAGAGGAGAGAGCAAACTTTATCTTAGCCAACAGTCTCTTCATTGTAGTAGCAGGCAGCAGTGACATCTCTAATACGTATCGCACTAGATCTCTGCTTTATGATCTTCCTGCTTACAGTGATCTTTTGGTCAACTCAGCTTCTAATTTCTTAACGGTAAGACCTACTTAAGATAGTGTACATGTGTGTTTTGTTTTAAAAACATTAATTTGTCAATATAAGCCATATAAATTTATATCAATAATATTTTTTTTTAATATGTAGGAATCAAACACAACTCAGGCCAATAATATGATGATATATCATGTTATTTCTTAATTTATTTTTTTATTGTTGGATAGTATATATAGAGGCTTCTCTTGATAAGTAGGTTTCACTGGAACTTTATCCCTGTTTTTGTTCAACATCTATGGGAGCATTTTTTTTTTCCTTTCAAAATTCACGTCAAATCTATAAAATTAACGCAGAAAAAACTAATATTTGTTTCACGGTGGTGACCCTTGTTGAAAGTTACGTGAAACCAATCCAAACATATTAATGTCTTTCTTTCTTTTTGGCTATATTGTCAGAGAATTCAAATCCATCATATGATTTATTGATCTAAAAAATTAACATATAATATTAATATAATGTTAATAAAAACCTACAAAATTTACATTAATATTTTTGTTATTTAATAAAAATAATATCAATAGTTGATATTCTTTTGTTGATAAGTGACAAATTATTTTAATAGCATATACTATAATCCAGAACGTTCATCAATCTTTAATGCTACCATGTATGTATATTGATTCATTGAATTGAATTTATTAACTGAGTCACCAAAACCTTTTTGGTGGTGTATGAATTAAAAGGAAATAAATGAGCTGGGTGCACGGAGGATTGCAGTATTCAGTGCACCCCCAATTGGGTGTTTGCCATTTCAGAGAACAGTGGGCGGAGGATTAGAAAAAAGGTGTGCAGAAAGGCCCAACAACTTGGCCCAGTTATTTAACTCCAAATTGTCAAAGGAGCTTCATTCCCTCAACCGCAACTTTCCCAATAGCAGAAATGTTTTCATCAATATTTACGACCCTCTACTTGACATCATCGTCAATTACCAAAAATATGGTAAGTACTTTTGTAAAATAATCATTATTTTTCTTAAACTTTTGTAAAATGTTTCCTCTTTTTTTCGATGGCACACAGGCTATAAAGTTGGAGACACAGGATGCTGTGGCACAGGCAGAATAGAGGTTGCAATATTATGCAACCGTTTCGATTCCACTTGTCCCAATGTTCACGATTATGTCTTTTGGGACAGTTTTCATCCCACAGAAAGCGTTTACAAGAAGCTCATAGCTCCTATTCTTCAAAAATATCTCTACCAATTCCAGTGAGCACTCATTTTTAAGTAATAAAGCCTCAAACTTGTGGGTGGGCACTTGGTTGTTAGATCCGAATAACTGTGTTAGTGTGTATGAGCAATTTGTTAGAATCATGTCCATTAATATTATTTAATTATTAGATTAAATGTTAGATTTTTAATATTAATTATGAAAATAAGTTTGATGGCATATTTTAATTGATGAATATGATTTGGATTTATTATGTGAGTGAGTTTATGATGGATTCTTGTTATTCAAATGAAGAGTTTTGTATAAAATAGTGGGTCACTCCCTTCCTTTACCCCTGTGTGTATCATAAAAAATTACTTACATCTAAATTGTTTTAAGTTTTGTGTATTGCGGATTCTTTTATAAATAAAACCTTTTTTTTTTATAAAAATAAATAAATCCCCAATTTATTGTGAGAAATAATTTTACCTAGGACTCTTAGATGATAGCTTTGCTGATGTTTTGTTTCATATCTATGGTGACTGTAACATTCTCTTCTTTTTCTTAATTTTTATATTCTGAGAAATAAATTTATATCCTTTAAGTTTTTATTTTTTTTATCGTTTACTATTGTATGCTTTTGAATTTTGTTTGCAGCTAAATTTTTTTCGAAAGATCTTATTTATTTAATTTTGGGGAAAAATTGTAAATTTAAATAAACTTATTTTTGGACACAAGTTAAATTTCAAATAATATTATTAGTATTAAAAGATTATTTTGTTGAAGTTTAAATATTGATATTGTACGTTAAAAATATTTACATGAATTTTTGAATTTTTTTATTTAAATTGTAGAGATTTAGAGAATTTTTTTTATTTTTCTAAACCTCAAAATTATGATTCAAATTGTCTTTGGGAGGAGAACTTTTATTCTCGATAGAGTAATAATTTGGTAAGCCAAATTATTCTACTAGACTAGGACCATGAAAATTAAGTTTTGGATATTTTGATATCCCATAAAAAAAATTAGAAGTCTCGTTTACATTTGTTAAACCCAAGGTCCCAAGCCCGACATACACTCCTTTGTTGTGTTAAATTTTTGGCAAATCTTATTTACACCTCTCTTTTTTTTCTCTTCACCCACTCTCCCTCGGATTTTTTAGACTTTTTGAAATACAAAAACTATTCCCATCCTTCCCCCTCTCTCCTCTCACCTTCACCCCTCCCGCCTCCTCCACCACCATGCGAGTGTGTATTCTCTCCAATATTGAAAATTGTCAGTAGGAGAATTTCTAGTAATGAAGAAAATCCGCACGCCCACCATGCACCCTCTTTTCTCATTTTTTTTCTTTCTTTATTTGCTTTCCTTCAAAGTTATTCGGGGCCATTTAGATGTTTTATTTTTTTTATGCTTTTTACAAATATTATGAAAATTAATTTTCATCAATGATTTTTTTTATAAAAGTTGCAAAAATATAGACGGGTGGTTAGAAGAGAAAAAAGAGTGGATAAAATGTGCAATTGCCCATTTCTTTTTCCTTCTTTCTCTTGGGCCGACGTGAGCCTTTTCTTAGGTCTAGTTATTTTAGCTTTTGCTTTTCTTTATTCATCCGCTGCGCTACTCATTCGAGCCCAATGTGTACTTTTGTCTTTTCCTTTTTGTAAAAGATCTAACGGATCATAGAGTTGGTGGCTCATAAACCAAAGTTGGGGGTGTGGTAAGTGGTAACCTTTAACGTGATTGCTTCACTAAAGTTAGCTGGAAATTGATGTTATTTGATTGTGCTATTTTCCAATTTATAGCGTGGTGCTCGAGTTTGTTTTTTCTGAGATTGGGGTGAAATTGGTTTTAAAGTTTGGCTGCAAAATTTTGAGAGTGTAGAAGTCTACCAGGAATGTTAACAACATATTTTCTACACTATCTTTTAAACACATTTTATTATTAATTAAAATTTATTATGAACTATAAAATTAAAAAAGAAACTAATTAAATAAGCGAGTCTCACAAAAATTTGTGATTTTCAATAATTTTAATTAATAACAGAGGTGTGTTTAAAAGAGTATGTCAAGTGGTATATTGTTAGCATTTCTCATATTGATATTTGAGTGGCAAATAAGATTGTTTAAAAATAAAAATAAAAAATTGTACTTCCTTATTAAGTATGTACCAAAAATATTTTCTTTAAAAAAAATTGAATACTTAATCTAGATACATATAGATACTTTTTGGGTATGTATCAAGCCTATCCAAGTCGGTCATTTGTGAGAGAAATTAGAGTTCATATTTCGTTATCCATTCCATGAAAAGAAATAAGCTTAACCATAAAAGAGATGAAGATTTAGTTTTTATACATACAAATATTCACCTCCTTTTTAGAAAGAATAAAACAAGGTGAGAGCAAAACGTGAGATATTGGTGGAGATGAATGGGATTCACTTAAAGGAGTTGACATTCTTAAAGTTGCCACTCTTTTTATTAATGAACCAACTATAGAGGCCATTTTTTCCAATGACGATGAACAAGGAGTTGAAACTGTTAAAGTGTGATATCATAGTTACGATTTAGGTGTTATAATATTTATTGGTGAACATTTAGTATTATAGTTTTTTTATTATGAGATTTTTTTGTCATATTAAAGAATTTAATCTCCTTCAATATTATAAATTATACTTATTTGTGTTTTTTTTATCATTTATAAAATTTATTCATTTTTATACTAAATTCTATTTTCATATATATACATTTTTTTAAAAATTTATATAACGTACTCCTATCCTAGAATTTAAAAAAAATTCACTCGTACTTGTACCTAATACTAGTACCGTACTTTTATCCATGCAACATATTAAGTTCATTTAAATTTCTTGATTTCATATAAAAAAGAATTAAATTTCCTAAACTATCCTTAATAATTTTTTTTTTGGGAGATAGTGTTCACATTTAAATTAACTTAGGATATTTTTAAAATAATAGCATGAAATAGGGTTCATCAAACTTAGACTTTTTTTCTTATATTTAAGTTGAGAGGAGTATGCATGTTTAATTTCTATTATTATGGTGTTGAAATTGGTTGATGATAAAGATTGAGTTTGGTTTTGAATTGTTGCTTGCATAATGGGTATAAAAGGAGGTGTTAGTAGGTACAAGATTTGCATCTGAGAAAAATTTTCTTTCTCCTATGTCAAGCAATGAGAAACAGAGAGACATTAAATTGGTTGCTATTCGTGAAGTTGGATGCCGAGTAGAAATAAATAAATAAATAAATAAATAAAGTGTTCACCCAGTTGATGGTACACTAACATTGTGTATGAGTGGGTAAATGATTATTTTTAAGTTGCTGGAGTAACAGAAGAAAATGTTGGTGTGTGGCTGTGTGCTACCCACCTTGGGGTCGTGAAGGTGGTTATGGACTGGGAGCCCCCTTTTTATTATTATTTATTTAAAGTTAAAGATACAAGTGGGCAAAATTCCTTGATGCTGGACAAGGAGTAATGGGCTAAAGTCCCTATTCTTGCTGAATCAGTCTAACATGAAGCATCAAAATAGGTGGTACATCGGTGAAGCATTCTTTTCAACCGTATGATATATTATTAAAATATTAAATGGCTCAAATTGTTTATTGGTTACTTGAAGAAGAAATTAAATCGAGTGTATGTGTTATGTGTTGTACCCTAACCCCTCTACCTCCCAAGCATGATCAGCATCCCTCTCCCTCGACGACTCCTCTGACACCGTCACCAAGCGC
>CM048646.1:155000-167500 GCA_026413185.1 Pueraria montana var. lobata | reverse complement strand
GAAACAAAAAACCAAAATCACCCCGTGGACTAAAATCCACGACGGGCACCAAAAAAGCTCCACGGGGCACCACGGAGCCACCAAGGAACTCAAAATGAAATCCCGCTCCGGGCATTATGGATTTCCATGCATGAGGATGCACCAATGATCATTGGAAACCAAAACCAAAACTCACCTCGGGGACCAAAATTCGCCACGGGCACCAAAAATGCTCCACGGGGCATCAAAAGTGAGTGACGGGGCACCACGGAGGCACCAAAGACCTCAAAACAAAATCCCGTCCCGGGAATTATGGTTTTCCATGCATGAGGATGCACCAAGGATCATTGGAAATCAAAAACCAAAATCACCCCGGGGACCAAAAGGCACCACGGGCACCAAAAAAACTCCATGGGGCACCAAAAGTGAGTCACGAGGCACCATTGAGGCACCAAGGACCTCAAAACGAAATCCCACTCAGGGCATTAAGATTTTCCATGCTTGAGGATGCACCAACGATCATTGGAAACTAAAAACCAAAAACCAAAAGTCACCCCGGGGACCAAAATCCGCCACGGGCACCAAAAATGCTCCACGGGGCACCAAAAGTGAGTCACGGGGCACCAAGGACCCCAAAATGAAAACCGGCTCTGGGCATCATGGTTTTCCATGCATGGAGATGCACCAAGGATCATTGGAAACCAAAAACCAAAAGTCACCCCGAGGGACCAAAATCGACCACGGGCACCAAAAATGCTCCACGGGACACCAAAAGCGAGTCACGGGGCACCACAGAGGCACCAAGGACCTCAAAACGAAAATCTACTCCGGGCATTATGGTTTTCAATGCATGAGGATGCACCAACGATCATTGGAAACTAAAAACCAAAAGTCACCCCGAGGACCAAAATCCACCACGGGCACAAAAAATGCTCCACGGGGCACCAAAAGTGAGTCACGGGCACCATCGAGGCACTAAGGATCTCAAAATGAAAACCCACTCCGGGCATTATGGTTTTCCATGCATGAGGATGCACCAAGGATCATTGGAAACCAAAAACCAAAAGTCACCCCGGGGACCAAAATCCACCACGGCCACCAAATATGCTCCACGGGGCACCAAAAGTGAGTCACGGGCACCACCGAGGCACTAAGGACCTCAAAACGAAAACCCACTCTGGGCATTATGGTTTTACATGAATGAGGATGCACCAAGGATCATTGGAAACCAAAAACCAAAAGTTACCCCGGGGACCCAAAACCCACCACAGCCACCAAAAATGCTCCACGGGGCAACAAAAGTGAGTCACAGGGCACCACGAAGGCACTAAGGACCTCAAAACGAAAACCCACTCCGGGCATTATGGTTTTACATGAATGAGGATGCACCAATGATCATTGGAAACCAAAAACCAAAAGTCACCCCGGGGACCAAAATCCACCACGGGCACCAAAAATGCTCCACGAGACACCAAAAGCGAGTCACGGGGCACCACAGAGGCACCAAGGACCTCAAAACGAAAATCTGCTCCGGGCATTATGGTTTTCAATGCATGAGGATGCACCAACGATCATTGGAAACTAAAAATCAAAAGTCACCCCGGGGACCAAAATCCACCACGGGCACAAAAAATGCTCCACGGGGCACCAAAAGTGAGTCACGGGCACCATCGAGGCACTAAGGACCTTAAAACGAAAACCCACTCCGGGCATTATGGTTTTCCATGCATGAGGATGCACCAAGGATCATTGGAAACCAAAAACCAAAAGTCACCTCGGGGACCAAAATCCACCACGGCCACCAAATATGCTCCACGGGGCACCAAAAGTGAGTCACGGGCACCACCGAGGCACTAAGGACCTCAAAACGAAAACCCACTCTGGGCATTATGGTTTTACATGAATGAGGATGCACCAAGGATCATTGGAAACCAAAAACCAAAAGTTACCCCGGGGACCCAAAACCCACCACAGCCACCAAAAATGCTCCACGGGGCAACAAAAGTGAGTCACAGGGCACCACGAAGGCACCAAGGATCTCAAAACGAAAACCCGCTACGGGCATTATGGTTTTCCATCCATGAGGATGCACCAAGGATCGTTGGAAACCAAAAACTGAAAGTCATCCCGGGGACCAAAATCCACCACGGGCACCAAAAATGCTCCACGGGGCGCCAAAAGTTAGTCACAGGGCACCCCAGAGGCACCAATGACCTGAAGACGAAAACCCGCTCCAGGCATTATGGTTTTCCATGCATGAGGATGCACCAAGGATAATTGAAAACCAGAAACCAAAATCACCCCGGGGACCAAAAGCCACCACGGGCACCAAAAAAGCTCCACAGGGCACCAAAAGTGAGTCACGGGGCACCACGGAGGCACCAAGGAACTCAGAACGAAATCCTGCTCGGGGCATTATGATTTTCCATTCATGAGGATGCACCAACGATCATTGGAAACCAAAAACCAAAAGTCACCCCGAGGACCAAAATCCGCCAAAGGCACCAAAAATGCTCCACGGGGCACCAAAAGTGAGTCACGGGGCACCAAGGACCTCAAAACGAAAACCGGCTCTGGGCATTATGGTTTTCCATGAATGAGGATGCACCAATGATCATTGAAAACCCAAAACCAAAAGTCACCCCGGGGACCAAAATCCACCACGGGCACCAAAAATGCTCCACGGGGCACCAAAAGTGAGTCATAGGGCACCCCGGAGGCACCAATGACCTGAAGACGAAAACCCGCTCCAGGCATTATGATTTTCCATGCATGAGGATGCACCAAGGATCATTGGAAACCAAAAACCAAAAGTCACCCCGTGGACCAAAATCCACCACGGCTACAAAAAATGCTCCACGGGGCACCAAAAGTGAGTCACAGGGCACCACGGAGGCACCAAGGACCTTAGAACGAAAACCCGCTCCTGGCATTATTGTTTTCCATGCATGAGGATGCACCAAGGATCATTGGAAACCAAAAACCAAAAGTCACCCCGGGGACCAAAATCCACCACGGGCACCAAAAATCCTCCATGGGGCACCAAAAGTGAGTCACGGGGCACCACCGAGGCACCAAGTACCTCAAAATGAAAATCCGCTCCTGGCATTATGGTTTTCCATGCATGAATATGCAACAATGATCATTGGAAACTAAAAGTGAAAACTCACCCCGGGGAGCAAAATCCACCACGGGCACCAAAAATGCTCCACGGGGCACCAAAAGTGTGTCACGGGGAACCACCAAGGCACCAAGGACCTCAAAACAAAAATCCTCTCCAGGCATTATGGTTTTCCATGCATGAGGATGCACGAAGGATCATTGGAAACAATAAACCAAAATCACCCCGTGGACCAAAATTCACCACGGGCACCAAAAAAGCTCCACGGGGCACCAAAAGTGTCACAGGGAACCACGGAGCCACCAAGGAACTCAAAACGAAATCCCGCTCTGGGCATTATGGTTTTCCATGCATGAGGAGGCACCAATGATCATTGGAAACCAAAACCAAAAGTCACCCCGGGGACCAAAATCCGCCACGGGCACCAAAAATGCTCCACGGGGCACCAAAAGTGAGCCACGGGGCACCACGGAGGCACCAAAGACCTCAAAACGAAATCCCGCTCCGGGCATTATGGTTTTCGATGCATAAGGATGCTCCAGGGATCATTAGAAACCAAAAACCAAAATCACCCCGGGGACCAAAAGCCACCACGGGCACCAAAAAAGCTCCACGGGGCACCAAAAGTGAGTCACGGGGCACCATGGAGGCACCATGGACCTCAAAACGAAATCTTGCTCGGGGCATTATGATTTTCCATGCATGAGGATGCACCAACGATCATTGGAAACCAAAAACCAAAAGTCACCCCGGGGACCAAAATCCGCCAAGGACACCAAAAATGCTCCAAGGGGCAACAAAAGTGAGTCACGGGGCACCACGGAGCCACCAAGGATCTCAAAACGAAATCCCGCTCTGGGTATTATGGTTTTCCATGCATGAGGAGGCACCAATGATCATTGGAAACCAAAACCAAAAGTCACCCCGGGGACGAAAATCCGCCACGGGCACCAAAAATACTCCACGGGGCACCAAAAGTGAGTCACGGGGCACCACGGAGCCACCAAGGAACCCAAAACGAAAACCGGCTCTGGGCATTATAATTTTCAATGCATGGGGATGCACCAAGGATCAATGGAAACTAAAAACCAAAAGTCACCCCGGGGACCAAAATCGACCACGGGCACCAAAAATGCTCCATGGGACACCAAAAGTGAGTCACGGGGCACCACAGACGCACCAAGGACCTCAAAACGAAAATCCGCTCCAGGCATTATGGTTTTCGATGCATGAGGATGTACCAACGATCATTGGAAACTAAAAACCAAAAGTCACCCCGGGGACCAAAATCCACCATGGGCACAAAAAATGCTCCACGAGGCACCAAAAGCGAGTCACGGGGCACCACAGAGGCACCAAGTACCTCAAAACGAAAAACCGCTCCGGGCATTATGATTTTCCATGCATGAGGATGCACCAATGATCATTGGAAACCAAAAACCAAAAGTCACCCCAGGGACCAAAATCCACCACGGGCTCCAAAAATGCTGCACGGGAACCAAAAGTGAGTCACGGGGCACCACGGAGGCACCAAGGACCTCAAAACAAAAACCCGCTCTGGGCATTATGGTTTTCCATGCATGAGGATGCACCAAGGATAATTGGAAACCAAAAACCAAAAGCCACCCCGGGGACCAAAATCCACAACGGGCACGAAAAATGCTCCATGGGGCACCAAAAGTGAGTCACGAGGCACCACCTAGGCACCAAGGACCTCAAAACGAAAACCCGGTCTGGGCATTATGGTTTTCCATGCATGAGGATGCGCTAAGGATCATTGGAAACCAAAAACCAAAATCACCCCGGGGACCAAAATCCACCACGGGCACCAAAAAAGCTCCACGGGGCACCAAAAGTTAGTGACGGGGCACCACGTTGCCACCAAGGAACTCAAAACGAAAACCCGCTCTAGGTATTATGGCTTTCCATGCACCAGGATGCACCAAGGATCATTGGAAACCAAAACCAAAAGTCACCCCGGGGACCAAAATCCACCACGAGCACCAAAAATGCTTCACGGGGCACCAAAAGTGAGTGAAAGGGCACTACAGACCTCAAAACGAAAACCCGCTGTGGACATTATGGTTTTCCATGCATGAGGATGCACTAAGGATCATTGGGAACCAAAAATCAAAAGTCACCATGGGGATCAAAATCCACCACGGGCACCAAAAATGCTCCAGGGGGCAACAAAAGTAAGTCACGGGTCATCACCGAGGCACCAAGGACCTCAAAACGAAAATCCACTCCGGGCTTGATGGTTTTCCATGCATGAGGATGCACCAATGATAATTGGAAACCAAAAACCAAAAGTCACCCCGGGGACCAAAATCCACCACGGCCACCAAAAATGCTCCACGGGGCACCAAAAGCGAGTCACGGGTCACCACGGAGGCACCAAGTACCTCAAAACGAAAAACCGCTCCAGGCATTATGGTTTTCCATGCATGAGGATGCACCAATGATCATTGGAAACCAAAAACCAAAAGTCATCCCGGGGACCAAAATCCACCACGTGCTCCAAAAATGCTGCACGAGAACTAAAAGTGAGTCACGGGGCACCACGGAGGCACCAAGGACCTCAAAACGAAAACCCGCTCTGGGCATTATGGTTTTCCGTGCATGAGGATGCACCAAGGATCATTGGAAACCAAAAACCAAAAGTCACCCCAGGGACCAAAATCCACCACGGGCACCAAAAATGCTCCATGGGGCACCAAAAGTGAGTCACGAGGCACCACCTAGCCACCAAGGAACTCAAAACAAAATCCCGCTCTGGGCATTATGGTTTTCAATGCATGAGGATGCACCAATGATCATTGGAAACCAAAAACCAAAAGTCACCCCGGGGACCAAAATCCGCCACGGGCACAAAAAATGCTCCACGGGGCTCCAAAACTGAGTCACGGGGCACCACAGAGGCACCAAAGACCTCAAAATGAACTCCCGCTCCGGGAATTTTGGTTTTCTATGCATGAGGTTGCACCAAGGATCATTGGAAATCCAAAAGCAAAATCACCCCGGGGACCAAAATCCACTAGGGGCACCAAAACAGCTCCACGGGGCACCAAAAGTGAGTCACGGGACAACACGGAGGCACCAAGGACCTCAAAACGAAAACCCGCTGCAGGTATTATGGTTTTCCATGCATGAGGATGTACCAAGGATCATTGGAAACCAAAAACTAAAGGTCACCCCGGGGACCAAAATCCACCACGGGCACAAAAAATGCTCCACGGGGCCCCAAAAGTGAGTCACGGGGGACCACCTAGGCACCAAGGACCTCAAAACGAAAATCCGCTCTGGGCATTATGGTTTTCGATGCTTAAGGATGCACCAACAATAATTGGAAACCAAAAACCAAAAGTCACCCCGGGGACCAAAATCCACCACAGGCACCAAAAATGCTCCACGGGGCACCAAAAGTGAGTCACGGGGAACCACGGAGGCACCAAGGACCTCAAAACGAATACCCGCTCAGGGCATTATGATTTTCCGTGCATGAGGATGCACCAATGATCATTGGAAACGAAAAACCAAAACTTACCCTGGGGACCAAAATCCACCACGTGCACAAAAAATGCCCCACAAGGCACCAAAAGTGAGTCACGGGGCACCACGACCTCAAAACGAAAACCCGCTCCGATCATTATGGCTTTCCATGCTTGAGGATGCACCAAGGATCATTGGAAACCAAAAACCAAAAGTCACCCCGGGGACAAAAATCCACCACGGGCACCACAAATGCCTCACGGGGCACCAAAAGTGAGTTACAGGGCACCACAGACTGCAAAACGAAAACCCGCTGTGGGAATTATGGTTTTCCATGCATGAGGATGCACTAAGGATCATTGGAAACGAAAAATCAAAAGTCACCCTGGGGACCAATATCCACGACGGGCACCAAAAATGCTCCACGGGGCACCAAAAGTGAGTCACGGGGCATCACCGAGGCACCACGAACCTCAAAACGAAAATCCACTCCGGGCATTATGGTTTTCCATGCATGAGGATTCACCAATGATAATTGGAAACCAAAAACCAAAAGTCACCCTGGGGACAAAAATCCATCGCGGGCACCAAAAATGCTCCACGGGGCACCAAAAGCGAGTCGCGGGGCACCACGGAGGCACCGAGTACCTTAAAACGAAAACTGCTCCAGGCATTATGGTTTTCCATGCATGAGGATGCACCAATGATCATTGGAAACCAAAAACCAAAAGTCACCCCAGGGACCAAAATCCACCACGGCCTCCAAAAATGCTCCACGGGGAACCAAAAGAGAGTCACGGGGCACCACGGAGGCACCAAGGACCTCAAAATGAATACCCGCTCCGGGCATTATGGTTTCCCATGCATGAGGATGCACCAAGGATCATTGGAAACCAAAAACCAAAAGTCACCCCGGGGACCACAATCCACCATGGGCACCAAAAATGCTCCATGGGGCACCAAAAACGAGTCACGAGGCACCACCTAGGCACCAAGGACCTCAAAACGAAAATCCAGTCCGGCCATGATGGTTTTCCATTCATGAGGATGCACCAATGATAATTGGAAACCAAAAGCCAAAAGTCACCCCGGGGACCAAAATCCACCACGGGCACCAAAAATGCTCCACGGGGCACCAAAAGCGAGTCAAGGGGCACCAAAAGCGAGTCACGGGGCACCACGGAGGCACCAAGTACCTCAAAATAAAAAACCGCTTCGGGAATTATGATTTTCCATGCATGAGAATGCACCAATGATCATTGAAAACCAAAAACCCAAAGTCACCCCAGGGACCAAAATCCACCACGGGCTCCAAAAATGCTGCACGGGAACCAAAAGTGAGTCACGGGGCACCACGGAGGCACCAAGGACCTCAAAACGAAAACCCGCTCCCGGCATTATGGTTTTCCTTGCATGAGGATGCACCAAGGATCATTGGAAACCAAAAACCAAAAGTCACCCCGGGGACCACAATCCACCATGGGCACCAAAAATGCTCCATGGGGCACCAAAAATGAGTCACGAGGCACCACCTAGGCACCAAGGACCTCAAAACGAAAATCCAGTCCGGGCATGATGGTTTTCCATTCATGAGGATGCACCAATGATAATTGGAAACCAAAAGCCAAAAGTCACCCCGGGGACCAAAATCCACCACGGGCACCAAAAATGCTCCACGGGGCACCAAAAGCGAGTCACGGGGCACCAAAAGCGAGTCACGGGGCACCACGGAGGCACCAAGTACCTCAAAATGAAAAACCGCTTCGAGCATTATGATTTTCCATGCATGAGAATGCACCAATGATCATTGGAAACCAAAAACCCAAAGTCACCCCAGGGACCAAAATCCACCACGGGTTCCAAAAATGCTGCACGGGAACCAAAAGTGAGTCACGGGGCACCACGGAGGCACCAAGGACCTCAAAACGAAAACCCGCTCCCGGCATTATGGTTTTCCTTGCATGAGGATGCACCAATGATCATTGGAAACCAAAAACCCAAAGTCACCCCAGGGACCAAAATCCACCACGGGCTCCAAAAATGCTGCGCGGGAACCAAAAGTGAGTCACGGGGCACCACGGAGGCACCAAGGACCTCAAAACGAAAACCCGCTCCCGGCATTATGGTTTTCCTTGCATGAGGATGCACCAAGGATCATTGGAAACCAAAAATCAAAAGTCACCCCGGGGACCACAATCCACCATGGGCACCAAAAATGCTCCATGGGGCACCAAAAATGAGTCACGAGGCACCACCTAGGCACCAAGGACCTCAAAACGAAAATCCAGTCCGGGCATTATGGTTTTCCATTCATGAGGATGCACCAATGATAATTGGAAACCAAAAGCCAAAAGTCACCCCGGGGACCAAAATCCACCACGGGCACCAAAAATGCTCCACGGGGCACCAAAAGCGAGTCACGGGGCACCACGGAGGCACCAAGTACCTCAAAATGAAAAACCGCTTTGGGCATTATGATTTTCCATGCATGAGAATGCACCAATGATCATTGGAAACCAAAAACCCAAAGTCACCCCAGGGACCAAAATCCACCACGGGCTCCAAAAATGCTGCGCGGGAACCAAAAGTGAGTCACGGGGCACCACAGAGGCACCAAGGACCTCAAAACGAAAACCCGCTCCCGGCATTATGGTTTTCCTTGCATGAGGATGCACCAAGGATCATTGGAAACCAAAAATCAAAAGTCACCCCGGGGACCACAATCCACCATGGGCACCAAAAATGCTCCATGGGGCACCAAAAATGAGTCACGAGGCACCACCTAGGCACCAAGGACCTCAAAACGAAAATCCAGTACGGGCATGATGGTTTTCCATTCATGAGGATGCACCAATGATAATTGGAAACCAAAAGCCAAAAGTCACCCCGGGGACCAAAATCCACCACGGGCACCAAAAATGCTCCACGGAGCACCAAAAGCGAGTCACCTGGCACCAAAAGCGAGTCACGGGGCACCACGGAGGCACCAAGTACCTCAAAATGAAAAACCGCTTCGGGCATTATGATTTTCCTTGCATGAGAATGCACCAATGATCATTGGAAACCAAAAACCCAAAGTCACCCCAGGGACCAAAATCCACCACGGGCTCCAAAAATGCTGCACGGGAACCAAAAGTGAGTCACGGGGCACCACGGAGGCACCAAGGACCTCAAAACGAAAACCCGCTCCCGGCATTATGGTTTTCCTTGCATGAGGATGCACCAAGGATCATTGGAAACCAAAAACCAAAAGTCACCCCGGGGACTAAAATCCACCACGGGCACCAAATATGCTCCGTGGGGCACCAAAAGTGAGTCACGAGGCACCACCTAGGCACCAAGGACCTCAAAACGAAAATCCAGTCCGGGCATGATGGTTTTCCATTCATGAGGATGCACCAATGATAATTGGAAACCAAAAGCCAAAAGTCACCCCGGGGACCAAAATCCACCACGGGCACCAAAAATGCTCCACGGGGCACCAAAAGCGAGTCACGGGGCACCAAAAGCGAGTCACGGGGCACCACGGAGGCACCAAGTACCTCAAAATGAAAAACCGCTTCGGGCATTATGATTTTCCATGCATGAGAATGCACCAATGATCATTGGAAACCAAAAACCCAAAGTCACCCCAGGGACCAAAATCCACCACGGGCTCCAAAAATGCTGCACGGGAACCAAAAGTGAGTCATGGGGCACCACGGAGGCACCAAGGACCCCAAAACGAAAACCCGCTCCCGGCATTATGGTTTTCCTTGCATGAGGATGCACCAAGGATCATTGGAAACCAAAAACCAAAAGTCACCCCGGGGACCACAATCCACCATGGGCACCAAAAATGCTCCATGGGGCACCAAAAATGAGTCACGAGGCACCACCTAGGCACCAAGGACCTCAAAACGAAAATCCAGTCCGGGCATGATGGTTTTCCATTCATGAGGATGCACCAATGATAATTGGAAACCAAAAGCCAAAAGTCACCCCGGGGACCAAAATCCACCACGGGCACCAAAAATGCTCCACGGGGCACCAAAAGCGAGTCACGGGGCACCAAAAGCGAGTCACGGGGCACCACGGAGGCACCAAGTACCTCAAAATGAAAAACCGCTTCGGGCATTATGATTTTCCATGCATGAGAATGCACCAATGATCATTGGAAACCAAAAACCCAAAGTCACCCCAGGGACCAAAATCCACCACGGGCTCCAAAAATGCTGCGCGGGAACCAAAAGTGAGTCACGGGGCACCACGGAGGCACCAAGGACCCCAAAACGAAAACCCGCTCCCAGCATTATGGTTTTCCCTTGCATGAGGATGCGCCAAGGATCATTGGAAACCAAAAACGAAAAGTCACCCCGGGGACTAAAATCCACCACGGGCACCAAATATGCTCCGTGGGGCACCAAAAGTGAGTCACGAGGCACCACCTAGGCACCAAGGACCTCAAAACGAAAACCCGCTCTGGGCATTATGGTTTTCCATGCATGAGGATGCGCCAAGGATAATTGGAAACCAAAAACCAAAATCACCCCGTGGACCAAAATCCACCACGGGCACCAAAAAAGCTCCACGGGGCACCAAAAGTTAGTCACGGGGCACCACGGAGCCACCAAGGAACTCAAAACGAAATCCCGCTTCGGGCATTATGGTTTTCCATGCATGAGGATGCATCAATGATCATTGGAAACCAAAAACCAAAAGTCACCCCGGGGACCAAAATCTGCCACGGGCATCAAAAATTCTCCACGGGTCTCCAAAAGTGAGTCACGGGGCACCATGGAGGCACCAAAGACCTCAAAACGAACTCCCGCTCTGGAAATTATGGTTTTCCATGCATGAGGATGCACCAAGGATCATTGGAAATCCAAAAGCAAAATCACCCCGGGGACCAAAATCCACCACGGGCACAAAAAAAGCTCCATGAGGCACCAAAAGTGAGTCACGGGGCAACACGGAGGCACCAAGGACCTCAAAACGAAATCCCGCTCAGGGCTTCATGATTTTCCATGCGTGAGGATGCACCAAGGATCACTAAGGATCACTGGAAACCAAAAACCAAAAGTCACCCCGGGGACCAAAATCCACCACAGGCACTAAAAATGCTTCACCGGGCACAAAAAGTTAGTCACGGGGGCACCAATGAGGCACCAAGGACCTCAAAACGAAAACCCGTGGTTTTCCATGCATGAGGATGTACCAAGGATCATTGGAAACCAAAAACTAAAGGTCACCCCGGGGACCAAAATCCACCGCGGGCACCAAAAATGCTCCACGGGGCACCAAAAGTGAGTCACGGGGCACCACGGAGGCACCAAGGACCCCAAAACGAAAACCCGCTCCCAGCATTATGGTTTTCCTTGCATGAGGATGCACTAAGGATCATTGGAAACCAAAAATGAAAAGTCACCCCGGGGACTAAAATCCACCACAGGCACCAAATATGCTCCGTGGGGCACCAAAAGTGAGTCACGAGGCACCACCTAGGCACCAAGGACCTCAAAACGAAAACCCGCTCTGGGCATTATGGTTTTCCATGCATGAGGATGCGCCAAGGATCATTGGAAACCAAAAACCAAAATCACCCCGTGGACCAAAATCCACCACGGGCACCAAAAAAGCTCCACGGGGCACCAAAAGTTAGTCACGGGGCACCACGGAGCCACCAAGGAACTCAAAACGAAATCCCGCTTCGGGCATTATGGTTTTCCATGCATGAGGATGCATCAATGATCATTGGAAACCAAAAACCAAAAGTCACCCCGGGGACCAAAATCTGCCACGGGCATCAAAAATTGTCCACGGGTCTCCAAAAGTGAGTCACGGGGCACCATGGAGGCACCAAAGACCTCAAAACGAACTCCCGCTCTGGGAACTATGGTTTTCCATGCATGAGGATGCACCAAGGATC
>CM048646.1:0-145000 GCA_026413185.1 Pueraria montana var. lobata | reverse complement strand
CATTCTTATACATAAAAAACATAATGCTCGAAACACTTTTTAGTCTTGAGGCTCGCGGTGCCCCGTGGTCCAATTTAGGTGCCGAGGCTGCATTTTCGGCCATTTGTGCAATTCTCGTGTGAAAATAAGACTTTTGGGCTTTGGTGCCCCGTGATCCCTGATGCATTCTGATGCATAAAAAACCATAATGCTTGGAACACTTTTCAGTCTTGAGGCTCGTGGTGCCCCGTGGTCCAATTTAGGTGCCGGGGGTGCATTTTCGGCCATTTGTGCAATTTTCATGCGAAAATAAGACTTTGGGGGTTTTGGTGGCCCATGATCCCTGGTGCATTCTTATGCATAAAAACCATAATGCTCGGAGCACTTTTCAGTTTATTGGTCCGAGGTGCCCCGTGGTTTAATTTTCATGCCCGTGGTGTATTTTCGGCCCATTGTGCAATTTTCGTGCGAAAATAAGAGGGTTTTGGTGCCCCGTGATCCCTGGTGCATTCTTATGCATAAGAAAGCATAATGCTCAGAACACTTTTCAGTTTTGGGGTCCGTGGTGCCCCGTGGTCCAATTTTGGTGCTAGTAATGCATTTTCGGCCCTGTGTTCAATTTTCGTGTGAAAATAAGACTTTTGGGTTTTCGTGCCCCGTGATCCCTAGTGCATTCTTATGCATAAAAAACCATAATGCTCGGAACACTTCTCAGTTTTGAGGTCCGTAGTGCCCCGTGGTCCAATTTTGGTGCTGGTGGTGAATTTTTTGCCGTTTGTGCAATTTTCGTGCAAAAATAAAACTTTTGGATTTTGGAGCCCCGTGATCCCTAGTGCATTCTTATACATAAAAAACCATAATGCACAAAGCTGTTTTAAGTATTGAGGTTCCCCGTGGTCCAATTTTGGTGCCTGTGGTGCATTTATTGCCCATAGTGCAATTTTCGTGTGAAAATAAGACTTTTGGGTTTTGGTGCCCCGTGATCCCTGGTGCATTCCTATGCATGAAAAATCATAACGCTTGGAGCACTTTTCAGTTTAGAGGTCCGAGGTGCCCCGTGGTCTAATTTTGGTTCCCATGTTGCATTTTCGGCCCATTGTGCAATTTTCGTGCGAAAATAATACTTTTGGGTTTTTATGCCCCGTGATCCCTGGTGCATTAATATGCATAAAAAATCATAATGCTCAGAACACTTTTCATTTTTGAGATCCGTGGTGCCCCGTGGTTCAATTTTGGTGCCCGTGGTGCATTTATTGCCCATAGTGCAATTTTCGTGCGAAAATAAGACTTTTGGATTTTCGTGCCCTGAGATCCCTGGTGCATTCTTATGTACAAAAAACCATAATGTTCAAAACACTTTTCAGTTTTGAGGTCCGTGGTGCCCCGTGGTCCGATTTTGGGTCCGTGGTGCATTTTCGGCCATTTGTGCAATTTTCGTGCGAAAATAAGACTTATGGGTTTTGGTGCCCCGTGATCCCTGGTGCGTTCTTATGCATAAGAAAGCATAATGCTCGAAACACTTTTTAGTTTTGAGGTCCGTGGTGCCCCGTCGTCTAATTTTGGTGCCCATGGTGCATTATCGGCCCTATGTGCAATTTTCGTGCGAAAATAAGACTTTTAGGTTTTGGTGCCCCGAGATCGTTGGTGCATTCTAATGCATAAAAAAGCATAATGCTTAGAGCACTTTTAAGTTTTGTGGTCCCAGGTTCCCCGTCGTCTAATTTGGGTGCCCATGGTGCATTATCGGCCCATTGTGCAATTTTCGTGCGAAAACAAGACCTTTTGTGTTTTGGTGCCCCGTGATCCCTGGTGAATTCTTATGCATAAATAACCATAATTCCTGGAGCACTTTTCAGTTATGAGGTCCGTGTTGCCCCGTGGTCTAATTTTTTTGCTCCTGGTGCATTTTCGGCCGTTTGTGTAATTTTCGTGTGAAAATAAAACTTTTGGGTTTTGGTGCCCCGTGATCCCTAGTGCATTCTTATACATAAAAAACCATATTTCTTGGAGCCCTTTTAAGCATTGAGGTCTGAGGTTCCTCGTGGTCCAATTTTGGCGCCCATGGTGCATTTATTGCCCATAGTGCAATTTTCGTGCGAAAATAAGATTTTTGGGTTTTGGTGCCCCGTGATCCCTGGTGCATTCTTATTCAAAAAAAACCATAATGCTAGGAGCACTTTTAAGTTTTGAGGTCCGAGGTGCCCCGTGGTACAATTTTGGTGCCCGTGGTGCATTTTCCGCCCATTGTGCAATTTTCGTGCGAAAATAAGACTTTTGGGTTTTGGGCCCCCGTGATCCCTGGTGCATTCTTATGCATAAAACACCATAATGCTCAGAGCACTTTTCAGTTTTGAGGTCCGAGGTGCCCCGTGGTCTAATTTTGGTGCCCGTGGTGCATTTTCGGCCCATTGTGCAATTTTCGTGTGAAAATAAGATTTTAGGGTTTTGGTGCCCCGTGATCCCTGGTGCATTCCTATGCATAAAAAACCATAATGCTTGGAGAAATTTTCTGTTTTGAGGTCCGAGGTGCCCCGTGGTCTAATTTTGGTGCCCACGGTGCATTTTCGGCCCAATGTGCAATTTTCGTGCGAAAATAAGACTTTTGGATTTTCCTGCCCCGTGATCCCTGGTGCATTCTTATGCATAAAAAACCATAATGCTCGGAGCACTTTTCAGTTTTGAAGTCTGTGGTGCCCTGTGATCCAATTTTGGTGCCGGTGGTGCATTTTCGGCCTTTTGTGAAATTTTCGTGCGAAAATATCACTTTTGGGTTTTGGGGCCCCGTGATCCAAGGTGCGTTCTTATGCATAAAAAAACGTAATGGTAGGAGCAATTTTCAGTTTTGAGGTCTGAGGGGCCCCATGGTCCAATTTTGGTGTCTGTGGTGCATTTTCGGCCCATTGTGCAATTTTCATGCTAAAATGAGACTTTTGGGTTTTGGTGCCCCGTAATCCCTGGTGCATTCTTAAGCATAAAAAACCATAATGCTTGGAGCACTTTTAAGTTTTGAGGTCTGTGGTGCCCCGTGGTCCAATTTTGGTGGCTGTGGTGAATTTTCGGCCCATTGTGCTATTTTGGTGCGAAAATAAGACTTTTGGATTTTGGTGCCCCGTGATCCCTGGTGCATTCTTATGCATAAGAAAGCATAATGCTCAGAACACTTTTCAGTTTTGAGGTCCGTCCGTCCCCGTGGTCCAATTTTGGTGTTGGTGGTGCATTTTCGACCATGTGTGCTATTTTCGTTCGAAAATAAGACTTATGGGTTTTGGTGCCCCATGATCCTTCGTGCATTCTTATACATAAAAAACATAATGCTCGGAACACTTTTCAGTCTTGAGGGTCGTGGTGCCCCGTGGTCCAATTTAGGTGCCGGGGGTGCATTTTCAGCCATTTGTGCAATTTTCGTGTGAAACTAAGACTTTTGGGTTTTGGTGCCCAGTGATCCATGGTGCATTCTTATGCATAAGAAAGCATAAAACTCAGAACACTTTTCAGTTTTGAGGTCCATGGTGCCCCGTGCTCCAATTTTGGTGCCGGTGGTGCATTTGTAGCCATTTGTGTAATTTTCATGCGAATATAAGACTTTTGGGTTTTGGTGCCCCGTGATCCCTGGTGCATTCTTATGCATAAAAAACCATAATGCTCGGAATACTTTTCTGTCTTGAGGTTCGTGGTGTCCCGTGGTCCAATTTTGGTGCCGGGGGTGCATTTTTGACCATTTGTGCAATTTTTGTGCGAAAATAAGACTTTTTGGTTTTGGTGGCCCGTGATCCTTGGTGCATTCTTATGCATAAAAATCATAATGCTTGGAGAACTTTTCAGTTTGGAGGTCCGAGGTGCCCCGTGGTCTAATTTTGGTGCCCACGGTGCATTTTCGGCCCAATGTGCAATTTTAGTGCGAAAATAAGACTTTTGGGATTTCTGGCCCCGTGATCCCTGGTGCATTCTTATGCATAAAAAACCATAATGCTCGGAGCACTTTTCAGTTTTGAAGTCCTAGGTGCCCCGTGGTCCAATTTTGGTGTCGGGGGTGCGTTTTCGGCCATTTGTCCAATTTTCGTGCGAAAATAAGACTTTTGGATTTTGGCGCCCCGTGATTCCTGGTGCATTCTTATGCATAAAAAAGCATAATGCTCAGAGCACTTTTCAGTTTTGAGGTCCCAGGTGCCCCGTGGTACAATTTTGGTGCCCGTGGTGCATTTTTGGCCCATTATGCAATTTTCGTGCGAAAATAAGACTTTTGGGTTTTGGTGCCCCGTGCTCCCTGGTGCATTGTTATGCATAAAAAATCATAATGCTCGGAACACTTTTCAATTTTGAGGCCCGTGGAACCCCGTGGTCCAATTTTGGTGTCGATGGTGCATTTTCGGCCGTTTGTGCAATTTTTGTGCGGAAGTAAGACTTTTGGGTTTTCGTGTCCCGTGAACCCTGGTGCATTCTTATGCATAAAAAACCATAATGCTCAGAGCACTTTTCTGTTTTGAGGTCCGAGGAACCCCGTGGTCCAATTTTGGTGCCCGTGGTGCATTTTCAAACCATTGTGCAATTTTCGTGCAAAAATAAGACTTTCGGGTTTTGGTGCCCCGTGATCCTTGGTGCATTCTTATGCATAAAAAACTAGAATGCTCGAAACACTTTCCAGTCTTGAAGTTCGTGGTGCCCCGTGGTCTAATTTTGGTGTCGGGGGTGCATTTTCGGCCATTTCTGCAATTTTCGTGCGAAAATAAGCATTTTGGATTTTGGTGCCCCGTGATGCCTGATGCATTCTTATGCATAAAAAACGATAATGCTCAGAGCACTTAACAATTTTGAGGTCCTAGGTGCCCCGTGGTACAATTTTGGTGCCCGTGGTGCATTTTCAGCCCATTATGCAATTTTCGTGCGAAAATAAGACTTTCGGATTTTGGTGCCCCGTGATCCCTAGTGCATTTTTATGCATAAAAAACCATAATGCTAGGAACACTTTTCAATTTTGAGGCTCATGGCACCCCGTGGTCCAATTTTGATGTAGATGGTGCATTTTCGGCCATTTGTGCAATTTTCATGCAAAAATAAGACTTTTGGGTCTTCATGTCCCATGATCCCTGGTGCATTCTTATGCATAAAAAACCATAATGCTCAGAGGACTTTTCAGTTTTGAGGTCCGAGGAACCCCGTGGTCCAATTTTTGTGCCCGTGGTGCATTTTCTAACCATTATGCAATTTTCGTGCGAAAATAAGACTTTTGGGTTTTGGTGCCCCATGATCCTTGGTGCATTCTTATGCATAAAAAACTAGAATGCTCGGAATAGCTTTCAGTGTTGAAGTTCGTGGTGCCCCGTGGTCTAATTTTATTGTCGGGGTGCATTTTTGGCCATTTGTGCAATTTTCGTGCGAAAAAAAGACTTTTGGGTTGTGGTGCCTCGTGATTCCTGGTGCATTCTAATGCATAAAAAACCATAATCCTCATAGCACTTTTCAGTTTTAAGGCCCGAGGTGCCCGTGATCTAATTTTGGTGCCCGTGGTGCATTTTCGGCCTGTTATGCAATTTTCGTCCGAAAATAAGACTTTTGCGTTTTAGTGCCCCGTAATCCCTGGTGCATTCTTATCCATAAAAACTATAATGCTTGGAACACTTTTCAATTTTGAGGCCCGTGGCATGCCGTGGTCCAATTTTGGTGTCGGGGGTGCATTTTCGGCCATTTGTGCAATTTTCGTGCCAAAATAAGACTTCTGGATTTTGGTGCCCCATGATTTCTGGTGCATTCTTATGCATAAAAAACCATAATGCTCAGAGCACTTTTCAGTTTTGAGGTCCCAGGTGCCCCGTGGTACAATTTTGGTGCCCGTGGTGCATTTTCTGCCCATTATGCAATTTTCGTACGAAAATAAGACTTTTGTGTTTTGGTGCCCGTGATCCCTGGTGCATTCTTATTCATAAAAAATCATAATGATCAGAATACCTTTTCAATTTTGAGGCCCATGGCACCCTGTGGTCCAATTTTGGTGTCGATGTAAATTTTTGGCCCTGTGTGCAATTTTCGTGCGAAAATAAGACTTTTGGGTTTTCGTGTCCCGTAATCCCTGGTGCATTCTTATGCATAAAAAACCATAATGCTCAGAGCACTTTTCTGTTTTGAGGTCCGAGGAACCCCGTGGTCCAATTTTGGTGCCCGTGGTGCATTTTCGAACCATTGTGCAATTTTTGTGCGAAAATAAGACTTTTGGGTTTTGGTGCCCCGTGAGCCTTGGTGCATTCTTATGCATAAAAAACTAGAATGGTCGGAACACTTTTCAGTCTTGAAGTTTGTGGTAACCCGTGGTCTAATTTTGGTGTCGGGGGTGCATTTTCTGCCATTTGTCCAATTTTCGTGCGAAAATAAGACTTTTGGGTTGTGCTGCCCCGTGATTCTTGGTGCATTCTAATGCATAAAAAATGATAATGTTCATAGCACTTTTCAGTTCTAAGGTCCGAGGTGCCCCGTGGTACAATTTTGGTGCCCGTGGTGCATTTTCGGCCCATTATTCAATTTTCGTCCGACAATAAGACTTTTGGGTTTTGGTGCCCTGTGATTCATGGTGCATTCTTATTCATAAAAAACCATGATTCTCGGAACACTTTTCAGTTTTGAGGTCTGTGGTGCCCCGTGGTCCAATGTTGGTGCCGATGGTGCATTTTCGGCCATTTGTGCAATTTTTGTGGGAAAAGACGACTTTTGGGTGTTCATGTCCCGTCATCCTTGGTGCATTCTGATGCATAAAAAACTATAATGCTCAGAGCACTTTTCAATTTTGAGGCCCGTGGCACGTTGTGGTCCAATTTTGGTGCCGATGGTGCATTTTCAGCCATTTGTGCAATTTTCGTGCGACAATACGACTTTTGGGTTTTCGTGTCCCGTGATCCCTAGTGCATTCTTATGCATAAAAAACCATAATGGTCCGAGCACTTTTCAGTTTTGAGGTCCGAGGAACCCCGTGGTCCAATTTTGGTGCCCGTGGTGCATTTTCGATCCATTGTGCAATTTTCGTGCGAAAATAAGACTTTTGGGTTTTGGTTCCCCGTGATCCTTGGTGCATTCTTATGCATAAAAAACTAGAATGCTCGGAACACTTTTCAGTCTTGAAGTTTGTGGTGCCCCGTGGTCAAATTTTGGTGTCGGGGGTGAATTTTCAGCCATTTGTCCAATTTTCCTGCGAAAATAAGACTTTTGGGTTGTGCTGCCCCGTGATTCCTGGTGCATTCTAATGCATAAAAAACCATAATGTTCATAGAACTTTTCAGTTCTATGGTCCGAGGTGCTCCGTGGTACAATTTTGGTGCCCGTGGTGCATTTTCGGCCCATTATGCAATTCTCGTCCGAAAATAAGACTTTTGGGTTTCAGTACCCCGAGATCCCTAATGCATTCTTATCCATTAAAAACTATAATCCTCGGAACACTTTTCAGTTTTGAGGTCTGTGGTGTCCCATGGTCCAATTTAGGTGCCGGTGGTGCATTTTCGACCATTTGTGCAATTTTCGTTCAAAAATAAGACTTTTGGGTTTTCGTGCCCCGTGATCCTTGGTGCATTCTTATTCATAAAAAACCATAATGCATGGAATACTTTTCAAGCTTGAGGTTCGTGGAGCCCTGTGGTCCAATTTTGGTGCCGGGGGTGCATTTTCGGCCATTTGTGCAATTTTTGTGCGAAAAGAAGACTTTTGGATTTTGGTTCCCCGTGATCCCTGGTGCATTCTTATGCATAAAAAAACCATAATGCTCGGAAGACTTTTCTGTTTTGAGGTCCGAGGAACCCCGTGGTCCAATTTTGGTGCCCGTGGTGCATTTTCGATCCATTATGCAATTTTCGTGTGAAAATAAGACTTTTGGCTTTTGGTGCCCCGTGATCCTTGGTGCATTCTTATGCATAAAAAACTACAATGCTCAGAACACTTTTCAGTCTTGAAGTTAGTGGTGCCCCGTGGTCTAATTTTGGTGTCGGGGGTGCATTTTCGGCCATTTGTGCAATTTTCATGCTAAAATAGGGCTTTTGGGTTGTGGTGCCCTGTGATCCCTAGTGCATTCTAATGCATAAAAAACCATAATGCTCGTAGCACTTTTTATTTTTAATGTCCGAGGTGCGCCGTGATCCAATTTTGGTGCCCGTGGTGCATTTTCGACCCATTATGCAATTTTAGTCTGTAAATAAGACTTTTCGGTTTTAGTGCCCCGTGATACCTGGTGCATTCTTATCCATAAAAAACTATAATGCTTGGAACAATTTTCAGTTTTGAGGCCCGTTGCACCCCGTGGTCCAATTTTGGTACCGATGGTGCATTTTCGGCCATTTGTGCAATTTTCATGCGAAAACAAGAGTTTTGGGTTTTCGTGTCCCGTGATTCCTGGTGCATTCTTATGCATAAAAAACCATAATGCTTAGAGCACTTTTCAGTTTTGAGGTCCGTGGAACCCCGTAGTCCAATTTTGGTGCCCGTGGTGCATTTTCGATCCATTGTGCAATTTTGGTGCGAAAATAAGACTTTTGGGTTTTGGTGCCCCGTGATCCTTGGTGTATTCTTATGCATAAAAAACTAGAATGCTCGGAACACTTTTCAGTCTTGAAGTTCGTGGTGCCCCGTGGTCTAATTTTGGTGTCGGGGGTGCATTTTCAGCCATTTGTGTAATTTTCGTTCGAAAATAAGACTTTTGGATTGTGGTGCCCCGTGATCCCTGGTGCATTCTAATGGATAAAAAACCATAATGCTCATAGCACTTTTAAGTTTTAAGGTCCGAGGTGCCCGGTGATCCAATTTTGGTGCCCGTGGTGTATTTTCGGCCCATTATGCAATTCTCGTCCGAAAATAAGACTTTTGGGTTTCAGTACCCCGTGATCCCTAATGCATTATTATCCATAAAAAACTATGATGCTCAGAACACTTTTCAGTTTTGAGGTCCGTGGTTCCCCGTGGTCCAATTTATGTGCCAGTGGTGCATTTTTGACCATTTGTGCAATTTTCGTTCGAAAATTAGACTTTTGAGTTTTGGTGCTCCATGATCCTTGGTGCATTCTTATGCATAAAAAACCATAATGCTAGGAATACTTTTCAGTCTTGAGGTTCGTGGTGCCCCGTGGTCTAATTTTGGTGCCGGGGGTGCATTTTCGGCCATTTGTGCAATTCTTGTGCGAAAATAAGACTTTTGGATTTTGGTGCCCCGTGATTCCTGGTACATTCTTATGCATAAAAAACCATAATGCTCAGAGCACTTTTCAGTTTTGAGGTCCCAGGGGCCCCTTGGTACAATTTTGGTGCCCGTGATGCATTTTCGGCCTATTATGCAATTTTCGTGCGAAAATAAGACTTTTGGATTTTGGTGCCCCGTGATCCCTGGTGCATTCTTATGCATAAAAAACCATAATGCTTGGAACACTTTTCAATTTTGAGGCCCGTTGCACCCCGTGGTCCAATTTTGGTGCCGATGGTGCATTTTCGGCCATTTGTGCAATTTTCGTGCGAAAATAAGACTTTTGGGTTTTCGTGTCCCATGATCCCTGGTGCATTCGTATGCATAAAAAACCATAATTCTCAGAGCACTTTTCTGTTTGAGGTCCGAGGAACCCCGTGGACCAATTTTGGTGCCCGTGGTGCATTTTCGAACCATTGTGTAATTTTCGTGCGAAAATAAGACTCTTGGGTTTTGGTGCCCCGTGATCCTTGGTGTATTCTTATGCATAAAAAACTAGAATGCTCGGAACACTTTTCAGTCTTGAAGTTCGTGGTGCCCCGTGGTCTAATTTTGGTGTTGGGGGTGCATTTTCGGCCATTTGTGCAATTTTCGTGCGAAAATAAGACTTTTGGGTTGTGGTGCGCTGTGATTCCTGGTGCATTCTAATGCAAAAAAAAAAAACCATAATGCTCATAGCACTTTTCAGTTTTAAGGCCAGAGGTACCCGTGATACAGTTTTGGTGCCCGTGGTGCATTTTCGGCCCACTATGCAATTTTCGTCCGAAAATAAGACTTTTGGGTTTTAGTGCTCCGTGATCCCTGGTGCATTCATATCCATAAAAAACAATAATGCTCAGAACACTTTTCAGTTTTGAGGTCCGTGGTGCCGCGTGCATTTTCGGCCATCTGTGCAATTTTCGTTCGAAAATAAGACTTTTGGGTTTTCATGTCCCGTGATCCCTGGTGCATTCTTATGCATAAAAAACCATAATGCTCAAAGCACTTTTCAGTTTTGAGGTCCGAGGAATCTCGTGGTCCAATTTTGGTGCCTATGGTGCATTTTCGAACCGTTGTCCAATTTTCGTGCGAAAATAAGACTTTTGGGCTTTGGTGCCCCGTGATCCTTGGTGCATTCTTATGCATAAAAAACTAGAATGCTCGGAACACTTTTCAGTTTTGAGGTCCGTGGTGCCCCGTGGTCCAATTTAGGTGCCGGTGGTGCATATTTGGCCATTTGTGCAATTTTCGTTCGAAAATAAGACTTTTGGATTTTGGTGCCCCGTGATCTCTGGTGCATTCTTATGCATAAAAAACCATAATGCTCAGAATACTTTTTAGTCTTGAGGTTCATGGTGCCCCGTGGTCTAATTCTGGTGTCGGGGGTGCATTTTCAGCCATTTGTGCAATTTTCGTGAGAAAATAAGACTTTTGGGTTGTGGTGCCCCGTGATCCTTGGTGCATTCTAATGCATAAAAAACGATAATGCTCATAGCACTTTTCAATTTTAAGGTTCGTGGTGCCCGTGATCCAATTTTGGTGCCCGTGATGCATTTTCGGCCCATTATGCAATTTTCGTCCGAAAATAAGACTTTTGGATTTTAGTGCCCCATGATCCCTGGTGAATTCTTATCCATAGAAAACTATAATGCTCAGAACACTTTTCAGTTTTGAGGTCCGTGGTGCCCCGTGGTCCAATTTAGGTGCCGGTGGTGCATTTTTGGCCATTTGTGCAATTTTCGTGCGAAAATAAGACTTTCGGGTTTTCGTGTCCCGTGATCCCTGGTGCATTCATATGCATAAAAAACCACAATGCTCAGAGCACTTTTAAGTTTTGAGGTCCGAGGAACCCCGTGTTCCAATTTTGGTGCCCATGGTGCATTTTCGGACCATTGTGCAACTTTCTTGTGAAAAAAAGACTTTTGGATTTTGGTGCCCCGTGATCCTTGGTGCATTCTTATGCATAAAAAACAAGAATGCTCGGAACACTTTTCAGTCTTGAAGTTTTTGGTGCCCCGTTATTCCTGATGCATTCTTATGCATAAAAAACCATAATGCTTAGAGCACTTTTCAGTTTTGAGGTCCCAGGTGCCCCGTGGTACAATTTTGGTGCCTGTGGTGCATTTTCGGGCCATTATGCAATTTTCGTGCGAAAATAAGACTTTTGGGTTTTGGTGCCCCATGATCCCTGGTGCATTCTTATGCATAAAAAACCATAATGCTCGAAACACTTTTCAATTTTGAGGCCCGTGGCATCCCGTGGTCCAATTTTGGAGCCGATGGTGCATTTTCGACCATTTGTGCAATTTTCGTGCGAAAATAAGACTTTTGGGTTTTCGTGTCCCGTGATCCCTGGTGCATTCTTATGCATAAAAAACCATAATCCTCAGAGCACTTTTCAGTTTTGAGGTCCGAGGAACCACGTGTTCCAATTTTGGTGCCCGTGGTGCATTTTCGGACCATTGTGCAATTTTCGTGTGAAAATAAGACTTTTGGATTTTGGTGCCCTATGATCCTTGGTGCATTCTTATGCATAAAAAACAAGAATGCTCAGAACACTTTTCAGTCTTGAAGTTCGTGGTGCCCCGTGCTCTAATTTTGGTGTTGGGGGTGCATTTTCGACCATTTGTGCAATTTTCGAGCGAAAATAAGACTTTTGGGTTGTGGTGCCCCGTGATCCTTGGTGTATTCTAACGCATAAAAAAACATAATGCTCATAGCACTTTTCAGTTTTAAGGTCCGAGGTGCCCGTGATCCAATTTTGGTGCCCGTGGTGCATTTTCGGCCCATTATGCAATTTTCGTCAGAAAATAAGACTTTTGGGTTTTAGTGCCCCGTGATACCTGGTGCATTCTTATGCATAAAAAACCATAATGTCGGAACACTTTTCAGTTTTGAAGTCCGTGGTACCCCATGGTCCAATTTTGGTGCCGGTGGTGCATTTTCGGCCATTTGTGCAATTTTCGTGCGAAAATAAGACTTTTGGGTTTTGGTGCCCCGTGATCCTTGGCGAATTCTTATGCGTAAAAAACCATAAAACTCTGAACACTTTTCAGCCTTGAGGATCGTGGTGCCCTGTGGTTAAATTTTGGTGGCGAAGGTGCATTTTCGGCCATTTGTGCATTTTTCGTGTGAAAATATGACTTTTGGGTTTTCGTGCTCCGTGATCCCTGATGCATTCTTATGCATAAAAAACCTTAATGCTCGGAAAACTTTTCAGTTTTCAGGTCCGACATGCCCTGTGGTCTAACTTTTGTGCCCATGGTGCATTTTCGGCCCATTGTGCAATTTTCGTTCGAAAATAAGACTTTTCGGTTGTGGTGCCCCGTGATCCCTGGTGCATTCTTATGCATAAAGAACCATAATGCTCAGAGCACTTTTCAATTTTGAGGTCCGAGGTGCCCCGTGGTCCAATTTTGGTGCCGGTGGAGCATTTTCGGCCCATTGTGCAATTTTCTTACGAAAATAAGACATTTGGGTTTTAGTGCCCCATGATCCCTGGTGCAATCTTATGCATAAAAAACAATAATGCTCGAAACAATTTTCAGTTTTGAGGTCCGTGGTGCCCCGTGGTCCAATTTTGGTGACGGTAATGCATTTTCGGCCAATTGCGCATTTTTCGTGCGAAAAAAAGACTTCTAGGTTTTGGTGCCCCATCATCCCTGGTGCATTCTTATGCATAAAAAACCATAATGCTCAGACCACTTTTAAGTATTGAGGTCTGAGGTGCACCGTGGTCCAATTTTGGTGCCCGTGGTTCATTTTCGGCCCTTTGTGCAAGATTCGTGGGAAAATAACACTTTTGGGTTTTGGTGTCCCGTGATCCTTGGTGCATTCTTATGCATAAAAAACCATTATCCTCAGAACACTTTTCAGTCTTGAGGTTCGTGGTGCCCCGTGGTCCAATTTTGGTGGCGGGGGTGCATTTCCGGCCATTTGTGCAATTTTCGTGCGAAAATAAGACTTTTGGGTTTTGGTGCCCAGTGATCCCTGGTGCATTCTTATGCATAAAAAGCCATAATTCTTGGAACACTTTCAATTTTCAGGCCCGTTGCACCCCGTTGTCCAATTTTGGTGTCGATGGTGCATTTTCGGCCATTTGTGAAATTTTTGTGCGAAAATAACACTTTTGGGTTTTCGTGTCCCATAATCCCTGGTGCATTCGTATGCATAAAAAATCGTAATTCTCAGAGCACTTTTCTATTTTGAGGTCCGAGGAACCCCGTGGTCCAATTTTGGTGCCCGTGGTGCATTGTCGAACCATTGTGCAATTTTCGTGCGAAAATAAGACTTTTGGGTTTTGGTGCCCCGTGATCCTTGGTGCATTCTTATGCATAAAAAACTAGAATGCTCGGAACACTTTTCAGTCTTGAGGTTCGTGGTGCCCCGTAGTCCAATTTTGGTGGCGGGGGTGCATTTCCGGCCATTTGTGCAATTTTCGTGCAAAAATAAGACTTTTGGGTTTTGGTGCCCTGTGATCCCTGGTGCATTCTTATGCATAAAAAACCATAATGATTGGAGCACTTTTCAGTTTTGAGGTCCGAGGTGCCCCGTGGTCCAATTTTGGTGCCGATGGTGCATTTTCGGCCAATTAAGAAATTTTCGTGCGAAAATAAGACATTTGGGTTTTGGTGCCCCGTGATCCTTGGTGCATTCTTATGCATAAAAAACCATAATGCTCTGAACACTTTTCAATCTTGAGGTTCGTGGTGCCCCGTGGTCCAATTTTGGTGGCAGGGGTGCATTTTCGTCCATTTGTGAAATTTTCGTGTGAAAATTAGACTTTTGGGTTTTGGTGCCCCGTGATCCCTGGAGCATTCTTATGCATAAAAAATCATAATGCTCAGAGCACTTTTAAGTTTTGAGGTCCGAGGTGCCCCGTGGTCCAATTTTGGTGCCGGTGATGCATTTTCGGCCTATTCTACAATTTTTGTGCGAAAATAAGACCTTTGGGTTTCGGTGTTCCGTGATCCCTGGTGCATTCTTAAGCATAAAAAAAATAATGCTTGGAGCACTTTTCAGTTTTTAGGTCCGTGGTGCCCCGTGGTCCAATTTTGGTGCCGGTGGTGCATTTCCGACCATTTGTGCCATTTTCGTGCGAAAATAAGACTTTTGGGTTTTTGTGCCCCGTGATCCCTTGGTGGATTCTTATGCATAAAAAACCATAATGCTCGGAGCACTTTTCAGTTTTGAGGTACGACGTGCCCCGTGGTCCAATTTTAGTTCCCGTGGTTCATTTTCGACCCATTGTGCAATATTCGTGCGAAAATAAGACTTTTGAGTTTTGGACCATCGTGATACCTAGTGCATTCTTATGCATAAAAAAGCATAATGTTAGGAGCACTTTTCAGTTTTGAGGTTCGTGGTGCCCTGTGGTCCAAATTTGGTGCCGGTGGTGCATTTTTAGCCATTTGTGAAATTTTCGAGCGAAAATTAGACTTTTGGGTTTTGTGCCCCGTGATCCCTGGAGCATTCTTATGCATAAAAAAGCACAATGCTTAGAGCACTTTTAAGTTTTGAGGTCCGAGGTGCCCCGTGGTGCAATTTTGGTGCCCGTGATACATTTTCGGCCCATTCTACAATTTTCGTGCGAAGATAAGAATGTTGTTTTGGTGCCCTGTGATCCCTGCTGCATTCTTATGCATAAAAACCATAATGCTCGGAGAACTTTTAAGTTTTGAGGTCTGAGGTGCCGGTGGTGCATGTTCGGTCCATTGTGCAATTTTCATGCGAAAATAAGAGTTTTGGGTTTTGGTGCCCCATGATTCCTGGTGCATTCTTATGCATAAAAAATCATAATGCTCGGAACTCTTTTCAGTTTTGAGGTCTGTGGTACCCTGCGAACCAATTTTGGTGCCGGTAATGCTTTTCGGCCACTTGTCCAATTTTTTGGGCGAAAATAAGACTTTTGGGTTTTGGTGCCCCATGATCCCTAGTGCATTCTTATGCATAAAAAATCGAAATGCTTGCAGCAATTTTTAGTTTCGAGGTCCGGGTGCCTCGTGGTCCAATTTTGGTGCTCGTGGTTCATTTTTGACCCATTGTGCAATATTCGTGCGAAAATAAGTCTTTTAGGTTTTGGTGCCCCGTGATCCCTGGTGCATTCTTATGCATAAATAATCGAAATGCTTGTAGCACTTTTCAGTTTTGAGGTCCGGGTGCCTGGTGGTCCAATTTTGGTGCTCGTGGTTCATTTTTGACCCATTGTGCAATATTCGTGCAAAAATAAGACTTTTGGGTTTTGGTGCCCCGTGATCCCTGGTGCATTCTTATGCATAAAAAACCGAAATGCTTGCAGCACTTTTCAATTTTGAGGTTAGGGTGCCTCGTGGTCCAATTTTGGTGCTCGTGGTTCATTTTTGACCCATTGTACAATATTCGTGCGAAAATAAGACTTTTAGGTTTTGGTGCCCTATGATCCCTGGTGCACTCTTATGCATAATAATCCACAACGCTAAGAAAACTTTTCAGTCTTAAGGTTCATGGTGCCCTGTGGTCCAATTTTTGTGCTGGGGGTGCATTTTCGACCATTTGTGCAATTGTCGTGCGAAAATAAGAATTTTGGGTTTTGGTGCCCTGTGATCCCTGGTGCATTCTTATGCATAAAAAAACATAATGCTCGGAGAACTTTTAAGTTTTGAGGTCTGAGGTGCCCCGTGGTCCAATTTTGGTGCCCGTGGTGCATTTTCGGCCCATTGTGCAATTTTCGTGCGGAAATAAGACTTTTTGATTTTGGTGCCCCGTGATCCCTGGTGCAATCTTATGCATAAAAAACCATAATGCTCACAACACTTTTCAGTTTTGAGGTCTGTGGTGCCTCGTGGTCCAATTTTGGTGCCGGTGGTGCATTTTCGGCCAATTGTGCAATTTTCGTGCGAAAGTAAGACTTTTGGGTTATGGTGCCCCGTGATCTCTGGTGCATTCTTATGCATAAAAAACCATAATGCTCAGAGCACTTTTCAATTTTGAGCCTGACGTGCCTCGTGGTCCAATTTTGGTGTCGGTCGTGCGAAACTAATACTTCTGGGTTTTGGTACCACGTGATCCCTGGTGCATTCTTATGCATCAGAAACCATAATGCTGAGAGAACTTTTAAGTATTGAGGTCTGAGGTGCCCCGTGGTCCAATTTTTGTGCCCGTTTAGCATTTTCGTCCCATTGTGTAATTTTCGTACGAAAATAAGACTTTTGGGTTTTGGTTCCCTGTGATCCCTGGTGCATTCTTATGCACAAAAAACCATAATGCTCGGAGCACTTGTCAGTTTTGAGGTCCGACGTGCCCCATGGTCCAATTTTAGTGCCCACGGTGCATTTTCGGCCCATTATACAATTTTCGTATGAAAATAAGACTTTTGGGTTTTCGTGCCCCGTGATCCCTAGTGCATTCTTATGCATAAAAAACCATATTGCTCGGAACTCTTTTCAGTTTTGACGTCCGTTGTGCCTCGTGGTCCAATTTTAGTGCCGGTGGTGCATTTTTGGCCATTTGTGCAATTTTAGTGCGAAAATAAGACTTTTGGGGTTTGGCGCCATGTGATCCCTGGTGCATTTTTATCCATAAAAAACCATAACGCTCAGAGCACTTTTTTGAGGTCCGGCGTGCCCCGTGGTCCAATTTTGGTGCCGATGGTGCATTTTCGATTCATTGTGCAATTTTCGTGCGAAAATAAGAATTCTGGGTTTTGGTTCCCCATGATCCTTGGTGCATTCTTATGCATAAAAAACCATAATGCTCAGAGCACTTTTAAGTATTGAGGTCCGAGGTGCTCCATGGTCCAATTTTTGAGCCCGTGGTGCATTTTCGGCCCATTGTGCAATTTTCAGTCAAAATAAAAGACTTTTGGGTTTTGGTGCCCCGTGATCCCTGGTACATTCTTATGCATAAAAACCCATAATGCTCGAAACACTTTTCAGTTTTGAGGTTCGTGGTGCCCCGTGGTCCAATTTTGGTGCCTTTGGTGCATTTCCGGCCATTTGTGCAGTTTTCGGTTGAAAATAAGACTTTTGGTGCTCCGTGATCCCTGGTGCATTCTTATGCATAAAAAATCATAATGCTCGGAGCACTTTTAAGTATTGAGGTCCGAGGTGCCCCGTGGTCCAATTTTTGCGCCCGTGGTGCATTTTTGGCCCATTGTGCAATTTTCGTGCGAAAATAAGACTTTACGGTTTTGGTGCCCTGTGATCCCTGGTGCATTTTTATGCATAAAAACCCATAATGCTCTGAACCCTTTTCAATTTTAAGGTTCGTGGTGCCCTGTGGTCCAATTTTGGTGCCTCTAGAGCATTTTCGGCCATTTGTGAAGTTTTCGTACAAAAATAAGACTTTTGGGTTCTGGTGTTTATGATCCCTGGGGCATTCTGATGCATAAAAAACCATAATGTCAGGAGCACTTTTTAGTTTTGAGGTCCGTGGTGCCCCGTGGTCCAAATTTGGTGCCAGTGGTGCATTTTCGGCCATTTGTGAAATTTTCGTGCGAAAATTAGACTTTTGGGTTTTGGTGCCCCGTCCCTGGAGCATTCTTATCCATAAAAAACCATAATGCTCAGAGCACTTTTAAGTTTTGAGGTCCTAGGTGCCTCGTGGTCCAATTTTGGTGCCCGTGATGCAATTTCGGCCCATTCTGCAATTTTCGTGCGAAAATAACACTTTTGGGTTTCGGTGTTCCGTGATCCCTGGTGCATTCTTAACCATAAAAAACAATAATGCTTGAAGCACTTTTTAGTTTTTAGGTCCAAGGTGCCCCGTGGTCCAATTTTGGTGCCGGTGGTGCATTTTCGACCATTTATGCAATGTTCGTGCGAAAATAAGACTTTTGGGTTTTGGTGCCCTGTGATCCCCTGGTGCATTCTTATGCATAAAAAAAGATAATGCTCGGGGCACTTTTCAGTTTTGAGGTGCGACGTGCCCCGTGGTCCAATTTTGGTGCCCGTGGTTCATTTTCGACCCATTGTGCAATATTCGTTTGAAAATAAGACTTTTTGGGTTTTGGAGCCCCGTGATCCATGGTGCATTCTTATGCATAAAAAAGCATAATGCTAGGAGCACTTTTCAGTTTTGAGGTCCGTGGTGCCCCGTGGTCCAAATTTGGTGCCGGTGGTTCATTTTCGGCCATTTGTGAAATTTTCGTGCAAAAATTAGACTTTTGGGTTTTGTGCCCCGTGATCCCTGGAGCATTCTTATGCATAAAAAACCATAATGTTAGAGCACTTTTAAGTTTTGAGGTCCGAGGTGCCCCGTGGTGCAATTTTGGTGCCCGTGATGCATTTTCGGCCCATTCTGCAATTTTCGTGCGAAAATAAGAATGTTATTTTGGTGCCCTGTGATCCCTGGTGCATTCATATGCATAAAAACCATAATGCTCGGAGAACTTTTAAGTGTTGAGGTCCGAGGTGCCCGTGGTCCAATTTTGGTGCCCGTGGTGCATGTTCGGTCCATTGTGCAATTTTCGTGCGAAAATAAGAGTTTTGGGTTTTCGTGCACCATGATTCCTAGTGCATTCTTATGCATAAAAAATCATAATGCTCGGAAAAATTTTCAATTTTGAGGTCTGGGGTACCCTGCGGACCAATTTTGGTGCCGGTAATGCATTTTCGGCCATTTGTCCAATTTTTGTGCGAAAATAAGACTTTTGGGTTTTGGTACCCTGTGATCCCTGGTGCATTCTTATGCATGAAAAACCGAAATGTTGCAGCACTTTTCAGTTTTGAGGTCCGGGTGCCTCGTGGTCCAATTTTGGTGCTTGTGGTTCATTTTCGACCCATTGTGCAATATTCGTGCGAAAATAAGACTTTCGGATTTGGTGCCCCATGATCCCTGGTGCACTCTTATGTATAAAAAAACGAAATGCTTGTAGCACTTTTCAATTTTGAGGTCCGGGTGCCTCATGGTCCAATTTTGGTGCTCGTGGTTCATTTTCGACCCATTCTACAATATTCGTGTGAAAATAAGACTTTTGGGTTTTGGTGCCCGTGATCCCTGGTGCACTCTTATGCATAATAATCCACAACGCTCAGAACACTTTTTAGTCTTGAGGTTCATGGTGCCCTGTGGTCCAATTTTGGTGCGGGGGGTGCATTTTCGACCATTTGTGCAATTGTCGTGCGAAAATAATAATTTTGGGTTTTGGTGCCCTGTGATCCCTGGTGCATTCTTATGCATAAAAACCAGAACTTTTAAGTTTTGAGGTCTGAGGTGCCCCGTGGTCCAATTTTGGTGCCCTGGTGCATTTTCGGTCCATTGTGCAATTTTCGTGCGAAGAAAATAAGAGTTTTGGGTTTTGGTGCCCCGTGATTCTTCGTGCATGCTTATGCATAAAAACTATAATGCTTGGAACACTTTTTAGTTTTCAGGTCTGTGGTGCCCCGTGGACCAATTTTTGTGTCGGTAATGCATTTTCGGACATTTGTGCAATTTTCGTACGAAAATAAGACTTTTGGGTTTTGGTGCCCTGTGATCCCTAGTGCATTCTTATGCATAAAAAACGATAATACTTGGAGCACTTTTCAGTTTTGAGGTCCATGGTGCCTCGTGGTCGAATTTTGGTGCCGGTGATGCATTTCCGACCATTTGTGCAATTTTCGTGCGAAAATAAGACTTTTGGGTTTTGGTGCCCCATGATCCCTGGTGCATTCTTATGCATAAAAAACCAAAATGCTTGGAGCACTTTTCAATTTTGAGGTCCGAGGTGCCCCGTGATCCAATTTTGGTGCTCGTGAAGAATTTTCGGCCCATTGCGCAATTTTCGTGTGAAAATAAGACTTTTGGGTTTTCGGTGCCCCGTGATCCCTGGTGCATTCTTATGCATAAAAAACCATAATGCTTGGAACACTTTTTCAGTTTTTGAGGTTTGTGGTGCCTCGTTGTCCAATTTTGTTGCCTGTGGTGCATTTTCGGCCATTTGTGTAATTTTCGTGCGAAAATAAGACTTTTGGGTTTTGGTGCTCCGTGATCCCTGGTGCATTCTTATGCATAAAAAACCACAATGCTCGAACTTTTAAGTATTGAGGTCTGAGGTGCCCCGTGGTCCAATTTTTGTGCCCATGGTGCATTTTCGGCGCATTGTGTCATTTTCGTGCGAAAATAAGACTTTTGGGTTTTGGTGCCCCATGATCCTTGGTACATTCTTATGCATAAAAAACCATAATGCTCGGAATACTTTTCAGTTTTGAGGACCATGGTGCCCTGTGGTACAATTTTGGTTTCGGTAATGCATTTTTGGCCATTTATACAATTTTCGGGCGAAAATAAGACTTCTGGGTTTTGGTTCCCCGTGATCCCTGGTGCATTCTTATGGATAAAAAACCATATTGCTCGGAACACTTTTCAGTTTTGAGGTTTGTGGTGCCCCGTGGTCCAATTTTGGTGCTGGGGTGCATTTTCGACCATTTGTGCAAATGTCGTGCGAAAATAAGACTCTTGGGTTTTGGTGCCCCGTGATCCATGGTGCATTCTTATTCATAAAAATCCATAATGATAAGAGCACTTTTCAATTTTGAGGTCCGAGGAGCCCCGTGGTCCAATTTTGTTGCCCGTGGTGCATGTTAGGACAATTGTGTAATTTTCGTGCGAAAATAAGACTTTTGGGTTTTTGTGCCCTGTGATCCCTGGTGCATTCTTATGAATAAAAAACCATAGTGCTCGAAGCACTTTTAAGTATTGAGGCCCGAGGTGCCCCGTTGTCCAATTTTGGTGCCCGTGGTGCATTTATTGCCCATAGTGCAATTTTCGTGCGAAAATAACATTTTGGATTTTGGTGCCCCGTGATCCTTGGTGCATTCTTATGCAAAAAAATCCCTAATGCTCAGAGCACTTTTCAATTTTGAGGTCCGAGGTGCCCATGGTGCATTATCGGCCCATTGTGCAATTTTCGTGCGAAAATAAGACTTTTGGGTTTTGGTGCCTTGTGAACCCTAGTGCATTCTTATACATAAAAAACCATAATGCTCATAGCACTCTTTAGTTTTGAGGTCTGAGGTGCCCCGTGGTCCAATTTTGGTGCCTGTGGTGCATTTTCGGCCTTTTATTCAATTTTCGTGCAAAAATAAGAATTTTTTGTTTTGGTGCCCCGTGATCAGTGGTGCATTTTTATGCATAAAATACCATCATGGTCGGAACACTGCTCAGTCTTGAGGTTCGTCGTGCCCCGTGGTCCAATTTTAGTGCCGGGGGTGCAGTTTCGGCCATTTGTACAATTTTCGTGCGAAAATAACACTTTTGGGTTTTGATGCCCCATGATCCCTGGTGCTTTCTTATGCATAAAAAACTTATTGCTCGGAGCACTTTTCAGTTTTGAGGTCCGAGGTGCCCCGTGGTCCAATTTTGTTGCCCATGGTGCATTTGCGGCCTATTGTCCAATTTTCGTTCGAAAATTAGACTTTTGGGTTTTGGAGCCCTGTGATCCATGGTGCAATCTTATGCATAAAAAACCACAATGCTCAGAACACTTTTTAGTTTTGAGGTTCATCGTGCCCCGTGGTCAAATTTTGGTGACAGGGGTGCATTTTCGGCCATTTGTGCAATTTTCGTACGAAAATAAGACTTTTGGGTTTTGGTTCCCGTTGATCCCTGGTGATTTCTAATCCATAAAAAACCATAATGCTCGGATCACTTTTCAGTTTTGAGGTCCGAGGTGCCCCATGGTCCAATTTTGGTGCTCGTGGTGCATTTTCGGCCCATTGTGCAATTTTCATGCGAAAATAAGACTTTTGGGTTTTGGTGTCCCGTGATCCCTAGTGCATTCTTATGCATAAAAAACCATAATGCTCGGATCACTTTTCAGTGTTGAGGTTCGTGGTGCCCCGTGGTCAAATTTTGGTGACAGGGGTGCATTTTCGGCCGTTTGTGCAATTTTCGTGTGAAAATAAGACTTTTGGGTTTTGGTGCCCTGTGATCCCTGGTGCATTCTTATGAATAAAAAACCATAATGCTCGGAACACTTTCAGTTTTGAGGTCCGCGGTGCCCCGTGGTCCAATTTTGGTGCCCGTGGTGCATGTTTGGCCCATTGTGCAATCTTCGTGCAAAAATAAGACTTTTCGGTTTCGGTGCCCCATGATCCCTGGTGCATTCTTATGCATAAAAAACCATAATGCTCAGAACAATTTTTAGTCTTGAGGTTCGTGGTGCCCCGTGGTCAAATTTTGGTGATAGGGGTGCATTTTCGGCCATTTGTACAATTATCGTGCGAAAATAAGACTTTTGGGTTTTGGTGCAATATGAACCCTGTTGCATTCTTATGCATAAAAAACCATAATGCTCATAGCACTTTTCAGTTTTGAGGTCCGAGGTGACCCGTGGTCCAATTTTGGTGTCCGTGGTGCATTTTCGGCCATTTGTGCAATTTTCGTGCGAAAATAAGACATTTGGGTTTTGGTGCACCGTGATCCCTGGAGGATTCTTATGCATAAGAAACCTTAATGCTCGGAGCACTGTTAAGTTTTGTGGTCCGAGGTGCCCCGTGGTCCAATTTTGTTGCTCGTGGTGCATTTGCGGCCCATTGTGCAATTTTCGTGCGAAAATTAGACTTTTGGATTTTGGTGCCTAGTGATCCCTGGTGCATTCTTATGCATAAAAAACCATAATGCTGGGAACACTTTTCAGTTTGGAGGTCCGTGGTGCCCCGTGGTGTCCCGTGGTCCAATTTAGGTGCAGGTAATCAATTTTTTGCCATTCGTTCAATTTTCGTGATAAATAAGACTTTTGGGTTTTTGTTCCCCATGATCCGTGGTGCATTCTTATGCATAAAAAACCATAATGCTCGGAACACTTTTCAATTTTGAGGTTCGTGGTGCCTCGTGGTCCAAGTTTGGTGCTGATGGTGCATTTTCGGCCATTTGTGATATTTTCGTGCGAAAATAAGACTTTTGGGTTTTGGTGCCCCATGATCCTTGGTGCATTCTTATGCAGAAAAAACCATAATGCTCGGAACACTTTTTAGTTTTGAGGTTCGTGGTGCCCCGTGGTCCAATTTTGGTGCCGGTGGTGCATTTTCAGCCATTTGTGCAATTTTCATGCGAAAATAAGACTTTTGGGTTTTGGTGCCCTGTGAGCGCTGGTGCATTCTTTTGCATAAAAAACCATAATGCTTGTAGCAATTTTCTGTTTTGAGGTCCGAGGTGCCCCGTGGTCCAATTTTGGTGCCCGTGGTGCATTTTCGGCCCTTTGTTCAATTTTCATGCGAAAGTAAGACTTTTGGGATTTTTCGCCCAGTGATCCTTGGTGCATTCTTATGCATAAAAAAACCATTGTGCTCGGAATACTTTTCAGTCTTGAGGTTTGGGGTGCCCTGTGGTCCAATTTCGATGCCGGGGGTGCATTTTCTGCCATTTGTGCATTTTTAGTGCGAAAATAAGACTTTTGGGTTTTGGTGCCCCGTGATCCGTGATGCATTCTTATGCATATAAAACCTTAATTATCGGAGCACTTTTTAGTTTTCATGTCCGAGGTGCCCCGAGGTCTAGTTTTTGTACCCGTGGTGCACATTCGGCCCATTGTGCAATTTTCGTCCGGAAATAAGACTTTTGGGTTTTCGTGCCTCGTGATCCGTTGTGTATTCTAATGCATAGAAGACCATAATGCTCAGAACACTTTTCAGTCTAGAGGTTCGTGGTGCCCCATGGTCAAATTTTGGTGACGGGGGTGCATTTTCGGCCATTTGTACAATTTTCGTGCGAAAATAAGACTTTTGGGTTTTGGTGCCCTATGAACCCTGTTGCATTCTTATGCATATAAAACCATAATGCTCATAGCACTTTTCAGTTTTCAGGTTCGAGGTGCCCCGTGGTCCAATTTTGGTATCCGTGGTGCATTTTCGGCCATTTGTGCAATTTTCGTGCAAAAATAAGACTTTTGGGTTTTGGTGCACCGTGATCCTTGGTGGATTCTTATGCATAAGAAACCTTCATGCTCGGAGCACTTTTAAGTTTTGTGGTTCGAGGTGCCCCGTGGTCAAATTTTGATGCCCGTGGTGCATTTGCGGCCCATTGTGTAATTTTCGTGCGAAAAATAGACTTTTGGGTTTTGGTGCCCAGTGATCCCAGGTGCATTCTTATGCATAAATAACCATAATTCTAGGAACACTTTTCAGTCTTGAGGTTCGTGGTGCCCCGTGGTCTAATTTTGGTGCCGGGGGTGCATTTTCGGCCATTTGTGCAATTCTTGTGCGAAAATAAGACTTTTGGATTTTGGTGCCCCGTGATTCCTGGTGCATTCTTATGCATAAAAAACCATAATGCTCAGAGCACTTTTCAGTTTTGAGGTCCCAGGTGCCCCTTGGTACAATTTTGGTGCCCGTGATGCATTTTCGGCCCATTATGCAATTTTCGTGCAAAAATAAGACTTTTGGGTTTTGGTGCCCCGTGATCCCTGGTGCATTCTTATGCATAAAAAACCATAATGCTTGGAACACTTTTCAATTTTGAGGCCCGTTGCACCCCGTTGTCCAATTTTGGTGCCAATGGTGCATTTTCGGCCATTTGTGCAATTTTCGTGCGAAAATAAGACTTTTGGGATTTCGTGTCCCATGATCCCTGGTGCATTCGTATGCATAAAAACCATAATTCTCAGAGCACTTTTCTGTTTTGAGGTCCGAGGAACCCCGTGGTCCAATTTTGGTACCCGTGGTGCATTTTCGAACCATTTGTGCCATTTTCGTGCAAAAATAAGACTTTTGGGTTTTGGTGCCCCATGATCCCTGGTGCATTCTTATGCATAAAAAATCATAATTCTGGAACACTTTTTAGTTTTGAGGTTCGTGGTGCCCCATGGTCCAATTTTGGTTCCGGTGGTGCATTTTCTGCGATTTGTGTAATTTTTGTGTGAAAATAAGACTTTTGGGTTTTGGTGCCCTGTGATCCCTGGTGTATTCTTATGTATAAAAAATCATAATGCTTCGAGCACTTTTCAGTTTTGAGGCCAGTGGTGCCCCGTGGTCCTATTTTGGTGTCGGTGATGCATTTTCGGCCATTTGGGAAATTTTCGTGTGAAAATAAGACTTTTGGGTTTTTGTGCCTCGTGATCCCTGGTGCATTCTTATGCATAAAAAACCATAATACTCGGAGAACTCTTAAGTTTTGAGGTCCAAGGTGTCCCGTGGTCCAATTTTGGTGCTCGTGGTGCATTTTCGGCACATTGTGCAATTTTTGTGCGAAAATAAGACTTCTGGGTTTTGTTGCCATGTGATCCTTGGTGCATTCTCATGCTTAAAAAAATTTAATGCACGAAATAGGTTTTCAGTCTTGAGGTTCGTGGTGCCCCGTTGTCCAATTTTGGTGCTGGGGGTACATTTTCAGCCATTTGTGGAATTTTCGTGCGAAAATAAGACTTTTGGGTTTTGGTGCCCCGTGATCCCTTGTGCATTCTTATGCCTAAAAAACTATAATGCTCGGAACAGTTTTCAATCTTGAGATTCGTGGTGCCCGGTGGTCTAATTTTGGTGCTAGGCGTGCATTTTCGGCCATTCGTGCAATTTTCGTGCGAAAATAAGACTTTTGGGTTTTGGTGCCCTGTGAGCGCTGGTGCATTCTTATCCAAAAAAAACCATAATGCTTGGAGCACTTTTCAGTTTTGAGGTTCGAGGTGTCCCGTGGTTAAATTTTGGTGTACGTGGTGCATTTTTGGCCCATTGTGCAATTTTCGTTCTAAAACAATACTTTTGAGTTTTGTTGCCTTGTGATCCTTGGTGCATTCTTACGCATAAAAAACCATAATGCACGTAACAATTTTCAGTCTTGAGGTTCGTGGTGCCCCGTGGTCCAATTTTGGTGTCGGGGGTACATTTTCAGCCATTTGTGCAATTTTTGTGCGAATTAAGACTTTTGGGTTTTGGTGCCCCGTGATCACTGGTGCATTCTTATGCATAAAAACCATAATGCTCGGAGAACTTTTCAGTTTTGAGGTCTGAGGTGCCCGTCGTCCAATTTTGGTGCTCGTGGTGCATTTTCGGCCCATTCTGCAATTTTCGTACGAAAATAAGACTTTTGGGTTTTGGTGCCCCGTGATCCCTGGTGCATTCTTATGCATAAAAAACCATAATGCTTGTAGCACTTTTCAGCTTTGAGGTCCGAGGTTCCCCGTGGTCCAATTTTCGTGCCGGTGGTGCATTTTCGGTCCTTTGTGCAATTTTCATTCGTAAATAAGAGTTTTGGGTTTTAGTGCCCCGTGATCCTTGGTGCATTCTTGTGCATAAAAAACCATAATCCTCATAGCACTTTTCAGTTTTGAGGTCCGAGGTGCCCCATGCTCCAATTTTCATGCAAGTGGTACATTTTCGGCCCGTTGTGCAATTTTCGTGAGAAAATAAAACTTTTGGGTTTTGGTGCCCCGTGATCCCTGGTGCATTCTTATGCATAAAAAACCATAATGCTCAGAGCACTTTTCAGTTTTGAGGTCCGAGGTGCCCGTGGTCAAATTTTGGTGCTCGTGCTGCATTTTCGGCCCATTGTGCAATTTTCATGCGAAAATAAGACTTTTGAGTTTTGGTGCCCCGTCATCCCTGGTGCATTCTTATGCATAAAAAACCATAATGCTCGGAACTCTTTTCAGGTTTGAAGTTCGAGGTTCCCCGTTGTCCAATTTTGGTGCCCGTGGTGCATTTTCGGCCCAATGTGCAATTTTTGTGCGAAAATAAGACTTTTGGGTTTTGGTGCCCCGTGATCGATGGTGCATTCTCATGCATAAAACACAATAATTCTCGTAAGTCTTTTCGTTTTTGAGGACCCTGGTGCTCCGTGGTCCAATGTTGGTGCCGGTGGTGCATTTTCAGCCATTTGTGCAATTTTGATGCGAAAAGAAGACTTTTGAGTTTTTGTGCCCCGTGATCCCTAGTGCATTCTTATGCATAGAAAACCATAATGCTTAGAACTCTTTTCAGTTTTGAGGTCCCTGGTGCCCCGTGGTCCAATGTTGGTGCTGGTGGTGCATTTTCGGCCATTTGTGCAATTTTCACGCGAAAATAAGACTTTTGAGTTTTGGTGCCCCGTTATCCCTAGTGCATTCTTATGCATAAAAAACCATAATGCTTGGAACTCTTTTCAGTTTTGAGGTTCGTGGTGCCCCGTGGTCCAATGTTGGTGCCGGTGGTGCATTTTCGACAATTTGTGCAATTTTCATGCAAAAATAAGACTTTTGGGTTTTGGCGCCCCGTGATCCCTGGTACATTCTTATGCATAAAAAACCGTAATGCCTGGAGCAATTGCGAGTTTTGAGGTTCGTGGTGCCCCGTGGTCCAATTTTGGTGCCGGTGGTGCATTTCCGGCCATTTGTGCAATTTTCGTGCGAAAATAAGACTTTTGGGTTTTGTGCCACGTGATCCCTGGTGCATTCTTATGCATAAAAATCCATAATGATCGGACCACTTTTAAGTTTTGAGGGCCGAGGTGCCCTGTGATCCAATGTTGGTGCCGGTGGTGCATTTTCGGCCATTTGTGCAATTTTCATGTGAAAATAAGACTTTTGGATTTTGGTGCCCCGTGATCCCTGGCGGATTCTTATGCATAAAAAACCATACTACTCACAGCACTTTTAAGTTTTGAGGTTTGATGTGCCCCATGGTCCAATTTTGCTGCCCATGGTGCATTTTCGGCCCATTGTGCAATTTTCGAGCGAAAATAAGGCTTTTGGGTTTTGGTGACCCATGATACCTGCTGCATTCTTATGCTTACAAAACCATAATGCTCGAATAACTTTTCAGTTATGAGGTCTGAGGTGCCCTGTGGTCCAATTTTGGTGCCCGTGGTGCATTTACGGCCTATTGTTCAATTTTCGTGTGAAAATAAGATTTTTGGGTTTTGGTGCCTCGTGATCCCTGATGCATTCTTATGCATAAAAAACCATAATGCTCAAAACTCTTTTCAGTTTTGAGGTCCATGGTGCCCCGTGGTCCAATGTTGGTGCCGGTGGTGCATTTTCGGCCATTTATAAAATTTTCTTGCGAAAATAACACTTTTGGGATTTGGTGCCCCGTGATCCCTGGTGGATTCTTATGCATAAAAAACCATAATGATCGGACCACTTTTAAGTTTTGAGGTCCGAGGTGCCCTGTGGTCAATTTTGGTGTCGGTGGTGCATTTTCTGCCATTTAAGAAACTTTCGTGTGAAAATAAGACTTTTGGGTTTTCTTGCCTCGTGATCCCCAGTGTATTCTTTTTCATAAAAAGCCATAATGCTCGAAGAACTTTTAAGTTTTAAGGTCCGAGGTGCCCTGTGGTCCAATTTTGGTGACCGTGGTGCATTTTCGTCCCATTGTTCAATTTTTGGGTGAAAATAAGACTTTTGGATTTTGGTGCCCCGTGATTCCTGGTGCATTCTTATTCATAAAAAACCATAATGATCAGACCACTTTTATGTTTTGAGGTCCGAGGTGTCCCGTGGTCCAATTTTGATGCTTGTGGTGCATTTTCGGCCCATTGTGCAATTTTCGTGCGAAAATAAGACTTTTGGGTTTTCGTGCCTCGATATCCCTGGTACATTCTTATTCATAAAAAACCATAATGCTCATAGCACTTTTAAGTTTTGAAGTCCGAGGTGCCCCGTTGTCCAATTTTGGTGCCCGTGGTGCATTTTTGGACTATTGTGCAATTTTCGTGCGAAAATAACACTTTTGGGTTTTGGTGCCCAGTGATCCCTGGTGCATTCTTATGCATAGAAAACCATAATAATAGGAAAACATTTAACTTCTGAGGTTCGAGTTGCTATGTGGTCCAATTTTGGTTCCCGTGGGGCAATTTCGGCCCATTGTGCAATTTTCGTGCGTAAATAAGACTTTTGGGTTTTGGTGCCCCGTGATCCCTGGTGCATTCTTATGCACAAAAAACCCTAATGCTCGGAACACTTTTCAGTTTTGAGGTCCGTGGTGCTCCGTGGTCCAACTTTGGTGCCCGTGGTGCATTTTCGACCCATTGTGCATTTTTTGTCCGAAACTAATACTTTTGGGTTTTGGTACCCCGTGATCCCTGGTGCATTCTTATGCATAAAAAACCATAATGCTTCGAGCACTTTTCAGTTTTGAGGTCCGTGGTGCCCCGTGGTCCAATTTTGGTGCCGGTGGTTCATTTTCGGCCATTTGTGCAATTTTCGTGCGGCAATATGACTTTTTGATTTTCGTGCCCTACGAACTCTGGTGCATTCTTATGCTGAAAAAACCACATTGCTCAAAGCACTTTCAGTTTTGAGGTCAGAGGTGCCCCGTGTTCCAATTTTGGTTCCCGTGGTGCATTTTCGGCCATTTATGCAATTTTCGTGTGAAAAAAAGACTTTTGAGTTTTGGTGCCCCGTGATCCCTGGTGCATTCTTATGTATAAAAAACCATAATGCTCATAGCACTTTTAAGTTTTGAGGTCCGAGGTGCCCCGTGGTCCAACTTTGGTGCCCGTGGTGCATTTTCTGCCCTTTGTGCAATTTTCATGCAAAAATAAGACTTTTGGGTTTTGGTGCCCCATGATCCTTGGTGCATTCTTATGCATAAAAACTACCATAATGCTTGGAACACTTTTCAGTATTGAGGTTCGTGGCACCCCGTGGTCCAATTTTGGTGTCGGGGGTGCAATTTCCACCATTTGTGCAATTTTCGTGCGATAATAAGACTTTTCGGTTTTGGTGCCCCATCATCCCTGGTGCATTCTTATGCATAAAAACCATAACGCTTCGAGGACTTTTCAGTTTTGGTGCCCGTGCGAAAATAAGACTTTTGGGTTTTGGTTGCCCGCGATCCCTGGTGCATTTTTATGCATAAAAAACCATAATGCTCGGAGCACTTTTCAGTTTTGAGGTCCGAGGTGCCCCGTGGTCCAATTTTGGTTCCCGTGGCGCATTTTCGGCACATTGTTCAATTTTTGTGCAAAAATAAGAATTTTGGGTTTTGATGCCCCGTGATCCCTGGTGCATTCTTAAGCATAGAAAACCATATTGCACAGAGCACTTTTAATTTTTGAGGTCCCAGGTGCCCTGTGGTCCAATTTTGGTACCCGTGGTGCATTTTCATCCCATTGTGTAATTTTCGTGCGAAAATAAGACTTCTGGGTTTTGGTGCCCCGTGATCCTTGGTAAATTCTTATGGATAAAATACCATAATGCTCGGAAGACTTTTCAGTCTTGAGGTTCGTGGTGCCCCGTGGTCCCATCTTGGTGCCGGGGGTGCATTTTCGGCCATTTGTGCAATTTTCGTGCGAAAATAAGACTTTTGGGTTTTGGTGCCCCATGATCCCTAGTGCATTCTTATGCAGGAAAAACCATAATGCTCCTAACACTTTTCAATTTTGAGGTCTGTGGTGCCCCGTGGTCCAATTTTGGTGCCGGTAATGCATTTTCGGCCATATGTGCAACTTTCGTGGGAAAATAAGACTTTTGGGTTTTGGTGCCCCGTGATCCCTGGTGCATTCTTATGAATAAAAAACCATAATGCTTGGAACACTGTTCAATTTTGAGGTCCGTGGTGCCCCGTGGTCCAATTTTGGTGCCCGTGGTGCATTTTCGGCCATTTGTGAAATTTTCGTGCGAAAATAAGACTTGTGGTGCCCCGTGATCCCTGGTCCATTCTTATGCATAAAAAACATTAATGCTCAGAGCACTTTTTAAAATGTAGAGATTCATACTAGAAGGGGGGGTTGAATAGTGTGTAAGTTATATTATTAAAAAAAAAAAACTTTTCGCAAAGATGGAGATAAAATATCTTAGGTTTCACAAGGGACTTGTAAAACACAAGATCACATGTATCGTCCAATAGTTAAAATGATAGTTTAGTGAAACTATATTTTCTTGTTAATCGTCCAGGCGTAAATAAGAGATTTTCGTAAATAGGATATAAAGAACCTTGTGCGCAAAGTGTGAAGAAATAACCTAAGAGAATAACAAGGAAGCTTGAAAGCGATAGAGTAAAAACACTTGGTTTATACTGGTTCACTCAACCTGAACAACGTCCAGTTCTCCTTCAAAAACTTTGAAGGGTTCCACTAATCAAGTTCTGATTACAAACAAGTATTATATACCCTGCCACTCCTGGCTACAAGTATTCTCTAGGCCACTTATCGCACACCTTTAATCTCCCCTTGAGATTAAAGAACACCCAAGTATTCTTTGTCACTAAGCCACTCCTGGCTTTCAAAACAGAAACTGTTTGAGTACAAGTTAAATAAACAGCTGTCACAGAGAGGATATTACAATAAAAACTCAATTACACAGAATAACTTAGCAAAGCTAAGTAGATTACTCTTTTCGCACAAGTGTAGGTCGTCCAATATATTTGGCAGAGTTACAGCTCTTCTAAAAACTTGAAAAATTCTCTCTTCAAAACGAGAGCTTATTCCTCTATTTATAGGCAGCTTGGTGAAGATATCCATTGTGGGATCTGTGCCTTTGCCAATAACCGTTCTCTCACAATCATATGACCGTTGCTACGTGTCAGCTTGGGGTGGAGAGATGGAGGAGACAACAGTACATGCAGTGCCTCCATTACTTGTACAGTTTCGACAGAGAGAGGCTTTTCTGCCCCCTGTGGTACATTTTTCGAATATTCAAATGAAATGTCACATTAGAAAAGAGAGGGAATAATAGAACATTTCAGAGAATCATCATTGAAAAGCACAAGTGTACTTTTACTCAATTATGGATGCATTATATAACTGTTTGCTAGAGAGGGATGATGTAAGTTATATATGTGTTGGACGCTTCCTTGAATGGATGCAGTGTTTACACACTGATTTTCTCAATGCATTTGGACGCATGTTTTATAATCAGTGTATTGGACGTTGAATTTTACACTTAACAAAAATAGTTGCTCATTGGACGTACTGTACACATAGAAACATAATGATTGAGTTTAAGAAATACAATACCATTGAGGTATTGGACGACGTAGAACCTATAAAACTTAAACATAGATCATTAGATACTTCAAAATTTAACTTTATTTGTTATCATCAAATCGAAGTTTGAAGGGTTGGACATCGTCCAAAGTCTTAGATTCTAACAATCTCCCCCTTTTTGATGATGACAAATAATACTAAATTTTGATGTGTGCAAATATATAATCATATTAAAGAATATCAGAGCAGATGATTGAATGATTATTTTATGCCAGTGTATGTTGACAGGGTGAGAAAGGTATGGAATGAAGTACTCCCCCTAAGTTCAACATTTCTCATGTATTTAATAAAGCAATATATATCAGATAACACTGCATGATAAGAATGTATCAGAGACGATAGTTATCAGAGTGAAAAGCATATCATAGATATGGATGCGAAAATTATGATAAAAAACACCTCATATGTATTCAATGAACAGCCACAGCGGTTTCACATAGTAGTGTAACAACCAAAAAGTACTCTATGACATCAAAAATTCCAATTTCTCCCCCTTTGTCATCAACAAAATAAAAAAAGGTTTAAAAGATGGAAAAATGATTTGACCATCATGGTCACCTAGGGCTGTTGAGGTGGATCTTGTGGTGGTAGTGGTGGTTGTTCGGGTGGTGCTTGAGGAGGTGGTGCAGGGTGGTTAACAGGTGGTTGTTGTTGAGGTATGGGTTGAACAGGAGGAACCTGATGAATAACAGTGCCAATGAGGTTAGCAGCAGTGGATTGAATTTTATTTACCAACATGTGTGAGAGGTGCATGAACTGATAAGTAATAGCATTCTGCAACATTAATCGGTGTTGTGTGGCTTCTGCTTGTTGTCTTTCCTGAAAGGCACGAAGAGTAGCTTTGGTTTCCAGTTGTTGTTGTCTTAGAGCCTGTTGAACAATCTCATTCACTCTGTCCTCAGAGATTCCTTGAGGTTCGACAAAGTGCAAGGGAATAATAGCCCTTGGACTTGAAGACCCTGTAGGAATCATATGTCTGGTTCCAAAGTGTGCTTCATTGGACGCACAAATAATTGGTTGGCTTGTGGCAACCTCTGGAGTAGGCTTTTCAGCAGCGGACTCCTTTGGTTGTGGTGCTTCAATCTCAGCCATATGTTGCAAAGCTTCATCTTTGGACATCCAGATTGGACTGTTTGTTCCTCATGAGAGGTGACAAAGTGTTCCACGTCCACTTGTACCTCAAACTGTAAGTCCAAATGAATGAGCATATTAGTGACTTTTGTAGAGGCTTCATCCAATTCTGCTTGTGTGATTATTGGTTTGGCAATCGGCTCAGCTTTTTCTTTAGTAGCAATTCCAGCTTGCTCATTTTAAATTTCCACCAGGTGAGCTTGCTCAGCTTGTACTGCTCATTCATGTTCCAAGCGAGCTTGTTCAGCTCGTTCTCTTTCAGCTTGCTCTTGTAAAGCTCTTTCTTCTTCAGCCTTTTGAAGATCATGAAGCCTTTGAACTTCGTGTACAAATTCAGAGCGGTCAAGACTTCTAAGGTCATATACTTTGTTGCTTCTGATGATTGGAAGTGTCCTTAAAACTTCTAGAAAATCATCATTATTAGTTAGAAAGCACGTAAAGGTATCAGAGAAATGACATGTCTTGACTAGACGCGGGACTTCAAGTCCTTCTGGAGGATGAAAGAAGGAATCCTTGGAGCATCCAGAGGTTGAGGCTTCCTGAGTGTCTGCCCACACAATTTGACGCCAGAAGATCATGGTGTCAAAAGTGCATAGGGGCCTTGTTAGCTTTCCAGTCTTATCAAAAAGGTGATTCTAGGTATGTGAAGAAGATGAGAGTTGAACCTTTTCATCTCTACTAGGCATCTTTGTGCCATGGTACTTAAACCTTTTCTTCTTTCTAGCATCATATAGAGGTGGTCTATGACATACCTTATCAAGTACAAACTTGATATCCGTGGAACGTCTGATGTGGAGGTTGGGTGGATAAGCAACAGCCTGGTCTTGAATGTACATTTGCTGGAGCAGTTTGCCAAGATCCTCATAATCACTGGGCTGAAAGTTGAGCACTGGAGTTCTAGGTGGTAGTGGAAGAAATTTTGTGATGGGAGTCCAGATGTGAACATCTTTGACCCATTGCACCTCTGGACGCTGGTTTGCCTTGGATGGGTCCAAACTTTCTTTAATGGCTAATTGCAATTTAGCATCCAATTCATCAAGATTGCTGGGAGATGACTTCTTTGTTGCTAGCTTCCTCTTCCTTTGAGTCTTGCCCTTTTGTTCAGCCACAGTTTTAGCAAGATTTGATGAAATTTCAACCTCTGGCTCAGGAGGTACATCTTCAGCTGGACGCACCCTTTGTTGAGTACCAATTGGACATGTATAAGGTCGTTCTATCCGAAGCAGGTTTAGATAAGATTCTCTCGTCCAAGTTGGTGGAGGATTACTGATAATGGTTCCTTCTGGTAATAAAGCAAATTCAGTGGATCAAGGATGAACATAGTCATACCTCGTCCATTCAGGTGCAAATACTGAAGTCAGACTCCTCTCCAGTGGTTCCTGTCGAGCTCTCAAAATAACATCGCTTTTCTTACACTAGTTCTGTTCATTCCTTGTAAGGAATGCAACAGGAAACTTTTCCTTGTCTTCTTCTTCTTTTGTCTTCCCCTTTGGTGGAATTGTCCATTGAGGCCATGCATCTCTCCAAGCATCCCTTGGACGCACAAATCTTGATAAGTTTAATTTGAGAGTTGGACGCTGTGCTGATGTGACTGTTGAAGCAACTGTTGGAGCAGGTTGTGGTAGATTCGCTCTCAGTGTCTTGAGAGGTAGGGAGCTTAATCGGAACTTTCCTTGGCCTTGCTGCCTGAGTTTTTACTCGTCTAGGTACTTTAGTAGGAAAGACTGTGGCACCAGTTTTTGGTGCATCAGATACCTTTTGTTTCTTCTGCTGTGTAGACTCCATCTCTTGAGCTTTTCTTTTAATCTGGCAAATGGGCATTTGATCCTCGTCATCGGAGTTGTCAAGCATTTTCAGTTTGCGAACTCTAGATTTTTCTGATGCAAGCTTCACTGGAGCAGTCTTTGGACGCAGCTCATCTTGTTTTGGTTTGGACGGAGCAATCCTTGGATGCTTCTCAGCAGGTGGACTGGACGGAGCAGGATTAGCATGTCTTTTCTTGGTCCTTCTTTCTTTTTCTGCATCTTCTTCATGTTGTTGCGACATGTGTCTTGTTACTTTCCTACTTCCTTGTTCCTTCATCAACCGTTTGATCTTTCTTCCAAGACCAAGAAGATCAATTTCTTCTTCATCATCATTTGAAATGAGTCTGCTTTGTTCATGACGTTTCTTATTTATACTGTCCTCGTCCAAATCCCTTAGGACCTTTGCTGCGAGCTTTATCTTCATTGGCTTGATGTTTGATTCACCAAATTTCTGCTGTGTTGCAACTATTTCTCCTTTCTTCACAATGTTTTCATGATCATCTTCGTCCAACTCATCAAAGAAACATTGGTATACTTTCTGATCCCAGAGGATATTTAGCAGCAGCATAGAAGATGTCATCATTTCCACCAATAGTTTTCATCATTCGTAGAATATTGATGTAAATGGTGTAAGGTAGGTTGAATGGGATACCTTCCATTAGATGAAATATCACGAACTTGTGTAAGTCTGTGACTGAGTCCTTAGACCAGCTTTGTGCAAAATGCTCTTGTTGCACACTTGTTGCCATATCTTTGCTTCTTCACATATATTCTTGTACTTAATCTTGGATGAATCTGTAGACTTGTTCTTGCACAGTACCTTTCCAACGTAGTTTCCATATTGCTTCGCCCACTCTGACTTGTACCGATTTTGTTCCCTAATACAACCAGTGACTTTGGTTATAGATTCAGTAGACAAAATCACTTCTCGTCCAAGCATAGTGGACACGAGTTCCGTTGAATTCAAGAATCTTGCATTCCTCCAGAACATTCTGATCAGTTCTGGAAATAGCTTCTAGTTTTCGTTGAAGTATTCTCTGATTTCGCATTTTAGAAGACTTTCATCGAGATTCAGACCCAACTTTTCTAGTTTTCCAATGTCGAATAAGTGCTCAACGTGAACAGTGGCAGCACCTTGAGACACTATAGTGGTTTCAGGGTAGGTATGAACATCAAGTTCGGAGTAGCTTGAGTTAGCAGAGTTTGTCATGATGATAAAGGTTTGATTTTTAGGTTTTGCAGATACTGTTTAGGTTTTCTGAGAGAGAGAGAGAAGGAGAATGCTGGAGGTAGAAGATAATTTCGGAGAAGGGAAATTTGGTAAAGTAATTTTCTGAGTGAATTTGTCAGTTTAAGTATAGGCTCTGTTTGGAGAACACGAAATGGTTTTGGGCTTTTGTGAATATTTGAAAAGGAGGTTATGCCATAAGACCCGCCATGATGAGACGTGTTGAGAATATGGGTAACTGTGTACGGTTATTAACAACTAGGTGACTCAGCATAGGGCATTAATTCGCAATTACCCAAAACGAAACCGTTTTAACTATTAAAATAATGTTAAATAGAAAAAAAAATATCGTCCAGTCATTGGACTTAATTGTAGCATATGCAGTGCACATGTATGTCAAAGTTACCTTTGGACGACATGTCCATTGGACGCTGTTTGTCACACTGGATGCTACATATGGATTTTAATCATTCTTTTACAAGACCCATGCCAAGTCTATTCCTCAGAAGGACTAGCTTGTCTTCAGTAAGGGGTTTTGTAAATATATCAGCTAGCTGATTATCTGTGGTTACAAAATGTAATTCCACAGTACCCTTCTGAACATGATCTCTTATAAAGTGATGTTTAATTTCTAATTGTTTTGCCCTTGAATGCAATATTGGGTTTTTAGAAAGATCAATTGCAGCTTTGCTATCACAGAAGATAGGAATGTTACTCTTATATATGCTGTAGTCCTCAAGTTGATGCTTGATCCATAGGATTTGAGAGCAGCACTTTGCAGCTGAAATATACGTTGCTTCAGCGGTGGATAGTGCAATTGTTCCTTGCTTCTTGCATATCCAGGAGACTAAGTTTCCACCAATGAAGTGACATCCTCCACTAGTGCTTTTTCTTTCAATTCCGTCTCCAGCATAGTCAGCATCACAGTATCCAACTAATCTGAAATCCTTCTGCCTTTTGAAATGTAGACCAAGATTAGTTGTTCCAACAAGATATTGAAAGACTCTTTTAATAGCAGTTAAGTGAACTTCCCTTGGGTCAAATTGGAATCAGCCACATAAGCATACGTTGAACATGATGTCAGGTCTGGACGCTGTGAGGTATAGGAGTGATCCTATCATTCCTCTGTATAGGGTGTTGTCCACCTTCTTTGAACCATCGTCCAGTCCAAGTACTGTTATTGGGTGCATAGGAGTTTTCATTGGCTTTGCATCGTCCATTTTGAACTTCTTGAGAAGCTCCTTAACATACTTGGTCTAATGTATGTATATGCCTTTATCAGTTTGCTTGATTTGCAATCCAAGGAAGAATTTTAGTTCTCCCATCATGCTTATCTCAAATTCTGTTTGCATTAACTTAGCAAATTCTTCACAAAGAGATTCGTTAGTAGCACCAAATATGATATCATCAACATATACTTGAGCAATAATGAAATTAGAAGAATAATCTTTGCAAAATAGTGTAGTGTCTACTTTTCCTCTTGAGAAACCATTTTCTAAAAGAAATGAGCTGAGTTTTTCATACAAGCTCTCGGTACTTGTTTTAGTCCATATAATGCTTTGTTAAGTTTGAAAACATGATTAGGAAAAGCATCACTCTCAAACCCTAGGGGTTGCTCCACATAAACTTCTTCTTTTATCAGTCCATTGAGGAATGCACTTTTTACGTCCATTTGATATAGCTTCATATTGCTATGAGCTGCAAATGATAGTAAAATGTGAATTGCCTCTAGACGTGCAATAGGTGCATAAGTTTCAGTATAATCTATACCTTTTTTTTGTGAGTAACCTTTGGCTACCAGTTTGGCTTTGTTTCTCACAACATTACCTGTTTCGTCCAATTTGTTTCTGAACACCCATTTAGCTCCTACGGCTTCTTTGTTATTAGGGAGTTCTACAAGTTTCCAGACATCGTTCTTTTGAAATTGGTCAAGTTCATCTTGCATTGCTTTGACCCAGCTTTCATCTTCCAAAGCATCGTCCACAGTCTTAGGTTCTATCTGTGATATGAGTGTTGTGTGACCTTGTTGTTGAAGTGAAGATCTGGTTCTAACTCTATCCTTTGGATCACCAATGATTTGGTCTTCTGGATGATGCTTCTTCATTTGCCAGTTGCGTTCAGTTGGTTCCCTTTGTTCTTCTGTTGGACCGTCCAGGGGAACATTGGACTCTTCAACTGTGACATCACTGTTGGACTTGTCTGATGATTTCCTTGCATCGTCCAGCCCGAGTTCTGCAAATGATTCATCTAGCTCTGATAATTTCTTATCAGGCTTAGTGTCATTGAACTTCACATGGATAGCTTCTTCAACAATTAAGGTTCTAGAATTATAAACTCTATATGCCTTTAAAGTTTCAGAATATCCAAGCAATATTCCTTCATCACACTTAGAATCAAATTTTCCCAAGTTATCCTTAGTGTTCATAATGAAGCATTAACATCCAAATGGATGGAAGTAGGATATGTTGGGTCTTCTCCCTTTCCACAATTCATATGGAGTCTTTTTAAAGATACCATTCAACATGGTTCTGGCCATCTCTTGGAGTGACCTGTTCTTCCTCTCAACAACACCATTCTGTTGTGGTGTTCTGGGTGTTGAGAAGTTATGAAGGATACCATTTTCTTCATAGAACCTTTGAAAACTTTCGTTTTCGAATTCTCCCCCATGATCACTTCGGATCGAAATAATGCATACTCCTTTTTCATTTTGAATTCTTTTGCAGAAGTTACAGAAGGCCTTAAAAGACTCATCTTTGTGAGATAGGAACATGACCCATGTCCATCTAGTATAGTCGTCCACTACAACTAATCCGTACCTCTTACCACCTACAGAGGCTATTCTTGTGGGTCCAAACAGGTCAATATGTAACAGCTCAAGAGGTCTAGGAGTGGAAACAATGTTTTTACTTTGAAAAGAATTTTATACTTGTTTCCCTTTCTGACAGGCTTCACAAAGAAGATCATCTTTATATGACATACTTGGTAATCCTCTCACAAGGTTGTGCCTATTAAGCTTTGAGATTAATCTCAAGCTGGCATGCCTAAGTCTTTTATGCCATAGCCAATGATTTTCTTTAACTGAAACTAAGCATGAAACATTTTGACTTGATAGTTCCCCAAGTTTAATCTTGTAGAGATTACCTTGCTTTCCCCAAGTTTAATCTTGTAGAGATTACCTTGCCTCTTTGCAGTAAAGAGAAGGGATCCATCAGAATTCTTGACTATACATTCACCTTTGTTAAAGGCAACATCATATCCACTATCACATAATTGACTTATGCTAAGTAGATTGTGCTTGAGACATTTAACATAAAGAACATTATCAATACAGGGATAGGGTGGTATACCAATCTTACCCACGCCAGCTATCATCCCTTTCTGATTCCCTCCGAAAGTGACTGTCCCACCAGTCTTGGGTTGGAGGCTTTGGAACATACACCTTTCTCCTGTCATGTGATGCGAGAACCCACTGTCCAGGTACCATGACTGGAGTTTCTTTCCTGCTGTTAAGCATGTATGCAACAAGAACAATTTTATCCTTAGGTACCTAAATTGACTTGGGTCCTTTCTTGTTAGTTTGAAGGGCACTAGACACTCCCCTCTTAGGCAGGTGTCTGCATTTGGACGTTATATGTCCAGGTTTCCCACAGAAGTAACTCACATATGCATCTTCGTCATGAATATATTTCTTTCCCTTATGTCCATGCCCTGACCTGTCATTTGGTCTCCTACAACCTTCATATTTTAAAAGCATCTTAAGGTTGTCAGATCCGTTGACAAAGTTGGAGAGATCCTTCTTTAGGCTATCAATCTCTTCATGAAGTTTTACAACATCATGTGGTTGACCTCTTAAGGAAGTATCTGCATCAACTTTCAGAAGCTTCTCAACTAGCCTTTTGTTTTCTGCTTTGAGAGTTCGAATCTCTATGGAAAGATTCATTTCTCTAGTCCTTGAATCCTCATAGGATTTATAGGTTCGAGCAGTATCATTCCAAAGAGTTCGTCTATCCTCATTTAAGGCTTCATGTTCTTTTGAGAGCTCTGTTAACTTTTTCTGTAAATCTTTCTTTTCACTTTCAAGTTGTTTGAGACTATTTTCTAAAACTTCTTTTTCTTTTGAAAGTGACTTGGATGATTTTTTCAAGGTTTTGTAGGCCTTTGACAAAATAGAAGAGTTTGAAAGCAAATCATGATAAGCTTCTTGAAGTGAATTTAGATCATTAAAGTTTACCTCATGTTCTTCTTCTGGTTCTGAAGAATCTGATGTAGTGTTTGCCATCAGACATATGTGTGCTTCCTCTTCCTCTTCATCGTCCGATGATGAGTCATCGTCCAGATCTTCCCATGTGGACATCAGAACCTTTTTGCCCTTCTTTTTGTTGAAGCTTTTCTTCTTCTTGTCCTTGCTCTTGTCAAGATCTGGCCATTCTGATTTGAAGTGTTCAGGCTTTTTGCATTCGTAGCATACGATTGGACTTTTCTCCTTCTTTTCTTTGAGACCTTTCTTGTTCGGGTTTCTCCATCTGGATCCACCTTTCTTCTTCCACATAGAGTGGATTCTCTTGGATATGAAAATAGCTCATCATCCTCGTCTAAGTCATCATCTTCAGATAATTCGTCTGATGATGCTTCAACTTGCATGGCTTTGGACGATGATGCTTTCTTTGGCTTCTGGATGCTGAGTGCCAGAGACTTGCTTTTCTTGCCACCACCATCTTGTTGCAGTTCCAGCTCATGCACCTTAAGGATTCCCACAAGCTCTTCTAAGGACATGTCATCCAGTCCTTTGGTTGCTCTCAAGGCTGTAACCTGTGGTCTCCATTACCTAGGCAAACTCTTCAGAATTTTGTTAATATGTTCATAGTTATTGTAATCTTTACCATGTGCTCTAAGTTCATTTAGTATGGTTTGAAACCGTCCAAACGTACTTTATATGTCCTCGTTTCCTTTGATACTAAACAATTCATATTGATGAGTAAGAAGGCTAAGTTTGTTACGTTTTACCTAGGTGGAACCCTCATACGTTAACGCAAGAGTGTCCCACATTTGTTTTGCGCTTTTGAAACTGTGCACTTTGTTGTATTCTTGTTCAGATAGTGCACACATGATGATATTTCTGGCTCTGGAGTTGAGATGAAATCTTTGTTTTTGCTCCTCCGTCCATCTAGCCTTTGGGATCTCATTGAGACTCTCATCAACTGGAATGTTGTCGCCCATCTCCACAATGTCCCACATATCAATATGACAGGATTCAAAGAATGCTATCATTCTTTGCTTCCAATAATCATATTTGACACCCTTGAAGAGTGGTGGTCTGTTCACAGCTTGTCCCTCATTTTCCATCTTTCTCAGAATTTGGTTTCCTCTATACTGCCAAGTACCCAACCCGAGAGGCCGAGCTCTAATGCCAATTGAAATGTAGAGATTCATACTAGAAGGGAGGTTGAATAGTGTGTAAGTTATATTATTAAAAAAAACTTTTCGCAAAGATGGAGATAAAATATCTTAGGATTCACAAGGCACTTGTAAAACACAAGATCACAGGTATCGTCCAATAGTTAAAATGACAGTTTAGTGAAACTGCGTTTTCTTGTTAATCATCCAGGCGTAAATAAGAGATTTTCGTAAATAGGATATAAAGAACCTTGTGCGCAAAGTGTGAAGAAATAACTTAAGAGAATAGCAAGTAAGCTTGAAAGCGATAGAGTAAAAACACTTGGTTTATATTGGTTCACTCAACCTGAGCTACGTCCAGTTCTCCTTCAAAAACTTTGAAGGGTTCCACTAATCAAGTTCTGATTACAAACAAGTATTATATACCCTGCCACTCCTGCCTACAAGTATTCTCTAGGCCACTTCTGGCACACCTTTAATCTCCCCCTGAGATTAAAGAACACCCAAGTATTCTTTGTCACTAAGTCACTCCTGGCTTTCCAAACAGAAACTATTTGAGTATAAGTTAAATAAACAACTCTCACAAAGAGGATATTACAATAAAAACTCAATTACACAGAATAACTTAGAAAAGCTAAGTAGATTGCTCTTTTCACACAAGTGTAGGTCATCCAATCGATTTGGCAGAGTTACAGCTCTTCTAAAAACTTGAAAAATTCTCTCTTCAAAACATGAGCTTGTTCCTCTATTTATAGGCAGCTTGGTGATGATATCCATTGTGGGATTTGTGCCTTTGCCAATAACCGTTCTCTCACAATCATATGACCATTGGTACGTGTCAGCTTGGGGTGGAGAGATGGAGGAGACAACAGTACATGCAGTGCCTCCACTACTTGAACGATTTCTGCAGAGAGAGGCTTTTCTGCCCCCTGTGGTACACTTTTCGAATATTCAAATGAAATGTCACATTAGAAAAGAGAGGGAATAATAGAACATTTCAGAGAATCATCATCGAAAAGCATAAGTGTACTTCTACTTAATTATGGACGCGTTATATAACTGTTTGCTAGAGAGGGATGATGTAAGTTATATATGCGTTGGACGCTTCCTTTAATGGACGCAGTGTTTACACACTGGTTTTCTCAATGCATTTGGACGCATGTTTTATAATCAGTGTATTGGACGTTGAATTTTACACTTAATAAAAATAGTTGCTCATTGGACGTACTGTACACATAAAAACATAATGATTGAGTTTAAGAAATACAATACCATTGAGGCATTGGACAGCGTAGAACCTATAAAACTTAAACATAGATCATTAAATACTTCAAAATTTAATTTTATTTGTTCTCATCAAAATCGAAGTTTGAGGGGTTGGACATCTTCCAAAGACTTAGATTCTAACACTTTTAAGTTTTGAGGTCCGAGGTGCCCCGTGGTCATATTTTGGTGCCCGTGATGCATTTTTGGCCAATTGTGGAATTTTCATGCGAAAATAAGACTTTTGGGCTTTGGAGCCCTATGATCCATGGTGCATTCTTATGCATAAAATACCATAATGCTCGGAACACTTTTCAGTCTTGAGGTTCGTGGTGCCCCGTGGTCCCACTTTGCTGCTGGGGGTGCAATTTCGGCCATTTGTGCAATTTTCGTGCGAAAATAAAACTTTTGGTTTTTTGTGCCCCGTGATCCCTGGTGCATTCTTATGCATAAAAACCTTAATGCTCGAAGCACTTTTAAGTTTTGAGGTCCGATGTGTCCCGTGGTCCAATTTTGGTGCCTGTGATGCTTTTTCGGCCCATTGTGCAATTTTCGTTCGAAAATAAGACTTTTGGGTTTTGGTGCCCTGAGATCCCTGGTGCATATTTATGCATAAAAAACCATAATGCTCAGAGAACTTTTAAGTTTTGAGGTCCGTTGTTCCTCATGGTCCAATTTTGGTGTCGGTGGTGCATTTTCGGCCATTTATGCAATTTACGTGCGAAAATAAGACTATTGGGTGTTGGTGCCCCGTGATCCTTGGTGCATTCTTATGCATAAAATACCATAATGCTAGGAACACTTTTCAGTCTTGAGGTTCGTGGTGCCCCATTGTCCCATTTTGGTGCGGGGGTGCATTTTCGGCCATTTATGCAATTTTCGTGCGAAAATAAGACATTTGGGTTTTGGTGCCCCGTGATCCCTGGTGCATTCTTATGCATAAAAAACCTTAATGCTCAGAGCACTTTTAAGTTTTGAGGCCCGAGGTGCCCAGTGGTCCAATTTTGGTGCACGTGATGCATTTTCGGCCCATTGTGCATTTTTTGTCCGAAAATAAGACTTTTGGGTTTTGGTGTCCCGTGATACCTGGTGCATTCATATGCATAAAAAAACCATAATGCTCATAGCACTTTTCAGTTTTCAGGTCTGAGGTGAGTCGTGGTCCAATTTTGGTTCCGGTGGTGCATTTTCGGCCATTTGTGAAATTTTCGTGCGAAAATAAGACATTTGGGTTTTGGTGCCCCGTGATCCCTGGTGCATTCTTATCCATAAAAAACCTAAATGCTCAGAACAGTTTTCAGTCTTGAGGTCCGTGGTGCCCCGTGGTCCAATTTTGGTGTCGGTGGTGCATTTTCGGCCATTTGTGCAATTTTCGTGCGAAAATAAGACTTTTGGGTTTTTGTGCCTCGTGATCCCTGGTGCATTCTTATCCATAAAAACGATAATGCTCTGAGCACTTTTCAGTTTTGAGGTCTGTGGTGCCCCGTGGTCCAATTTTGGCGCTCGTGATGCATTTTTGGCCCATTGTGCTATTTTCGTTCGAAAATAAGGCTTTTGGATTTCGATGCCCCATGATTCCTCGTGCATTCTTATGCAGAAAAAACCATAATGCACAACTGGCACCAAAATTGGACCACGGGGCACCACGGACCTCAAAATTGAAAAGTGTTCCGAGCATTATAGTAATTTATGTATAAAAATGCACCAAGGATCACGGGGCACAAAAACCTATAAGTCTTATTTTTGCACAAAAATTGCACAATGTGACGAAAATGGACCGCGGGTACCAAGATTGGACCACGGGGCACCTGGGACCTCAAAACTTAAAAGTGATCTGAGCATTATGGTTTTTTATGCTTAAGAATGCACCAGGGATCACGGGGCACCAAATTCCAAAATTCTTATTTTCGCACAAAAAATGAACAATGGGCTGAAAATGCACCACGGGCAGCAAAATTGGACCGCGGGGCACCTCGGATCTCAAAACTGAAAAGTACTTCGAGCATTATGGTTTTTTATGCATAAGAATGCACCAGGGATCATGGGGAGCCAAAACCCAAAAGTCTTATTTTCGTACGAAAATTGTATAATGGGCCGAAAATGCAACACGGGCACCAAAAATGGACCACGGGCACCTCCGACCTCAAAACTGAAAAGTGCTACGAGCATTATGGTTTATTATGCATAAGAATGCACCAGGGATCACGGGGCACCAAAACCCAAAAGTCTTATTTTCGCACGAAAATTGCACAAATTGCAAAAAATCCACCTTCGGTACCAAAATTGGACCACGGGGCACCACGAACCTCAAGACTGAAAAGTGTTCCAAGCATTATGGTTTTTTATGCATAAGAATGCACCAAGGATCACAGGACACCAAAACCCAAAAGTCTTATTTTCGCACAAAAATTGCACAAATGGTCGAAAATGGACCACGGGGCACGTCGGACCTCAAAACTTAAAAGTTCTTCGAGCAATATGGTTTTTGATGCATAAGAATGCACCAGGGATCACGGGGCACCAAAATCCTAAAGTCTTATTTTCGTACGAAAATTGCACAAATGGCGAAAAATGTACCCCCGGCATCAAAATTGGACCACGAGGCACCACGAACCTCAAGACTAAAAAGTGTTTCGAGCATTATGGTCATTTTTATGCATAAGCATGCACCAAGGATCACGGGGCACAAAAACCCAAAAGTCTTATTTTCGCATGAAAATTGCACCAAGGGCCGAAAATGCATCATGGGCACCAAAATTGGACCACGAGGCACCTCGGACCTCAAAACTGAAAACTGTTCCAAGCATTATGGTTTTTTATGCATAAGAATGCACCAGGGATCACGGGGCACCAAAACCCAAAAGTGATATTGTCGGACGAAAATTTCACAAATGGCCGAAAATGCACCACCGGGACCAAAATTGAACCACGGGGCACCACGAACCTCAAAACAAAAAAGTGTTCCAACCATTATGGTTTCTTATGCATAAGAATGCACCCGGGATCATGGAGCACCAAAACCCAAAAGTCTTATTTTTGCACCAAAATTGCGCAAATGGTCAAAAATGCATTACCGGCACCAAAATTGGACCACGGCGCACCACAGATCCCCAAAACTAAAAAGTATTGCGAGCATTTTGGTTTTTTATGCATAAGAATGCACCAGGGATCACGGGGCACCAAAACCAAAAGTCTTATTTTCGCACAAAAATTGCACAATGGGCCGAAAATGAATGACAGGCACCAAAATTGGACCACAGGGCACCTCAGACCTCAAAACTTAAAAGTGCTCCGAGCATTATGGTTTTTTATGCATAAGAATGCACTAGGGATCACGGGGCACCAAAACCCAAAAGTCTTATTTTCACATAAAAATTTCACAAATGGCCGAAAATGCACCACCAGCACCAAAATTGGACGACGGGGCACCTCGGACCTCAAGACTTTAAAGTGTTCCAAGCATTATGGATTTTTATGCATAAAAATATACCAAGGATCATGGGGCACCAAAACCCAAAAGTCTTATTTTCGCTCGAAAATTGCACAAATGGCCAAAAATTTACCACCGGCACCAACATTGGACCACGGGGCACCTCGGACCTCAAAACTGACAAGTGCGTCGAGCATTATGGTTTTTTATGCATAAGAATGCTCCAGGGATCACGGGGCACTAAAACCCACAAGTCTTATTTTCGCACGAAAATTGCACAAATGGCCGAAAATGCACCACGGGCACAATAATTGGACCATGTGGCACCTCGGACCTCAAAACTGAAAAGTGCTATGAGCATTATAGTTTTTTATGCATAAGAATGCACCAGGGTTCACAGGGATCCAAAATCAAAAAGACATATTTCCGCACGAAAATTCTACAAATGGCCGAAAATGCACCACCAGCACCAAAATTGGATCACGGGATACCACAGACCTCAAAACCGAAAAGTGTCGAAGAATTATGGATTTTTATTCATAAGAATGCACCCGGTATCACGGGGCACCAAAATCCAAAAGTCTTATTTTCGCACGAAAAATGCACAATGGGCCGAAAATGCACCACGGAGCAACTCGGACCTCAAAACTTAAAAGTTCTTCGAGCAATATGGTTTTCGATGCATAAGAATGCACCAGGGATCACAGGGCACAAAAATCCTAAAGTCTTATTTTCGCACGAAAATTGCACAAATGGCGGAAAATGTACCCCCGGCATCAAAATTGGACCACGGGGCACCACGAACCTCAAGACTAAAAAGTGTTTCGAGCATTATGGTCATTTTAAGCATAAGCATGCACTAAGGATCACGGGGCACCAAAACCCAAAAGTCTTATTTTCGCACGAAAATTGCACCAAGGGCCTAAAATGCATCATGGGCACCAAAATTGGACCACGGGGCACCTCGGACCTCAAAACAAAAAAGTGCTATGAGCATTAAGGTTTTTTATGCATAAGAATGCACCAGGGTTAACAGGGCACCAAAACCCAAAAGTCTTATTTTCACACGAAAATTTCACAAATGGCCGAAAATGCACCCCCGGCACCAAAATTGGACCACGGGGCACAACGGACCTCAAAACTGAAAAGTGCTCGAAGCACTATGGTTTTTTATGCATAAGAATGCACCAGGGATCACTGGGCACCAAAACCCAAAAGTCTTATTTTCGAACGAAAATTTCACAAATGGCCGAAAATGCACCACCGACACCAAAATTGGACCATAGGGCACCACGGACCTCAAAATTGAAAAGTGTTCCGAGTATTATGGTTTTTTATGCATAGGAATACACCAAGGATCACGGGGCACCAAAACCCAAAAGTCTTATTTTCGCACGAAAATTGCACAAATGGCCGAAAATACACCACCGGAACCAAAATTGAACCACAGGGAACCACGGACCTGAAAAATGAAAAGTGTTCCAAGCATTATGGTTTTTTATTCATAAGAATGCACCAGGGATCACGGGGCTCCAAAACCCAAAAGTCTTTTTTTCGCACGAAAATTGCACAATGGGGCGAAAATGCACCACGGGACCAACATTGGACCACGGAACCCAACATTGGACCAGGGGGCACCTCGGACCTGTAAACTAAAAAGTTCTCCGAGCATTATGTTTTTTTATGCATAAGACTGCACTAGGGATCACGGAGCACCAAAACCCAAAAGTCTTATTTTCGCATGAAAATTGCACAATGGGCCGAAAATGCATTACGGGCACCAAAATTGGACCACGGGGCACCTCGAACGTCGAAACTGAAAAGTTCTTCCTGCATTATGGTTTTTTATGCATAAGAATGTGCCAGGGATCACGGGGCACCAAGACCCAAAAGTCTTATTTTCGGATGAAAATTTGTCAAATGGCCGAAAATGCCCCACCGACACCAAAATTGCACCACGGGGCACCATGGACTTCAAAACTGAAAAGTTTTCTGAGTATTATGATTTTTTATGCATAAGAATGCACCAATGACATGGGGCACCCAAACCCAAAAGTGCTATTTTCGCACGAAAATTGCACAAATGGCCGAAAATGCACCATCGGCACCAAAATTAGACCACAGGGCACCACGGACCTCAAAACTGAAAAATGTTCCAAGCATTAAGGTTTTTTGTGCAGAAGACTGCACCAGGGATCACGGGGCACCAAAACCCAAAAGTCTTATTTTCGCACGAAAATTGCACAATGGGCCGAAAATGCACCACAGGCACAAAAATTGGACCACGGGGCACCTCGGACATCAAAACTGAAAAGTCTTATTGTCACATGAAAATTGCACAAATGGCCGAAAATGCACCACCGGCACCAACATTGGACCACGTGGCCCCACGGACCTCAAAAATGAAAAGAGTTCCAAGAATTATGGTTTTTTATGCATAAGAATGCACTAGGAATCATGGGCCACCAAAGCCCAAAAGTCTTATTTTTGCACGAAAATTGCACAATGGGCCGAAAATGCACCACTGGCACCAAAATTGGACCACGGGGCAGCTTGGACCTCAAAACTGAAAATTTCTCCAAGCATTATGGTTTTTTATGCATATGAATGCACCAGGGATCACGTGGCACCAAAGCCCAAAAGTCTTATTTACAGACGAAAACTTCACAAATGGCTGAAAATGCACCACCGACACCAAAATTGGACCACGGGGCACCACGGACCTCAAAATTGAAAAATGTTACGAGCATTATTGTTTTTTATGCATCGGAATGCACCAAGTATCATGGGGCACCAAAACCCAAAAGTCTTATTTTTGTACGAAAATTGCACAAATGGCCGAAAATGCACCACCGGAACCAAAATTGGACCACGGGGCACCACGGACCTCAAAAATGAAAAGTATTCTGAGCATTATGGTTTTTTAATCATAAGAATGCACCAGGGATCATGGGGCACCAAAACCCAAAAGTCTTATTTTCGCACGAAAATTGCACAATGGGCCGAAAATGCACCACGAGACCAACATTGGACCACGGAATCCAACATTGGACCAAGGGGCACCTCGGACCTGTAAACTAAAAAGTTCTCCGAGCATTATGGTTTTCTATGCATAAGAATGCACTAGGGATCACGGAGCACCAAAACCCAAAAGTCTTATTTTCGCACGAAAATTGCACAATAGGCCGAAAATGCATGACGGGCACCAAAATTGGACCACGGGGCACCTCGGACCTCAACATTGAAAAGTTCTCCAAGCATTATGGTTTTTTATGAATAATAATGCACCAGGGATCATGGGGCACCAAAACCCAAAAGTCTTATTTTCGGACAAAAATTTCACAAATGGCAGAAAATGCACCACCGACACCAAAATTGGACCACGGGGCACCACGGACCTCAAAATTGAAAAGTGTTCGGAGCATTATGGTTTTTTATGCATAAGAATGCACCAAGGATCAAGGGGCACCAAAACACAAAAGTCTAATTTTCGCACGAAAATTTCACAAATGGACAAAAATGCAGCACCGTACCCAAAATTAGACCACGGGGCTCCACGAACCTCAAAACTGAAAAGTGTTCCGAGCATTATGGTTTTTTATGCATAAGAATGCACCAGGGATCATGGGACACCAAAACCCAAAAGTCTTATTTTCGCATGAAAATTGCACAAAGGGCCGAAAATGCACCACGGGCACCAAAATTGGACCACGGGGCACCTCGGACCTCGATACTTAAAAGTGCTTCTAGCCTTATGGTTTTTTATGCATAAAAATGCACCAGGGATCACGGGGCACCAAAACCCAAAAGTCTTATTTTCGCTCAAAAATTGCATAATGGGCCGAAAATGCACCACGTGCACCGAAATTGGACCACGGGGCACCTCGGACCTCAAAACTGAAAAGTGCTTCGAGTATTTTGGTTTTTTATGCATAAGAATGCACTAGGTTTCACAGGGCACCAAAACCCAAAAGTCTTATTTTCGCACGAAAATTGCATAATGGGCCGAAAATACACCCTCGGCACCAAAATTGGACCACGGGGCACCACGAACCTCAAGACTAAAAACTGTTATGAGCATTATGGTTTTTTATACATAAGAATGCACCCAGGATCACGAGGCACGAAAACCAAAAAGTCTTATTTTCGCACGAAAATTGCACAATGGGCTGAAAATGCACCACGTGCACCAAAATTGGACCAGAGGGCACCTCGGACCTCAAAACTGAAAAGTGCTCTGACCATTATGGGTTTTTATCCATAAGAATGCACCAAGGTTCACAGTACACCAAAACCCAAAACTCTTATTTTCGAACGAAAATTGCACAAATGGCCGAGAATGCACCCCCGGCCCCAAAATTGGACCACTGGGCACCACGAACCTCAAGACTGAAAACTGTTCCGAGGATTATGGTTTTTTATGCATAGGAATGCACCAAGGATCACGGGGCACCAAAACCCAAAAGTCTTATTTTCGTACGAAAATTGCACAAATGGGCGAGAATGCACCCTCGGCACCAAAATTGGACCACTGGGCACCATGAACCTTAAGACTGAAAACTGTTCTGAGCATTGTGGTTTTTTATGCATAAGAATAGATCAAGGATCACGCGGCACCAAAACCTAAAAGTCTTATTTTCGCACGAAAATTACACAAATGGCCGAAAATGCACCACCGGCACCAAAATTGGACCACGGGGAACCTCAGACCTCAAAACTGAAAAGTGTTCTGAGCATTATGCTTTTTTATGCATAAGAATGCACCAGGGATCACAGCGCACCAAAACCCAAAAGTCTTATTTTTGCACAGAAAATTTACAATGGGCCTAAAATGCACCACGGACACCAAAATTGGACCATGGGGAACCTCAGACCTCAAAATTGAAGAGCGCTCTGAGCATTTTCATTTTTATGCGTATGAATACAGCAGGGATCATGGGGCACCATAACCCAAAAGTCTTATTTTCGCACGAAAATTGCACAAATGGCCGAAAATGAACCACTGGCACAAAAATTGGACCAAGGGGCACCCCGGACCTCAAAACTGAAAAGTGTTCGGAGCATTATGGTTTTTCATTCATAAGAATGCACCAAGGATCATGGGGCACCAAAACACAAAATTCTAATTTTCGCACGAAAATTTCACAAATGGATAAAAATGCAGCACCGACCCCAAAATTAGACCACGGGGCACCACGAAGCTCAAAACTGAAAAGTGTTCCGAGTATTATGGTTTTTTATGCATAAGAATGCACCAGGGATCACAAGGCACCAAAACCCAAAAGTCTTATTTTCGCATGAAAATTGCACAAAGGGCCGAAAATGCACCACATGCACCGAAATTGGACCACGGGCCACCTCGGACCTCAAAACTGAAAAGTGCTTCAAGTATTATGGTTTTTTATGCTTAAGAATGCACTAGGGTTCACAGGGCACCAAAACCCACTAGTCTTATTTTCGCACGAAAATTGCACAATGGGCCGAAAATACACCCTCGGCACGAAAATTGGACCACGGGGCACCACAAACCCCAAGACTAAAAATTGTTCTGAGCATTATGGTTTTTTATACATAAGAATGCACCAAGGATCATGGGGCACGAAAACCAAAAAGTCTTATTTTCGCACAAAAACTACACAATGTGCCGAAAATGCACCACGTGCACCAAAATTGGACCACGGGGCACCTCGGACCTCAAAACTGAAAAGTGCTCCGAGCATTATGGGTTTTTATCCATAAGAATGCACCAGGGTTCACAGTACACCAAAACCCAAAAGTCTTCTTTTCACACGAAAATTGCACAAATGGCCGATAATGCACCCCCGGCACCAAAATTGGACCACTGGGCACCACGAACCTCAAGACTGAAAACTGTTCCGAGGATTATGGTTTTTTATGCATAGGAATACACTAAGGATCACGGGGCACCAAAAACTAAAAGTCTTATTTTCGCACGAAAATTTCACAAATGGCCGCAAATGCAACCCAGGCACCAAAATTTGACCACGGGGCACCACGAACCTCAAGACTGAAAAATGTTCCGAGCATTATGGTTTTTTATGCATAAGAATGCACCAAGGATAAACGGGGCACAAAAACTCAAAAGTCTTATTTTCGCACAAAAATTGCACAATGGGCCGAAAATGCACCACGTTCTCCAAAATTGGACCACGGGGCACCTCAGACCTCAAAACTTAAAAGTGATCCGAGCATTATGGTTTTTATGAATAAGAATGCACCAAGGATCACGGGGCGCCAAAATCCAAAGGTCTTATTTTTGCACGAAAATTTCACAAATGGCCGGAAATGCAGCACCGACACCAAAATTGGACCACGGGCCAACCACGGACCTCAATACTGAAAAGTACTCCATGCATTATATTTTTTATGCATAAGAATGCACCAAGGATCATGGGGCACCAAAACCCAAAAGTCTTATTTTTGCACGAAAATGGCACAATGGGCTGATTATGCACAACGGTCACCAAAATTGGACCACGGGGCACCTCAGAGCTCAACACTTAAAAGTGCTCCAAGCATTACGATTTTTTATGCATAAGAATGCACCAGGGATCACGGGGTACCAAAACCCAAAAGCCTTATTTTCGCACTAAAATTGCACAAATGGCCGAAAATGCACCACCGGCAACAAAATTGGACCACGGGGCACCATGGACCTCTAAAATGAAAAGTGTTCCAAGCATTATGGTTTTTCATGCATAAGAATGCACCAGGGATCACAGGGCACCAAAACCCAAAAGTCTTATTTTCGTACGAAAATTTCATAAATGGCCGAAAATGCACCACAGGCACCAAAATTGGACCACGGGGCACCACGGACCTTTAAACTGAAAAGTGTTCCCAGCATTATGGTTTTTTATGCATAAGAATGCACCAGGGATCACGGGGTACCAAATCCCAAAAGCCTTATTTTTGCATGAAAATTGCACAATGGATCGAAAATGCACCACGGGCACCAAAATTGGACCACGACGCATCTTGAACCTCAAAACTTAAAATTTCTCCGAGCATTATGGTTTTTTATGCATAAGAATGCACTAGGGATCACGGAGCACCAAAACCCAAAAGTCTTATTTTCGCACGAAAATTGCACAATGGGCCGAAAATGCATCACGGGCACCAAAATTGGACCACGGGGCACCTCAGACCTCAACACTGAAAAGTTCTCCAAGCATTATGGTTTTTTATGAATAAGAATGCACCAGGGATCACGGGGCACAAAAACCCAAAAGTCTTATTTTCGGACAAAAATTTCACAAATGGCAGAAAATGCACCACCGACACCAAAATTGGACCATGGGGCACCACGGACCTCAAAACTGAAAAGTGTTCCGAGCATTATGGTTTTTTATGCATAGGAATGCACCAAGGATCACGGGGCACCAAAATCCAAAAGTCTTATTTTCACACGAAAATTGCACAAATGGCCGAAAATGCACCACCGGAACTAAAATTGGACCACGGCACACCACGGACCTCAAAAACGAAAAGTGTTCCGAGCATTATGGTTTTTTATTCATAAGAATTAACAAAGGATCACGGGGCAACGAAACCCAAAAGTCTTATTTTCGCACGAAAATTGCACAATGGGCCGAAAATGCACCACGGGACCAACATTGGAGCACGGGCACCACGGACCTCAAAACTGAAAAGTTTTCTGAGCATTATGGTTTTGTTATGCATAAGAATGCACCAGGGATCACAGGGGACCAAAACCCAAAAGTCTTATTTTCGCACGAAAATTGCACAATGGGCCGAAAATGCACCATTGGCACCATAATTGGACCACAGGGCATGTAACGTTGTGGTTTTCTTAATTATATGATTAAGTGTTTGATTAATAATGAATGAGCAAACTAAATTAATTTATGTTGATTGATATAATAATAATTAACTTAAGTTCTATGTTTTGTTTTGTGCCATAGTGTTATTGTGAATTTTTTGGGACTTTTACGTGAGTTCCGTAAGTAGTAGGAAAAAAAAAGAGAAAGGGGTGGTTCTTAGAGGAAGTATAGGTATGAAAGTAAAAATCTTAATTAAAACCCGAATTTGAACGTCCAAGCTTCCATTCTGCGATTTTCTTCATTTCTTCCTCCTTTCTCACGAAGCTCTCTTCTCTCTCCTCCTTCCAAGCTTGGCCGTGGCATTCAAAAGGCAATAGAAGCCATTGTTGTTGGTTGCTTTAAGCTTTGTATGCAAGCCAAAGCATCATCTCTTCACCATCCCAACCAAGTTTCCTTTTCCTCTTCATCCTTTTTTTCTCTCTCTCTCTCTGCTGGAACTAAACCCAAAGGTAAGGGGAGCTTATCTATTTTCATTTTAAGTGTGGTTGAGAGTTAGGAGGCTCAACCACACACAACATGAATGCCCCTCATCTGGACTGTTGTGTGTGTTTTGTTTGAATGCTTGAATGTGAAAAGTTGATGAAATGGGTTGAAACCCTTTGGTAGTGGCTGTGTGAGATTTGCATGTACTGTCCTTGGATTGTTTTCAATCTTTGAAATTGATTGGGAAGGCTTCTAAAACAAAGGAGACCGTGCCGAAATTTTCTTGAAATTATTTGATAAGCTTTGCATGTGAAAATCAAACCACAAAACAAAGTGGCAGTGGCTGTTTGGTTCGTCCAGCTCTGTACAGCCCCAACGATTTTGTGATTTTTGGAAGATCTAACCGTTGGATTTTCACGAAATTTGTTTTGAATGAAAATAGACACGAAATGGAGCAACTTTAATTTTTATGACTTGGAGAGAAAACTTCATCTCTGGTTTCATCCATGACTCCCAAAATGGTTGTTCTATTTTCGAGTTTCCCTGGAACATGTCTTGCTTTTTCTCAAATTCACACTTGTGTGCTTAATGTTTCTTTTTCGTTTTTGTACCATTAAAAACTAGATAAAACAATATTTTTAACCATATAAATTACAAAAATTATCATGTCCAATTTCTAAATTAACCTTTTAAAAAGACACAAGGCAAGGGTTTTGAGCTTTGTTTTGAGTCTGAAGCTTAGGCTGTTAGAAATAAATTTATTGGGAACAGTAGGGAAAGAATTTGGGGGCAAGGGTTACCATTTTAGAAAGATAAAGATGTTACCTTTCTACTGTAAAAAGTTCAGCTCAAGACGAATTCTAGTTGTTGATTTTACAATTGGGATACCATTTTGAAAAAATAGGACTCAAGAGATTTAATGCCATATAAAAAGCTTTTAATTCCGAGGTCATTTGCTACAATCAGTGAGAGCTCACATTCAGTACTGCCAAACAGAAATCGACCTTATTTGGTCAATTTGGTTAATATGATAGAATTATTGGAATGGTGATGTTTGTTTATTGAGATGTGAATCTTGAGTATTTAATATTTGAAATATGTTTTGTGTAATACAGTCTTTTGACTGTAGGATGGATCTTGTAATCATGTGTTTGAATGAGGATGTTGGGTAGGTCACCACTTTGGTTCTAGAACTATGTTGGAAATTCACCTTTTGTTAAAGTTAGTGCTGTGTTGTAAGTAAGGATTCAGAGTGTGAGAATATCTTACTTGAGCTTATTGAACTGATGGATGGGTTCATAAGCATAATTTGAGAAAAATGGTGAATTTATAACACAGAGGGAACTTGTGGCAATCAAAGTTGTTTGGCTTGTTACATGACATTGCATATGGGTAGGCACGTAAGTTGAGGGTGCTAGGTAGGCTCTCAACCTAGTGCCGGAGGTTTTCGTGGTGACTAACGGTGGGCCTATAGAGTAGACAAGTGGGCGAGTTCCTATAGATGGAAGGTTTTGCAAACCTTATAGAGGTAAGCCAATACCCACACTTGTCTATATTCGATTAAATCCACACTTCCTCCATAGGGTCAGTGCAAGGGACTCCCTGAATGGTCAGAGGTGGGACCAACGTAGGGGATGGGGCCTATGGGGACCCCCCAAAAGTTGTAGAAATCTCCATGGAGTCGAGTCAGCACGACATTGCATAATGAAATTGTATATAAGATTGATGTATGTATTGTTGTGTGATGTTAGCTGAATTATTATTGTTGATTTATTCTAAATTTTCCTTTGATCAAATCCTATCCTTCTTTTTATAAATAAGCTTACCCTTGCATTTTTGTGTTTGTGTTGTTTTACTGCAATGATCGTGTGGTTGGCACGGGAGCAGATAGTAGATCTTGAAGATGGGACGAGATCCCTCTTTTTGAATATGTTCTAGTATATATGTACATAGTATGGAGACCAGATTAGGACATATGTATAAATACTTAGGTTGTGATGAATGTTCTCTACAAGAGGACTATTTTGGTATTGTATGTACATATTCATATATTTAAGTTTTGTAAAGCCAGACCTAATACTTTTATGATGTGATGATGTACATTATATGTAGGAAAGTAGTACATATATATGTGTTAAATGTGAAAAAAATAGTGAAAAAATTTCTATGCAGTTTCATATGATAATATTTAACAAAATGTTTTAGTATAACAAATTTGTAACAAAGATGGGTCGCTACAGGGCACCACGAATCTCAAAACTGAAAAGTGCTCCGAGCATTATGGTTTCTTAGGCATAAGAATGCCCCAGGGATCACGGGGCACCAAAACCCAAAAGTCTCGTTTTGGCACGAAAATTGCACCATGGGCCAAAAATGCACCACGGGGCACCAAAATTGGACCACTGGACACCACGGACCTCAAAACTGAAAAGTGCTTTGAGCATTATGGTTTTTTATGTATAAGAATGCAACAGGGATCACAGGGCACCAAAACCAAAAATTCTTATTTTGGCATGAAAATTACACCATGGGCCGAACATGCTCCACAGTCACAAAAATTGGACCACCGGGCACCATGGTCCTCAAAACTAAAAAGTGCTCTAAGCATTATGGTTTTTTATGCATAAGGATGCACCAGGGATCACGGGGCACCAAAATCCAAAAGTCTTATTTTCGCACGAAAATTGGACAATGAGGAGAAAATGCACCACGAGCACAAAAATTGGACCACGTGGCACCTTGAACCTCAAAACCTAAAAGCTCTCCGAGCATTATGGTTTTTTATGCATAAGAATGCACCAGGGATCACGGGGCACCAAAACCCAAAAGACTTATTTTCGCACGAAAATTGTACAAAGGGCTGAAAATTCACCACGGGCACCAACATTGGACCACGGGGAACATCAAACCTCAAAACTGAAAAGTGCTCCGAGCATTATGGTTTTTTATGCATAAGAATGCACCAGCGATCACTACGCTCCAGAACCCAAAAGTCTTATTTTTGCACGAAAATTGCACAAATGGCCGAAAATGCATCCCCAGCACCAAAATTGGACCACGGGGCACCACGGACCTCAAGACTGAAAACTGTTCCGAGCATTAAGGTTTTTTATGGATAAGAATGCACCAGGGATCATGGGGTACCAGGGATCATGGGGCACCAAAACCCAAAAGTCTTATTTTCGCACAAAAATTGCTTAATGGGTCAAAAATGCACCACGGGCACGAAAATTGGACCACCGGGCACCTCGGACTCAAAACTGGAAAGTGCTTCGAGCATTATGGTTTTTTATGCATAAGAATGCACCAGGGATCACCGGGCACCAAAACCCAAAACTCTTATTTTCAGACGAAAATTGCACAAATGGCCGAAAATGCACCACCGGCACCAAAATTGGATCATGGGGCAACACGGACCTCAAAACTGAAAAGTGCTCTAAGCATTATGGTTATTTCTGCATAAGAATGCACCAGTGATCACAGGGCACCAAAACCCAAAAGTTTTATTTTCACACGAGAATTACACAAATGGCAGAAAATGCACCACAAGCACCAAAATTGGACCACGGGGCACCACGGACCTCAAAACTGAAAAGTGCTCCAAGCATTATGGTTTTTTATGCATAAGAATGCACCAGGGATCACGAGGCACCAAAACCCAAAAGTCATATTTTTGCATGAAAAGTGAACAATGGGCCGAAAATGAACCACGGGCATCAAAATTAGACCACGGGGCACCTCGGACCGCAAAACTTAAAAGCGCTCCAAGCATTATGGTTTTTTATGCATAAGAATGTACAAGCGATCACGGGGCACCAAAACCCAAAAGTCCTATTTTCGCACGAAAATGCACCACGGGCCGAAATTGGACCATGGGCTACCTAGGACCTCAAAACTCAAAAGTCCTCCGAGTATTATAATTTTTTATGCATAAGAATGCACCAGGGATCATGGGCCACCAAAACCCAAAAGTCTTATTTTTGCATGAAAATTGCACAATGGGCCGAAAATGTCTTATCGGCACAAAAATTGGACCACAGGGCACCACGGACCTCAACACTGAAAAGTTTTCCGAGCATTATGGTTTTTTATGCATAAGAAAGCACCAGGGATCATGGGGCACCAAAACTCAAAAGTCTTATTTTCGCACGAAAATTGCACAATGAGCCAAAAATGCACACCCCCTGGCACCACAATCGGCCCACGGGGCACCTCGGACATCAAAAATTAAAAGTTCTCCGAGCATTATTATTTTTTATGCATAAGAATGTACCAGGGATCACGGGGCACCAAAACCCAAAAGTCTTATTTTCGCATGAAAATTTCACAAATGGCCGAAAATGCACCACCGGCACAAAAATTGAACCACGGGGCAGCACGGACCTCAAAACTGAAAAGTGCTCCAGGAATTATGATTTTTTATGCATAAGAATACACTAGGGATCACGGGGCACCAAAACCCAAAAGTCTTATTTTCGCACGAAAATTGAACAGTGGGCCAAATATGCACCACATGCCCCAAAATTGGACCACGGGGAACCTCGGACCTCAAAAATGGAAAGTGCTCCAACAATTATGGCTTTTCATGCATAAGAATGCACCAGGGATCACGAGGCACCAAAATCCAACAGTCTTATTTTCGCACGAAAATTGCACAACTGGCCGAAAATGCACCACCGGCACCAAAATTGGACCATGAGGTTCCACGGACCTCAAAACTGAAAAGTGTTCCGAGAATTATGGTTTTTTATGCATAAGAACGCACCAGGGATCATGGGGAAGCAAAACCGAAAAGCCTTATTTTTGCACGAAAATTGCACAAATGGACGAAAATGCACCACCGGCACCAAAATTGGACAACGGGGCACCCCGAACCTCAAAACTGAATAGTGTTCTGACCATTATAATTTTTTATGCATAAGAATGCACCAGGGATCACGGGGCACCAAAACCCAAAAGTCTTCTTTTCGCACGAAAATTGCACAATGGGCCGAAAATGCACCACGGGCACCAAATTTGGACAACGGGGTACCTCGGACGTCAATACTTAAAAGTGCTCTGAGTATGATGGTTTTTTATGCATAAGAATGCACAAGGGATCACGGGGCACCAAAATCCAACAGTCTTATTTTCGCACGAAAATTTCACAAATGGCCGAAAATGCACCACCGGCACCAAAATTGGTCCACGGGGCACCACGGACCTCAAAACTGAAAAATGTTCTGAGCATTATGGTTTTTTACGCAGAAGAGTGAACCAAGAATCACGGGGCACCAAAACCCTAAAGTCTTATTTTAGCATGAAAATTGCAGAATGGGCCGAAAATGAACCACGACCACCAAAATTGGACCACGGGGTACCTCGGACCTCAATACTTAGAAGTGCTCCGAGCATTATGATTTTTTATGCATAAGAATGCACCAGGGATGACGGGGCACAAACACCAAAAAGTCTTATTTTCACATGAAAATTGCATAATGGGCCGAAAATTCACCACGGGCACCAAAATTGGACCACGGGCACCAAAATTGGACCACGGGGTACCTCGGACCTCAATACTTAAAAGTGCTCTGAGTATTATAGTTTTTTATGCATAAGAATGCACCAGGGATCACAGGGCACCAAAACTTGAAAGTCTTATTGTCGCACGAAAATTTGACAAATGACCAAAAATGCACCACGGGCACCAAAATTGGACCATGGGGCAGCTCAGACCTCAAAACTTAAAAGTTCTCCAAGCATTATGGTTTTTGATGCATAAGAATGCACCAAGGATCACAGGGCACCAAAACCCAAAAGTCTTATTTTCGCACGAAAATTTCACAAATGGCCGAAAATGCACCACCAGCACCAAAATTGGACCACGGGGCACCTCGGACCTCAACACTGAAAAGTTTTCCGAGCATTATGGTTTTTTATGCATAAGAAAGCACCAGGGATCATGGGGCACAAAAACTCAAAAGTCTTATTTTCGCACGAAAATTGCACAATGAGCCAAAAATGCACACCCCCTGGCACCACAATCGGCCCACGGGGCACCTCGGACATCAAAAATTAAAAGTTCTCCGAGCATTATTATTTTTTATGCATAAGAATGTACCAGGGATCACGGGGCACCAAAACCCAAAAGTCTTATTTTCGCATGAAAATTTCACAAATGGCCGAAAATGCACCACCGGCACAAAAATTGAACCACGGGGCAGCACGGACCTCAAAACTGAAAAGTGCTCCAGGAATTATGATTTTTTATGCATAAGAATACACTAGGGATCACGGGGCACCAAAACCCAAAAGTCTTATTTTCGCACGAAAATTGAACAGTGGGCCAAATATGCACCACATGCCCCAAAATTGGACCACGGGGAACCTCGGACCTCAAAAATGGAAAGTGCTCCAACAATTATGGCTTTTCATGCATAAGAATGCACCAGGGATCACGAGGCACCAAAATCCAACAGTCTTATTTTCGCACGAAAATTGCACAACTGGCCGAAAATGCACCACCGGCACCAAAATTGGACCATGAGGTTCCACGGACCTCAAAACTGAAAAGTGTTCCGAGAATTATGGTTTTTTATGCATAAGAACGCACCAGGGATCATGGGGAAGCAAAACCGAAAAGCCTTATTTTTGCACGAAAATTGCACAAATGGACGAAAATGCACCACCGGCACCAAAATTGGACAACGGGGCACCCCGAACCTCAAAACTGAATAGTGTTCTGACCATTATAATTTCCAGGGATCACGGGGCACCAAAACCCAAAAGTCTTCTTTTCGCACGAAAATTGCACAATGGGCCGAAAATGCACCACGGGCACCAAATTTGGACAACGGGGTACCTCGGACCTCAATACTTAAAAGTGCTCTGAGTATGATGGTTTTTTATGCATAAGAATGCACAAGGGATCACGGGGCACCAAAATCCAACAGTCTTATTTTCGCACGAAAATTTCACAAATGGCCGAAAATGCACCACCGGCACCAAAATTGGTCCACGGGGCACCACGGACCTCAAAACTGAAAAATGTTCTGAGCATTATGGTTTTTTACGCAGAAGAGTGAACCAAGAATCACGGGGCACCAAAACCCTAAAGTCTTATTTTAGCATGAAAATTGCAGAATGGGCCGAAAATGAACCACGACCACCAAAATTGGACCACGGGGTACCTCGGACCTCAATACTTAGAAGTGCTCCGAGCATTATGATTTTTTATGCATAAGAATGCACCAGGGATGACGGGGCACAAACACCAAAAAGTCTTATTTTCACATGAAAATTGCATAATGGGCCGAAAATTCACCACGGGCACCAAAATTGGACCACGGGCACCAAAATTGGACCACGGGGTACCTCGGACCTCAATACTTAAAAGTGCTCTGAGTATTATAGTTTTTTATGCATAAGAATGCACCAGGGATCACAGGGCACCAAAACTTGAAAGTCTTATTGTCGCACGAAAATTTGACAAATGACCAAAAATGCACCACGGGCACCAAAATTGGACCATGGGGCAGCTCAGACCTCAAAACTTAAAAGTTCTCCAAGCATTATGGTTTTTGATGCATAAGAATGCACCAAGGATCACAGGGCACCAAAACCCAAAAGTCTTATTTTCGCACGAAAATTTCACAAATGGCCGAAAATGCACCACCAGCACCAAAATTGGACCACGGGACACCTCGGACCTCAACACTGAAAAGTTTTCCGAGCATTATGGTTTTTTATGCATAAGAAAGCACCAGGGATCATGGGGCACCAAAACTCAAAAGTCTTATTTTCGCACGAAAATTGCACAATGAGCCAAAAATGCACACCCCCTGGCACCACAATCGGCCCACGGGGCACCTCGGACATCAAAAATTAAAAGTTCTCCGAGCATTATTATTTTTTATGCATAAGAATGTACCAGGGATCACGGGGCACCAAAACCCAAAAGTCTTATTTTCGCATGAAAATTTCACAAATGGCCGAAAATGCACCACCGGCACAAAAATTGAACCACGGGGCAGCACGGACCTCAAAACTGAAAAGTGCTCCAGGAATTATGATTTTTTATGCATAAGAATACACTAGGGATCACGGGGCACCAAAACCCAAAAGTCTTATTTTCGCACGAAAATTGAACAGTGGGCCAAATATGCACCACATGCCCCAAAATTGGACCACGGGGAACCTCGGACCTCAAAAATGGAAAGTGCTCCAACAATTATGGCTTTTCATGCATAAGAATGCACCAGGGATCACGAGGCACCAAAATCCAACAGTCTTATTTTCGCACGAAAATTGCACAACTGGCCGAAAATGCACCACCGGCACCAAAATTGGACCATGAGGTTCCACGGACCTCAAAACTGAAAAGTGTTCCGAGAATTATGGTTTTTTATGCATAAGAACGCACCAGGGATCATGGGGAACCAAAACCGAAAAGCCTTATTTTTGCACGAAAATTGCACAAATGGACGAAAATGCACCACCGGCACCAAAATTGGACAACGGGGCACCCCGAACCTCAAAACTGAATAGTGTTCTGACCATTATAATTTTTTATGCATAAGAATGCACCAGGGATCACGGGGCACCAAAACCCAAAAGTCTTCTTTTCGCACGAAAATTGCACAATGGGCCGAAAATGCACCACGGGCACCAAATTTGGACAACGGGGTACCTCGGACCTCAATACTTAAAAGTGCTCTGAGTATGATGGTTTTTTATGCATAAGAATGCACAAGGGATCACGGGGCACCAAAATCCAACAGTCTTATTTTCGCACGAAAATTTCACAAATGGCCGAAAATGCACCACCGGCACCAAAATTGGTCCACGGGGCACCACGGACCTCAAAACTGAAAAATGTTCTGAGCATTATGGTTTTTTACGCAGAAGAGTGAACCAAGAATCACGGGGCACCAAAACCCTAAAGTCTTATTTTAGCATGAAAATTGCAGAATGGGCCGAAAATGAACCACGACCACCAAAATTGGACCACGGGGTACCTCGGACCTCAATACTTAGAAGTGCTCCGAGCATTATGATTTTTTATGCATAAGAATGCACCAGGGATGACGGGGCACAAACACCAAAAAGTCTTATTTTCACATGAAAATTGCATAATGGGCCGAAAATTCACCACGGGCACCAAAATTGGACCACGGGCACCAAAATTGGACCACGGGGTACCTCGGACCTCAATACTTAAAAGTGCTCTGAGTATTATAGTTTTTTATGCATAAGAATGCACCAGGGATCACAGGGCACCAAAACTTGAAAGTCTTATTGTCGCACGAAAATTTGACAAATGACCAAAAATGCACCACGGGCACCAAAATTGGACCATGGGGCAGCTCAGACCTCAAAACTTAAAAGTTCTCCAAGCATTATGGTTTTTGATGCATAAGAATGCACCAAGGATCACAGGGCACCAAAACCCAAAAGTCTTATTTTCGCACGAAAATTTCACAAATGGCCGAAAATGCACCACCAGCACCAAAATTGGACCACGGGGCACCTCGGACCTCAACACTGAAAAGTTTTCCGAGCATTATGGTTTTTTATGCATAAGAAAGCACCAGGGATCATGGGGCACCAAAACTCAAAAGTCTTATTTTCGCACGAAAATTGCACAATGAGCCAAAAATGCACACCCCCTGGCACCACAATCGGCCCACGGGGCACCTCGGACATCAAAAATTAAAAGTTCTCCGAGCATTATTATTTTTTATGCATAAGAATGTACCAGGGATCACGGGGCACCAAAACCCAAAAGTCTTATTTTCGCATGAAAATTTCACAAATGGCCGAAAATGCACCACCGGCACAAAAATTGAACCACGGGGCAGCACGGACCTCAAAACTGAAAAGTGCTCCAGGAATTATGATTTTTTATGCATAAGAATACACTAGGGATCACGGGGCACCAAAACCCAAAAGTCTTATTTTCGCACGAAAATTGAACAGTGGGCCAAATATGCACCACATGCCCCAAAATTGGACCACGGGGAACCTCGGACCTCAAAAATGGAAAGTGCTCCAACAATTATGGCTTTTCATGCATAAGAATGCACCAGGGATCACGAGGCACCAAAATCCAACAGTCTTATTTTCGCACGAAAATTGCACAACTGGCCGAAAATGCACCACCGGCACCAAAATTGGACCATGAGGTTCCACGGACCTCAAAACTGAAAAGTGTTCCGAGAATTATGGTTTTTTATGCATAAGAACGCACCAGGGATCATGGGGAACCAAAACCGAAAAGCCTTATTTTTGCACGAAAATTGCACAAATGGACGAAAATGCACCACCGGCACCAAAATTGGACAACGGGGCACCCCGAACCTCAAAACTGAATAGTGTTCTGACCATTATAATTTTTTATGCATAAGAATGCACCAGGGATCACGGGGCACCAAAACCCAAAAGTCTTCTTTTCGCACGAAAATTGCACAATGGGCCGAAAATGCACCACGGGCACCAAATTTGGACAACGGGGTACCTCGGACCTCAATACTTAAAAGTGCTCTGAGTATGATGGTTTTTTATGCATAAGAATGCACAAGGGATCACGGGGCACCAAAATCCAACAGTCTTATTTTCGCACGAAAATTTCACAAATGGCCGAAAATGCACCACCAGCACCAAAATTGGTCCACGGGGCACCACGGACCTCAAAACTGAAAAATGTTCTGAGCATTATGGTTTTTTACGCAGAAGAGTGAACCAAGAATCACGGGGCACCAAAACCCTAAAGTCTTATTTTAGCATGAAAATTGCATAATGGGCCGAAAATGAACCACGACCACCAAAATTGGACCACGGGGTACCTCGGACCTCAATACTTAAAAGTGCTCCGAGCATTATGATTTTTTATGCATAAGAATGCACTAGGGATGACGGGGCACAAACACCAAAAAGTCTTATTTTCACATGAAAATTGCATAAGGGGCCGAAAATTCACCACGGGCACCAAAATTGGACACGGGCCCAAAATTGGACCACGGGGTACCTCGGACCTTAATACTTAAAAGTGCTCTGAGTATTATAGTTTTTTATGCATAAGAATGCACCAGGGATCACAGGGCACCAAAACTTGAAAGTCTTATTGTCGCACGAAAATTTGACAAATGACCAAAAATGCACCACGGGCACCAAAATTGGACCATGGGGCAGCTCAGACCTCAAAACTTAAAAGTTCTCCAAGCATTATGGTTTTTTATGCATAAGAATGCACCAAGGATCACAGGGCACCAAAACCCAAAAGTCTTATTTTCGCACGAAAATTTCACAAATGGCCGAAAATGCACCACCAGCACCAAAATTGGACCACGGGGCACCTCGGACCTCAAAATTTAAAAGTTCTCTGAGCATTATGGTTTTTTATGCATAAGAATGCACCAGGGATCACGGGGTACCAAAACCCAAAAGTCTTATTGTCGCACGAAAATTGCACAATGGGCCGAAAATGCACCATGGGCACCAAAATTGGACCACGGGGCACCTTGGACCCCAAAACTGAAAAGTGCTATGAGCATTATGGTTTTTTATGCATAAGAATGCACAAGGAATCAAGGGGCACAAAAACGCAAAAGTCTTATTTTCGCACAAAAATTGCACAAATGGTCGAAAATGCACCATCGGCACCAAAATTGGACCACGGGGCACCACAAACCTCAAAACTAAATAGTGGTCCAATCATTATGGTTTTTTATGCATAAGAATGCACCAGGGATCACGGGGCACCAAAACCCAAAAGTCTTATTTTCGCACGAAAATTGCACGATGGGCCGAAAATGCACCACCGACACCAAAATTGGACCACTGGGCAGCTCGGACCTCAAAACTGAAAAGTGCTGTGAGAATTATGGTTTTTTATGCATAAGAATGCACCAAGGATCACGCGGCACCAAAACCCAAAAGTCTTATTTTCGTACGAAACTTGCACAATGGGCCGAAAATGCACCACAGGCACCAAAATTGGACCACGGGGCAGCTCGGACCTCAAAACTGAAAAGTACTGTGAGCGTTACGGTTTTTTATGCATAATATGGCACCAGGGATCACATGGCACCAAAACCCAAAAGTCTTATTTTCGCCCAAATATTTCACAAATGGCCGAAAGTGCACCACCGACCCCAAAATTGGACCACGAGGCATCACGCACCTCAAAACTGAAAAGTGTTCTGAGAATTATGGATTTTTATGCATAAGATTGCACCAAGGATCAAGGGGCACGAAAACCCAAAAGTCTTATTTTTGCACGAAAATTGCACGATGGGCCGAAAATGCACCACGGGCACCAAAATTGGACCACGGGGCAACTCGGACCTCAAAACTGAAAAGTGCTGTGAGAATTATGGTTTTTTATTCATAAGAATGCACCAAGGATCACTGGGCACCAAAACCCAAAAGTCTTATTGTTGCACGAAAATTGCACAATGGGCCGACAATGCACCACGGGCACCAAATTTGGACCACGAGGCAGCTCAGACCTCAAAACTGAAAAGTGCTATGAGCATTACGGTTTTTTATGCATAATAATGCACCAGAGATCACGGGGCAGCAAAACCTAACAGTCTTATTTTCCCACGAAAATTGCACAATGGGCCGGAAATGCACCACCGGCACCAAAATTGGACCACGGGACACCACGGACCTCAAAACTTAAAAGTTCTCCGAGCATTATGTTTTTTAATGCATAATATTGCACCAGGGATCACATGGCACCAAAACCCAAAAGTCTTATTTTCTCACAAATATTTCACAAATGGCAGAAAGTGCACCACCGGCCCCAAAATTGGACCACGAGGCACCACGGACCTCAAAACTGAAAAGTGTTCTGAGAATTATGGTTTTTTATGCATAAGATTGCACCAAGGATCACGGGGCACGAAAACCCAAAAGTCTTATTTTCGCACGAAAATTGCACGATGGGCCGAAAATGCACCACGGGCACCAAAATTGGACCACGAGGCAGCTCGGACCTCAAAACTGAAAAGTGCTGTGAGAATTATGGTTTTTTCTGCATAAGAATGCACCAAGGATCACAGGGCACCAAAACCCAAAAGTCTTATTGTCGCACGAAAATTGCACAATGGGCCGAAAATGCACCACGGGCACCAAAATTGGACCACGGGGTACCTCGGACCTCAAAACTGAAAAGTGCTGTGAGCATTACGGTTTTTTATGCATAATAATGCACCAGAGGTCACGGGGCACCAAAACCTAACAGTCTTATTTTCCCACGAAAATTGGACAATGGGCCGAAAAAGCACCACTGGCACCAAAATTGGACCACGGGGCACCACGAACATCAAAACTTAAAAGTTCTCCGAGCATTATGTTTTTTAATGCATAATATTGCACCAGGGATCACATGGCACCAAAACCCAAAAGTCTTATTTTCGCACAAATATTTCACAAATGGCCGAAAGTGCACCAACGGCCCCAAAATTGGACCACGAGGCACCACGGACCTCAAAACTGAAAAGTGTTCTGAGAATTATGGTTTTTTATGCATAAGATTGCACCAAGGATCACGGGGCATGAAAACCCAAAAGTCTTATTTTCACACGAAAATTTCACAAATGGCCGAAAATGCACCACCAGCACCAAAATTGTACCACGGGGCACCTCGGACCTCAAAATTTAAAAGTTCTCTGAGCATTATGGTTTTTTATGCATAAGAATGCACCAGGGATCACGGGGTACCAAAACCAAAAAGTCTTATTGTCGCACGAAAATTGCACAATGGGCCGAAAATGCACCATGGGCACCAAAATTGGACCACGGGGCACCTTGGACCCCAAAACTGAAAAGTGCTCTGAGCATTATGGTTTTTTATGCATAAGAATGCACCAGGAATCAAGGGGCACAAAAACGCAAGTCTTATTTTCGCACAAAAATTGCATAAATGGTCGAACACCATCGACACCAAAATTGGACCACGGGGCACCACAGACCTCAAAACTGAATAGTGGTCCAAGCATTATGGTTTTTTATGCATAAGAATGCACTAGGGATCACGGGGCACCAAAACCCAAAAGTTTTATTTTCGCACGAAAATTGCACGATGGGCCGAAAATGCACCATCGGCACCAAAATTGGACCACGGGGCAGCTCGGACCTCACAACTGAAAAGTGTTGTGAGAATTATGGTTTTTTATGCATAAGAATGCACCAAGGATCACGGGGCACCAAAACCCAAAAGTCTTATTTTTGCACGAAAATTGCACAATGGGCCGAAAATGCACCACGGGCACCAAAATTGGACCACGGGGCAGCTCGGACCTCAAAATTGAAAAGTGCTGTGAGCATTACGGTTTTTTATGCATAATAATGCACCAGTGATCACGGGGCACCAAAACCTAACAGTCTTATTTTCCCACGAAAATTGCACAATGGGCCGAAAATGCACCACTGGCACCAAAATTGAACCACGGGGCACCATGGACCTCAAAACTTAAAAGTTCTCTGAGCATTATGTTTTTTAATGCATAATATTGCACCAGGGATCACATGGCACCAAAACCCAAAAGTCTTATTTTCGCACAAATATTTCACAAATGGCCGTAAGTGCACCACCGGCCCCAAAATTGGACCACGAGGCACCACGAACCTCAAAACTGAAAAGTCTTCTGAGAATTATGGTTTTTTATGCATAAGATTGCACCAAGGATCACGGGGCACGAAAATCCAAAAGTCTTATTTTCGCACGAAAATTGCACGATGGGCCGAAAATGCACGACAGGCACCAAAATTGGACCACGGGGCAGCTCGGACCTCAAAACTGAAAAGTGCTGTGAGAATTATGGTTTTTTATGCATAAGAATGCACCAAGGATCACGGGGCACCAAAACCCAAAAGTCTTATTGTCGCACGAAAATTGCACAATGGGCCGAAAATGCACCACGGGCACCAAAATTGGACCACGGGGTACCTCGGACCTCAAAACTGAAAAGTGCTGTGAGCATTACGGTTTTTTATGCATAATAATGCACCAGAGGTCACGGGGCACCAAAACCTAACAGTCTTATTTTCCCACGAAAATTGGACAATGGGCCGAAAAAGCACCACTGGCACCAAAATTGGACCACGGGGCACCACGAACATCAAAACTGAAAACTGTTCTTAGTATGCACCAGGGATCACGGGGCACCAAAACCCAAAAGTCTTATTTTCGCACGAAAAGTGCACAATGGGCGGAAAATGCACCACTGGCACCAAAATTGGACCATGGGGCAGCTCGGACCTCAAAACTGAAAAGTGCTGTGAGAATTATGGTTTTTTATGCATAAGAATGCATCAAGGATCACGGGGCACGAAAACCCAAAAGTCTTATTTTCGCACGAAAATTGCATAATGGGCCGAAAATGCATTACCGGCACCAAAATTGGACCGTGGGGTACCACAGACCTAAAAATTGAAAAGTGTTATGAGCATTATGGTTTTTTATGCATAAGAATGCACCAAGGATCATGGGCCACCAAAACCTAAAAGTCTTATTTTCGCACAAAAATTGCACAAAAGGGACGAAAATACACCACCGGCACAAAAACTGGACCATGGGGCACCACGAACCTCAAAACTCAAATGTGCTCCAAGCATTATGGTTTTTTATGCATTAGAATGCACTAGGGATCACGGGGAACCAAAACCCAAAAGTCTTATTTTCGCACAAAATTGTACAAATGCCCGAAAATGCACCACCGGCACCAAAACTAGACCATGGAGCACCACGAACCTCAAAACTGAAAAAGTGTTCCAAGCATTATGGTTTTTTATGAATAAGAATGAACCAGGGATCACGGGGCACAAAAATTAAAAAGTCTTATTTTCGCACCAAAATTGCACAATTGGCCGAAATTGCACCACCAACACCAAAATTGGAAGACGAGGCACCAAGGACCTCAAAACTGAAAAGTGTTATGAGCATTGTGGTTTTTTATGCATAACAATGCACCAGGGATCAAAGGGCACCAAAACCCAAACGTCTTATTTTCGCACGAAAGTAGCACAATCGGCCGAAAATGAACCACGGGCACCAAAATTGGACTGCGGGGCACCTTGGACCTCAAAAGTGAAAACTATGAGCATTATCATTTTTTATGCATAAGAATACACCAGGGTTCACAGGGCACCAAAACCCAAATGGCCGAAAATGCATTACCGGCACCAAAGTTGGACCACGGGGCACCACGGACCTCAAAATTGAAAATTTTCTTAGCATTAAGGTTTTTTATGCATAAGAATGCACCAGGAATGACGGGGCACCAAAACCCAAAAGTCTTATTTTCGCACGAAAATTGCACAATGGGCTGAAAGTGCACCATTGTCCCCAAAATTGGACCGCGGGGCACCATTGACCTCAAAACTGAAAATTTTTCCAAGCATTATGGTTTTGTATGCATAAGAATGTACCAAGGATCACGGGACACAAAAACCCAAAAGTCTTCTTTTCGCACGAAAATTGCACAATGGGCCGAAAATGCATCATTGGCACAAAAATTGGACAACCGGGCACCTCGGACCTCAAAGCTTTAAATTACTCTGAGCATTATGGTTTTTTATGCATAAGAATGCACCAGGGATCATGGGGCACCAAAACCCAAAACGCCTTATTTTCACACGAAAATTGCACAATGGGCCGAAAATGCACCTTGGGCACCAAAATTGGACCACGGGGCACCTCGGACCTCAACTGAAAAGTACTATGAGCATTATCGTTTTTTATGCATAAGAATGCACCAGGGTTAACAGGGCACCAAAACCCAAATGTCTTATTTTCGCACGAAAATTGCACAAGTGGCCGAAATTACACCACCAGCACCAAAGTTGGACAACGGGGCACCACGAATTTCAAAACTAAAAAGTGGTCCAAGTATTATGGTTTTTTATGCATAAGAATGCACCAGGGATCATGGGACAACAAAACCCAAAAGTCTTCTTTTCGTACGAAAATTGCACAATGGGACGAAAATGCATCATGGGCGCAAAAATTGGACCATGAGGCACCTCGGACCTCAAAACTTTAAAGTGCTCCAAGCATTATGGTTTTTTATGCTCAAGAATGCAACAAGGATCATGGGGCACCAAAACCCAAAATTCTTATTTTCGCACGAAAATTGCACAATGGGCCGAAAATGCACCTCGGGCACCAAAATTGGACCACGGGGACCCACGGACCTCAAAACTGAAAAGTTCTCCAACCATTATGGTTTTTTATGAATTATAATGCACTAGGGATCACGGGGCACCAAAACTCAAACGTCTTATTTTCGCACAAAAATTGTAGAAATGGCTGAAAATGCACCACCGGGACCAAAATTGGACCACGGGGCACCACGGACCTCAAAAATGAAAAGTGTTCCAAGCTTTATGGTTTTTATACATAAGAATGCACCAGGAATCACGGGGCACCAAAACCCAAAAGTCTTATTTTCGTACGAAAATTGCACAAATGCCTGAAAATGCATTACCGGCACCAAAATTGGACCACGGGGCACCACCGAACTCAAAATTGAAAGTGTTACGAGCATAACGGTTTTTTATGCATAAGAATGCAACAGGGATCACCGGACACCAAAACCCAAAAGTTTTATTTTCGCACGAAAATAGCACAATGGGCTAAAAATGCATTACATGTACCAAAATTGGAGCACGAGGCATCACAGACCTCAAAATTGAAAAGTGTTCCAAGAATTATGATTTTTTACGCATAAGAATGCACCAGGGATCACGGGGCACCAAAACCTGAAAGTCTTTTTTTCGCACGAAAATTGCACTATGGGCCGAAAATGCACCACGGGCACCAAAATTGGACCACGGGGCACAACAAACCTCAAAGTTGAAAAGTGTTCTAAGCATTATGTTTTTTATGCATAAGAATCCACGAGGGATCACGGGGCACCAAAACCCAAAAGTCTTATTTTCGCAGGACAATTGGACAATGGGCCGAAAATGCACCACGGGCACCAAAATTGGACCACGGGGAACCTCAGACCTCAAAACTGAAAATAGGTGCAAGCATTAAGGTTTTTTATGCATAAGAATGCACCAGGGATCACGGGGCACCAAAACATAAAAGTCTTATTTTCGCACGAAAATTGCACAAACGGCCGAAAATGCACCACCAGCACCAAAATTGGACCTCGGGGCACCACGGACCTCAAAACTAAAAAGTGCTCCAAGCATTATGGTTTTTTAAGAATTAGAATGCACCAGGGATCACAGGGCACCAAAACCCAAAACTCTTATTTTCGCACGAAAATTGCACGAATGGCTGAAAATGAACCTCCGGGACCAAAATTGGACCACGAACCTCAAAACTGAAAAGTGTTCCAAGGATTATGGTTTTTTGTGCATAAGAAAGCACCAGGGATCACGGGGCATCAAAACTCAAACGTCTTATTTTCGCATGAAAATTGCAGAAATGGCTGAAAATGCACTGCCGGGACCAAAATTGGACCATGGGGCACCACGTACCTGAAAACTGAAAAGTGTTCCAAGCATTATGGTTTGTTACGCATAAGAATGCACTAGGGATCACAGGGCACGAAAATCCAAAAGTCCTATTTTCGCACGAAAATTGCACAAGTGCCGAAATTACACCACCGCCACCAAAATTGGACCACGGGGCACCAGAGACCTCAAAATTGAAAAGTGTTCCGACCATTATGGTTTTTTTGAATAAGAATGCACCAGGGATCACAGGGCACCAAAACCCAAAAGTCTTATTTTCGCACGAAAATTGCCCAATGGGCCGAAAATGCACCACCGACACCAAACTTGGACAACGCGGCCCCACGGTCCTCAAAACTGAAAAGTGTTCTAAGCATTATGATTTTTTATGCATAAGAATGCACTAGGAATCCCAGGGCTCCAAAACCTAATAGTCTTATTTTCGCACGAAAATTGCACAAATGGCCGAAAATGCACCACCAGCACCAAAACTGGACCATGGGGCCCCACGAACCTGAAAACTCAAAAGCGTTCCGAGCATTATGGTTTTTTATGAATAAGAATGCACCAGGGATCATGGGGCACCAAAACCTAAAAGTCTTATTTTCGCACAAAAATTGTACGATGGGCCGAAAATGCACCACGAGCACCAAAATTGGACCACGGGGCACCTCGGACCTCAAATCTGAAATGTGCTCTGAGCATTATGGTTTTTTATGCATAAGAATGTACCCGGGATGACGGGGCACCAAAATCCAAAGGTCTTATTTTTGCACAAAAATTGCACAATCGCCTCAAAATGCACCACGGGCACTAAATTTGGACCACAGGGCACCTTGGACCTCAATACTGAAAAGTGTTCCGAGCATTATGGTTCTTTATGCATAAGAATGCACCAGGGATCACGGGGCACCAAAACCCAAATGTCTTATTTTCGCACGAAAATTGCACAATGGGTCGAAAATGCACCACGGGCACCAAAATTAGACCAAGGGGCACCACGAACCGCAAGACTGAAAATTGTATCGAGCATTATGGTTTTTTATGCAGAAGAATGCACCAAGGATCACGGAGAACCAAAACCCAAAAGTCTTATTTTCGCACGAAAATTGCACAAATGGCCGACAAGGCACCACCAGCACCAAAATTGGACCACGGGGCACCACGAACTTGATTACTGAAAAGTGTTTCGAGCATTATGGTTTTTTATCCATAAGAATGCACCATGGATCACGGGGCACCTCGGACCTCAATACTTAAAAGTTGTCCAAGCATTATAGTTTTTTATGCATAAGAATGCACCAGGGATCACGGGGCACCAAAACCCAAAAGTCTTATTTTCGCACGAAAATTTCACAAATGGCCGAAAATGCACCACCAGCACCAAAATTGGACCACGGGGCACCTCGGACCTCAAAATTTAAAAGTTCTCTGAGCATTATGGTTTTTTATGCATAAGAATGCACCAGGGATCACGGGGTACCAAAACCCAAAAGTCTTATTGTCGCACGAAAATTGCACAATGGGCCGAAAATGCACCATGGGCACCAAAATTGGACCACGGGGCACCTTGGACCCCAAAACTGAAAAGTGCTATGAGCATTATGGTTTTTTATGCATAAGAATGCACAAGGAATCAAGGGGCACAAAAACGCAAAAGTCTTATTTTCGCACAAAAATTGCACAAATGGTCGAAAATGCACCATCGGCACCAAAATTGGACCACGGGGCACCACAAACCTCAAAACTAAATAGTGGTCCAATCATTATGGTTTTTTATGCATAAGAATGCACCAGGGATCACGGGGCACCAAAACCCAAAAGTCTTATTTTCGCACGAAAATTGCACGATGGGCCGAAAATGCACCACCGACACCAAAATTGGACCACTGGGCAGCTCGGACCTCAAAACTGAAAAGTGCTGTGAGAATTATGGTTTTTTATGCATAAGAATGCACCAAGGATCACGCGGCACCAAAACCCAAAAGTCTTATTTTCGTACGAAACTTGCACAATGGGCCGAAAATGCACCACAGGCACCAAAATTGGACCACGGGGCAGCTCGGACCTCAAAACTGAAAAGTACTGTGAGCGTTACGGTTTTTTATGCATAATATGGCACCAGGGATCACATGGCACCAAAACCCAAAAGTCTTATTTTCGCCCAAATATTTCACAAATGGCCGAAAGTGCACCACCGACCCCAAAATTGGACCACGAGGCATCACGCACCTCAAAACTGAAAAGTGTTCTGAGAATTATGGATTTTTATGCATAAGATTGCACCAAGGATCAAGGGGCACGAAAACCCAAAAGTCTTATTTTTGCACGAAAATTGCACGATGGGCCGAAAATGCACCACGGGCACCAAAATTGGACCACGGGGCAACTCGGACCTCAAAACTGAAAAGTGCTGTGAGAATTATGGTTTTTTATTCATAAGAATGCACCAAGGATCACTGGGCACCAAAACCCAAAAGTCTTATTGTTGCACGAAAATTGCACAATGGGCCGACAATGCACCACGGGCACCAAATTTGGACCACGAGGCAGCTCAGACCTCAAAACTGAAAAGTGCTATGAGCATTACGGTTTTTTATGCATAATAATGCACCAGAGATCACGGGGCAGCAAAACCTAACAGTCTTATTTTCCCACGAAAATTGCACAATGGGCCGGAAATGCACCACCGGCACCAAAATTGGACCACGGGACACCACGGACCTCAAAACTTAAAAGTTCTCCGAGCATTATGTTTTTTAATGCATAATATTGCACCAGGGATCACATGGCACCAAAACCCAAAAGTCTTATTTTCTCACAAATATTTCACAAATGGCAGAAAGTGCACCACCGGCCCCAAAATTGGACCACGAGGCACCACGGACCTCAAAACTGAAAAGTGTTCTGAGAATTATGGTTTTTTATGCATAAGATTGCACCAAGGATCACGGGGCACGAAAACCCAAAAGTCTTATTTTCGCACGAAAATTGCACGATGGGCCGAAAATGCACCACGGGCACCAAAATTGGACCACGAGGCAGCTCGGACCTCAAAACTGAAAAGTGCTGTGAGAATTATGGTTTTTTCTGCATAAGAATGCACCAAGGATCACAGGGCACCAAAACCCAAAAGTCTTATTGTCGCACGAAAATTGCACAATGGGCCGAAAATGCACCACGGGCACCAAAATTGGACCACGGGGTACCTCGGACCTCAAAACTGAAAAGTGCTGTGAGCATTACGGTTTTTTATGCATAATAATGCACCAGAGGTCACGGGGCACCAAAACCTAACAGTCTTATTTTCCCACGAAAATTGGACAATGGGCCGAAAAAGCACCACTGGCACCAAAATTGGACCACGGGGCACCACGAACATCAAAACTTAAAAGTTCTCCGAGCATTATGTTTTTTAATGCATAATATTGCACCAGGGATCACATGGCACCAAAACCCAAAAGTCTTATTTTCGCACAAATATTTCACAAATGGCCGAAAGTGCACCAACGGCCCCAAAATTGGACCACGAGGCACCACGGACCTCAAAACTGAAAAGTGTTCTGAGAATTATGGTTTTTTATGCATAAGATTGCACCAAGGATCACGGGGCATGAAAACCCAAAAGTCTTATTTTCACACGAAAATTTCACAAATGGCCGAAAATGCACCACCAGCACCAAAATTGTACCACGGGGCACCTCGGACCTCAAAATTTAAAAGTTCTCTGAGCATTATGGTTTTTTATGCATAAGAATGCACCAGGGATCACGGGGTACCAAAACCAAAAAGTCTTATTGTCGCACGAAAATTGCACAATGGGCCGAAAATGCACCATGGGCACCAAAATTGGACCACGGGGCACCTTGGACCCCAAAACTGAAAAGTGCTCTGAGCATTATGGTTTTTTATGCATAAGAATGCACCAGGAATCAAGGGGCACAAAAACGCAAGTCTTATTTTCGCACAAAAATTGCATAAATGGTCGAACACCATCGACACCAAAATTGGACCACGGGGCACCACAGACCTCAAAACTGAATAGTGGTCCAAGCATTATGGTTTTTTATGCATAAGAATGCACTAGGGATCACGGGGCACCAAAACCCAAAAGTTTTATTTTCGCACGAAAATTGCACGATGGGCCGAAAATGCACCATCGGCACCAAAATTGGACCACGGGGCAGCTCGGACCTCACAACTGAAAAGTGTTGTGAGAATTATGGTTTTTTATGCATAAGAATGCACCAAGGATCACGGGGCACCAAAACCCAAAAGTCTTATTTTTGCACGAAAATTGCACAATGGGCCGAAAATGCACCACGGGCACCAAAATTGGACCACGGGGCAGCTCGGACCTCAAAATTGAAAAGTGCTGTGAGCATTACGGTTTTTTATGCATAATAATGCACCAGTGATCACGGGGCACCAAAACCTAACAGTCTTATTTTCCCACGAAAATTGCACAATGGGCCGAAAATGCACCACTGGCACCAAAATTGAACCACGGGGCACCATGGACCTCAAAACTTAAAAGTTCTCTGAGCATTATGTTTTTTAATGCATAATATTGCACCAGGGATCACATGGCACCAAAACCCAAAAGTCTTATTTTCGCACAAATATTTCACAAATGGCCGTAAGTGCACCACCGGCCCCAAAATTGGACCACGAGGCACCACGAACCTCAAAACTGAAAAGTCTTCTGAGAATTATGGTTTTTTATGCATAAGATTGCACCAAGGATCACGGGGCACGAAAATCCAAAAGTCTTATTTTCGCACGAAAATTGCACGATGGGCCGAAAATGCACGACAGGCACCAAAATTGGACCACGGGGCAGCTCGGACCTCAAAACTGAAAAGTGCTGTGAGAATTATGGTTTTTTATGCATAAGAATGCACCAAGGATCACGGGGCACCAAAACCCAAAAGTCTTATTGTCGCACGAAAATTGCACAATGGGCCGAAAATGCACCACGGGCACCAAAATTGGACCACGGGGTACCTCGGACCTCAAAACTGAAAAGTGCTGTGAGCATTACGGTTTTTTATGCATAATAATGCACCAGAGGTCACGGGGCACCAAAACCTAACAGTCTTATTTTCCCACGAAAATTGGACAATGGGCCGAAAAAGCACCACTGGCACCAAAATTGGACCACGGGGCACCACGAACATCAAAACTGAAAACTGTTCTTAGTATGCACCAGGGATCACGGGGCACCAAAACCCAAAAGTCTTATTTTCGCACGAAAAGTGCACAATGGGCGGAAAATGCACCACTGGCACCAAAATTGGACCATGGGGCAGCTCGGACCTCAAAACTGAAAAGTGCTGTGAGAATTATGGTTTTTTATGCATAAGAATGCATCAAGGATCACGGGGCACGAAAACCCAAAAGTCTTATTTTCGCACGAAAATTGCATAATGGGCCGAAAATGCATTACCGGCACCAAAATTGGACCGTGGGGTACCACAGACCTAAAAATTGAAAAGTGTTATGAGCATTATGGTTTTTTATGCATAAGAATGCACCAAGGATCATGGGCCACCAAAACCTAAAAGTCTTATTTTCGCACAAAAATTGCACAAAAGGGACGAAAATACACCACCGGCACAAAAACTGGACCATGGGGCACCACGAACCTCAAAACTCAAATGTGCTCCAAGCATTATGGTTTTTTATGCATTAGAATGCACTAGGGATCACGGGGAACCAAAACCCAAAAGTCTTATTTTCGCACAAAATTGTACAAATGCCCGAAAATGCACCACCGGCACCAAAACTAGACCATGGAGCACCACGAACCTCAAAACTGAAAAAGTGTTCCAAGCATTATGGTTTTTTATGAATAAGAATGAACCAGGGATCACGGGGCACAAAAATTAAAAAGTCTTATTTTCGCACCAAAATTGCACAATTGGCCGAAATTGCACCACCAACACCAAAATTGGAAGACGAGGCACCAAGGACCTCAAAACTGAAAAGTGTTATGAGCATTGTGGTTTTTTATGCATAACAATGCACCAGGGATCAAAGGGCACCAAAACCCAAACGTCTTATTTTCGCACGAAAGTAGCACAATCGGCCGAAAATGAACCACGGGCACCAAAATTGGACTGCGGGGCACCTTGGACCTCAAAAGTGAAAACTATGAGCATTATCATTTTTTATGCATAAGAATACACCAGGGTTCACAGGGCACCAAAACCCAAATGGCCGAAAATGCATTACCGGCACCAAAGTTGGACCACGGGGCACCACGGACCTCAAAATTGAAAATTTTCTTAGCATTAAGGTTTTTTATGCATAAGAATGCACCAGGAATGACGGGGCACCAAAACCCAAAAGTCTTATTTTCGCACGAAAATTGCACAATGGGCTGAAAGTGCACCATTGTCCCCAAAATTGGACCGCGGGGCACCATTGACCTCAAAACTGAAAATTTTTCCAAGCATTATGGTTTTGTATGCATAAGAATGTACCAAGGATCACGGGACACAAAAACCCAAAAGTCTTCTTTTCGCACGAAAATTGCACAATGGGCCGAAAATGCATCATTGGCACAAAAATTGGACAACCGGGCACCTCGGACCTCAAAGCTTTAAATTACTCTGAGCATTATGGTTTTTTATGCATAAGAATGCACCAGGGATCATGGGGCACCAAAACCCAAAACGCCTTATTTTCACACGAAAATTGCACAATGGGCCGAAAATGCACCTTGGGCACCAAAATTGGACCACGGGGCACCTCGGACCTCAACTGAAAAGTACTATGAGCATTATCGTTTTTTATGCATAAGAATGCACCAGGGTTAACAGGGCACCAAAACCCAAATGTCTTATTTTCGCACGAAAATTGCACAAGTGGCCGAAATTACACCACCAGCACCAAAGTTGGACAACGGGGCACCACGAATTTCAAAACTAAAAAGTGGTCCAAGTATTATGGTTTTTTATGCATAAGAATGCACCAGGGATCATGGGACAACAAAACCCAAAAGTCTTCTTTTCGTACGAAAATTGCACAATGGGACGAAAATGCATCATGGGCGCAAAAATTGGACCATGAGGCACCTCGGACCTCAAAACTTTAAAGTGCTCCAAGCATTATGGTTTTTTATGCTCAAGAATGCAACAAGGATCATGGGGCACCAAAACCCAAAATTCTTATTTTCGCACGAAAATTGCACAATGGGCCGAAAATGCACCTCGGGCACCAAAATTGGACCACGGGGACCCACGGACCTCAAAACTGAAAAGTTCTCCAACCATTATGGTTTTTTATGAATTATAATGCACTAGGGATCACGGGGCACCAAAACTCAAACGTCTTATTTTCGCACAAAAATTGTAGAAATGGCTGAAAATGCACCACCGGGACCAAAATTGGACCACGGGGCACCACGGACCTCAAAAATGAAAAGTGTTCCAAGCTTTATGGTTTTTATACATAAGAATGCACCAGGAATCACGGGGCACCAAAACCCAAAAGTCTTATTTTCGTACGAAAATTGCACAAATGCCTGAAAATGCATTACCGGCACCAAAATTGGACCACGGGGCACCACCGAACTCAAAATTGAAAGTGTTACGAGCATAACGGTTTTTTATGCATAAGAATGCAACAGGGATCACCGGACACCAAAACCCAAAAGTTTTATTTTCGCACGAAAATAGCACAATGGGCTAAAAATGCATTACATGTACCAAAATTGGAGCACGAGGCATCACAGACCTCAAAATTGAAAAGTGTTCCAAGAATTATGATTTTTTACGCATAAGAATGCACCAGGGATCACGGGGCACCAAAACCTGAAAGTCTTTTTTTCGCACGAAAATTGCACTATGGGCCGAAAATGCACCACGGGCACCAAAATTGGACCACGGGGCACAACAAACCTCAAAGTTGAAAAGTGTTCTAAGCATTATGTTTTTTATGCATAAGAATCCACGAGGGATCACGGGGCACCAAAACCCAAAAGTCTTATTTTCGCAGGACAATTGGACAATGGGCCGAAAATGCACCACGGGCACCAAAATTGGACCACGGGGAACCTCAGACCTCAAAACTGAAAATAGGTGCAAGCATTAAGGTTTTTTATGCATAAGAATGCACCAGGGATCACGGGGCACCAAAACATAAAAGTCTTATTTTCGCACGAAAATTGCACAAACGGCCGAAAATGCACCACCAGCACCAAAATTGGACCTCGGGGCACCACGGACCTCAAAACTAAAAAGTGCTCCAAGCATTATGGTTTTTTAAGAATTAGAATGCACCAGGGATCACAGGGCACCAAAACCCAAAACTCTTATTTTCGCACGAAAATTGCACGAATGGCTGAAAATGAACCTCCGGGACCAAAATTGGACCACGAACCTCAAAACTGAAAAGTGTTCCAAGGATTATGGTTTTTTGTGCATAAGAAAGCACCAGGGATCACGGGGCATCAAAACTCAAACGTCTTATTTTCGCATGAAAATTGCAGAAATGGCTGAAAATGCACTGCCGGGACCAAAATTGGACCATGGGGCACCACGTACCTGAAAACTGAAAAGTGTTCCAAGCATTATGGTTTGTTACGCATAAGAATGCACTAGGGATCACAGGGCACGAAAATCCAAAAGTCCTATTTTCGCACGAAAATTGCACAAGTGCCGAAATTACACCACCGCCACCAAAATTGGACCACGGGGCACCAGAGACCTCAAAATTGAAAAGTGTTCCGACCATTATGGTTTTTTTGAATAAGAATGCACCAGGGATCACAGGGCACCAAAACCCAAAAGTCTTATTTTCGCACGAAAATTGCCCAATGGGCCGAAAATGCACCACCGACACCAAACTTGGACAACGCGGCCCCACGGTCCTCAAAACTGAAAAGTGTTCTAAGCATTATGATTTTTTATGCATAAGAATGCACTAGGAATCCCAGGGCTCCAAAACCTAATAGTCTTATTTTCGCACGAAAATTGCACAAATGGCCGAAAATGCACCACCAGCACCAAAACTGGACCATGGGGCCCCACGAACCTGAAAACTCAAAAGCGTTCCGAGCATTATGGTTTTTTATGAATAAGAATGCACCAGGGATCATGGGGCACCAAAACCTAAAAGTCTTATTTTCGCACAAAAATTGTACGATGGGCCGAAAATGCACCACGAGCACCAAAATTGGACCACGGGGCACCTCGGACCTCAAATCTGAAATGTGCTCTGAGCATTATGGTTTTTTATGCATAAGAATGTACCCGGGATGACGGGGCACCAAAATCCAAAGGTCTTATTTTTGCACAAAAATTGCACAATCGCCTCAAAATGCACCACGGGCACTAAATTTGGACCACAGGGCACCTTGGACCTCAATACTGAAAAGTGTTCCGAGCATTATGGTTCTTTATGCATAAGAATGCACCAGGGATCACGGGGCACCAAAACCCAAATGTCTTATTTTCGCACGAAAATTGCACAATGGGTCGAAAATGCACCACGGGCACCAAAATTAGACCAAGGGGCACCACGAACCGCAAGACTGAAAATTGTATCGAGCATTATGGTTTTTTATGCAGAAGAATGCACCAAGGATCACGGAGAACCAAAACCCAAAAGTCTTATTTTCGCACGAAAATTGCACAAATGGCCGACAAGGCACCACCAGCACCAAAATTGGACCACGGGGCACCACGAACTTGATTACTGAAAAGTGTTTCGAGCATTATGGTTTTTTATCCATAAGAATGCACCATGGATCACGGGGCACCTCGGACCTCAATACTTAAAAGTTGTCCAAGCATTATAGTTTTTTATGCATAAGAATGCACCAGGGATCACGGGGCACCAAAACCCAAAAGTCTTATTTTCGCATGAAAATTGCACCAAAACCCAAAACCCATAATGCTTGGAGCACTTTTTAATTTTGAGGTTCGTGGTGCCCTGTGGTCCAATTTTGGTGCCAGTGGTGCATTTTCGGCCATTTATGCAATTTTCTTGCCGAAATAAGACTTTTGGGTTTTGGTGCCCCATGATCCCTGGTGCATTCTTATGCATAAAAAACGATAATGCTTGGAACACTTTTCATTTTTGAGGTCTGTGGTGCCTCGTGGTCCAATTTCGGTGCCGGTAATGCATTTACGGCCATGGGTGCAATTTTCGTGCGAAAATAAGACTTTTGGGTTTTGGTGCCCCGTGATACTTTGTTCATTCTTATTCATAAAAAACCATAATGCTTGGAGCACTTTTCAGTTTTGAGGTCCGTCGTGCCCCGTGGTCCAATTTTGGTGCCCGTCGTGCATTTTTCGGCCATTGTGCAATTTTCGTGCGAAAATAACGCTTTTGGATTTTGGTTCCCTGTGATCCCTGGTGCATTCTTATGCATAAAAAACCATAATGCTTGGAACTCTTTTCATTTTTGAGGTCTGTGGTGCCCCGTGGTCCAATTTTAGTGTCGGTGGTGCATTTTCTGCCATTTGTAAATTTTTCGTGGGATAATATGACTTTTGGATTTTGGTGCCCCGTGATCCCTGGTACTTTCTTATGCATAAAAAACCATAACGCTTGGAGCACTTTTCAATTTTGAGGTTCGTGGTGCCCCGTGGTCCAATTTTTGTGCCAGTGGTGCATTTTCGGCCATTTGTGCAATTTTCGTGCCAAAATAAGACTTTTGTGTTTTGGTGCCCAGTGATACCTGGGGCATTCTTATGCATAAAAAATGATAATTCTTGGAACACTTTTCAGTTTTGAGGTCTGTGCTGCACCATGGTCCAATGTCGGTGCTGGTAATGCATTTTCGGCCATTGGTGCAATTTTCGTGCGAAAATAAGAGTTTTGGGTTTTGGTGCCCCGTGATACTTTGTGCATTCTTATTCATAAAAAAACCATAATGCTTGGTGCAATTTTCATTCGAAAATAAGACTTTTTGGTGTTGGTGCCCCGTGATCCCTGGTGCATTCTTATGCATAAAAAACCATAATGCTCGGGGCACTTTTAAATTTTGAGGTCCGTGGTGCCCTGTGGTCCAATTTTGGTGCCGATAACGCAATTTCGGCCATTTGTTCAATTTATGTGCGAAAATAAGACTTTTGGGTTTTGGTTCCCCAAGATCCCTAGTGCATTCTTATGCATAAAAATCTATAATGCTCGGAGCACTTTCAAGTTTTGAGGTTCGTGGTGCCCCGTGGTCCAATTTTGGTTCTGGTCGTACATTTTCGGCCATTTGTACAATTTTCGTGCGAAAATAAGACTTTTGGGTTTTGGTGCCCCGTGATCCCTGGTGCATTCTTATGCATAAAAAACCATAATGCTCGTAGCACTTTTCTGTTTTGAGGTCCGAGGTGCCCCGTGGTCCAATTTTGGTGCAAGGGTGCATTTTCCGTCATTTGTGAAATTTTCGTGCGAAAATAAAACTTTTGGATTTTGGTGCCCCGTGATCCCTGGTGCATTCTTATGCATAGAAATACATAATTCTTGGAGAACTTTTAACTATTGAGGTTCGAGTTGCTCTATGGTCTAATTTTGGTGCCCGTGGTGCATTTTCAGCCCAATGTGCAATTTTCGTACAAAAATAAGACTTTTAGGTTTTGGTGCCCCATGATCCCTGGTTCATTCTTATTAATTAAAAACCCTAATGCTCGAAACACTTTTTTGTTTTGAGGTCCGTGGTGCCCCGTGGTCCAATTTTGGTGCCAGTAATGCATTTTCGGCCATTTGTGCAATTTTCGTGCGAAAATAAGTCTTTTTTGTTTTTGTGCCCCGTGATCCATGGTGCATTCTTATTCATAAAAAATCATAATGCTCGGAACATTTTTAAGTTCTGCGGTCCGAGGTGCCCCGAGGTCCAATTTTGGTGCCCGTGATGCATTTTCTGCCCATTGTGCAATTTTCGTGCGAAAATAAGACTTTTCGGTTTTGGTGCCTCGTGATCCTTGGTGCATTCTTATGCATAAAAAACCGTAATGCTTGGAGAACTTTTAAGTTTTGATGTCCGAGGTGCCCCGTCGTCCAATTTTGGTGCCCGTGAAGCATTTTCTGCCCACTGTGCAATTTTCGTGCCAAAATAAGACTTTTGGGTTTTGGTGCCCTGTGATCCCTGGTACATTCTTATACATTAAAAATCATAATGCTCAGAGCGCTTTTAAGTTTTGAGATCCGATGTGCCCCGTGGTCCAATTTTGGTGCCCGTGAAGCATTTTCTGCCCATTGTGCAATTTTCGTGCGAAAATAAGTCTTTTTGGGTTTTGTGCCCTGTGATCCTTGGTGCATTCTTATGCATAAAAAACCTTAATGCTCGGAGCATTTTTAAGTTCTGAGGTCCGAGGTTCCCCGAGGTCCAATTTTGGTGCCAGTGATGCATTTTCGGCCCATTGTACAATTTCGTGCGAAAATAAGACTTTTGGGTTTTGGTGCCCGACGATCCCTGGTGCATTCTTATGCATAAAAAACCGTAATGCTTGGAGCACTTTTAAGTTTTGAGGTATGTGGTGCCTCGTGGTCCAATTTCGGTGCCAGTAATGCATTTTCGGCCATGGGTGCAATTTTTGTGCGAAAAGAAGACTTTTGGGTTTTGGTGCCCCGTGATACCTGGTGCTTTCTTATGCACAAAAAAACATAATCCTTGGAACACTTTTCAGTTTTGAGGTTCGTGGTCCAATTTTGGTCCCGGAGGTTCATTTTCAGTCATTCGTGCAATTTTCGTGTGAAAATAAGACTTTTGGGTTTTGGTTCCCCGTGATCCCTGGAGCATTCTTATTCATAAAAAACCATAATTCTTGGAGTACTTTTCAGTTTTGAGGTCCGTCGTGCCCCGTGGTCCAATTTTGGTGCCCGTCGTGCATTTTCGGCCATTGTGCAATTTTCGTGCAAAAATAACGGTTTTGGGTTTTGGTTCCCTGTGATCCGTGGTGCATTCTTATGCATAAAAAATGATAATGCTTGGAGCTCTTTTCAGTTTTGAGTTCCGTGGTGCCCCGTGGTCCAAGTTTGGTGTCGATGGTGCATTTTCTGCCATTTGTGAATTTTTCGTTGGATAATAAGACTTCTGGATTTTGGTGCCCCGTGATCCTTGGTGCATTCTTATGCATAAAAAACCATAATGCTTGGAGCACTTTTCAATTTTGAGGTTCGTGGTGCCCCGTGGTCCAATTTTTGTGTCAGTGGTGCATTTTCAGCCATTTGTCTAATTTTCGTGCCAAAATAAGACTTTTGGGTTTTGGTGCCCCGTGATCCCTGGTGCATTCTTATGCATAAAAAATGATAATGCTTAGAACACTTTTCAGTTTTGAGGTCAGTGGTGCCCCTGTGGTCCAATTTCGGTGCCGGTAATGCATTTTCGGCCATTGGTGCAATTTTCGTGGGAAAATAAGACTTTGGGTTTTGGTGCCCCGTGATACTTTGTGCATTCTTATGCGTAAAAAACCATAATTCTTGGTGCAATTTTAATTCGAAAATAAGACTTTTTGCTGTTGGTGCCCCGTGATCCCTAGTGAATTCTTATGCATAAAAAACCATAATGCTCGGGGCACTTTTGAATTTTGAGGTCTGTGGTGCCTGTGGTCCAATTCTGGTGCTCGTCGTACATTTTCGGCCATTTGTGCAATTTTCGTGAGAAAATAAGACTTTTGGGTTTTGGTGCCCCGTTATCCCTGGTGCATTCTTATGCATAAAAAACCATAATGCTCATAGCAATTTTCTGTTTTGAGGTCCGAGATGCCCCGTCGCCCAATTTTGGTGCCAGTGGGGCACTTTCGGCCCTTTGTGCAATTTTCGTGCGAAAATAAGACTTTTGGGTTTTGGTGCCCCGTGATCCTTGGTGCATTCTTATGCATAAAAACTACCATAATGCTGGGAACACTTTTCAGTCTTGAAGTTCGTGATTCCCCGTGTTCCAATATTGGTGCGGGGGGTGCATTTTCTACCATCTGTGCAATTTTCGTGCGAAAATAAGACTTTTCGGTTTTGGTGCCCCGTGATCCCTAGTGCATTCTTTTGCATAAAAAACCATAATGCTCATAGCAATTTTCTGTTTTGAGTTCCGAGGTGCCCCGTGGTCCAATTTTGGTGCCAATGGGGCATTTTTTGCCCTTTGTACAATTTTCGTGCGAAAATAAGACTTTTGGGTTTTTGTGCCCCGTGATCCTTGGTGCATTTTTATGAATAAAAAACCATAATTCTTGGAACACTTTTCAGTTTTGAGGTCCGTGGTGCCCCGTGGTCCAATTTTGGTGCCGGTAATGCATTTTCGGCCTTTTGTGCAATTTTCGTGGGAAAATAAGACTTTTGGGTTTTGGTGCTCCGTGATCCTTGGTGCATTCTTATGAATAAAAAACCATAATTCTTGGAACACTTTTTAGTTTTGAGGTCCGTGGTGCCCCGTGGTCCAATTTTGGTGTCGGTGATCATGGGGCTCCAAAACCTAAAAGTCTTACTTTCGCACAAAAATTGCATAATGGGCCGAATATGCACCACGGGCAGCAAAATTGGACCACGGGGCACCTCGGACCTAAAAACTGAAAATTGCTATGAGCATTATGATTTTTTATGCATAGGACTGTACCTGGGATCACGGGGCTCCAAAACCTAAAAGTTTTACTTTCAGACAAAAATTGCACAATGGGCCGAAAAAGCACCACAGGAACCAAAATTGGACCACGGGGCAGCTCGGACCTCAAAACTTAAAAGTGCTCCGAGCATTAAGGTTTTTTATGCATAAGAATGCACCATGGATCACGGGACACCAAAAGTCTTATTTGCGCACGAAAATTTCACAAATAGCCGCAAATGCACCACCGGCACCAAAATTGGACCACGGGGCACCACGGTCCTCAAAACTGAAAATTGCAATGAGCATTATTGTTTTTTATTCATAAGAAAGCAGCAGGGCACCAAAACCCAAAAGTCTTATTTTCGCACGAAAATTGCACAAATCGCCGACAATGCACCACCGGCACCAAAATTGGACCACGGGGCACCACGGACCTCAAAACTGAAAAGTGCTCCAAGCATTATGGTTTTTTATGCATAACAATGCACCATGGATCACGGGGCACCAGAAGTCTTAGCACGAAAATTTCACAAATGGCCGAAAATGCACCACTGGCACCAAAATTGGACCACCGGGCACCACACACCTCAAAACTGACAAGTGTTCCAAGCACAATGGTTTTTTATTCATAAGAATGCACCAGGGATCACGCTGCTCCAAAACCCAAAAGTCTTGCTTTCGCATGAATATTGCATAATGGGCCGAAAATGCACCACGGGCACCAAAATTGGACCACGGGGCAGCTCGGACCTGAAAACTTAAAACTGCTCTGAGCATTATGGTTTTTTATGCATAAGAATCCACCAGGGATCACGAGGCACCAAAATCCAAAATTCTTTTTTTCGCTCAAAAACTGAACAATGGGCCGAAAATGCACCACGGGTACCAAAATTGGACCACGGGGCAGCTCGGACCTCAAAACTAAAAAGTGCTCCGAGCATTATGGTTTTTTATGCATAAGAATGCACCAGGGATAACGGGGCACCAAAACCAAAAAGTCATATTTCCGCACGAATATTGCACAAATGGCCGAAAATGCACCACCGGCACCAAAATTGGACCACAGGGCACCACGGACTTCAAAACTGAAAAGTGCTGAAAGCAGTATGTTTTTTTATGCATAACAAGGAACCAGGGACCACAGGGCACCAAAACCCAAAAGTCTTATTTTCACATGAAAATTTCACAGATGACCGAAAATGCACCACCGGCCCCAAAATTGGACCACGGGGCACCCGGACCTCAAAACTGAAAAGTGTTCTAAGCAGTATCATTTTTTTATGAATAGGAATGCACCAAGGATCACGGGGCATCAAAACCAAAAAGTCTTATTTTCAAACGAAAATTGCACAAAGGGCCGAAAATGCACCACCGGCACCAAAATTGGACCACGGGGCACCACGGACCTCAAAACTGATAAGTGCTCTAAGCATTATGGTTTTTTATGCATAAGAATGCTCCAGGGTTTGCAGGGCTCAAAAACCCAAAAGCCTTATTTTAGCACGAAAATTGTACAAACGCCCTAAAATGCACCACCGGCACCAAAATTGGACAACGGGGCAGCACGGACCTCAAAACAGAAAAGTGCTCCAAGAATTATGGTTTTTTATGCATAAGAATCCACCAGGGATCACGGGGCACCAAAATCCAAAATTCTTTTTTTCGCTCAAAAACTGAACAATGGGCCGAAAATGCACCACGGGTACCAAAATTGGACCACGGGGAACCACGGACCTCAAAACTGAAAAGTGTTCCAAGCATTATGATTTTGTATGCATAAGAATGCACCAGGGATCACCTGGCAACAAAACCCAAAAGTCTTATTTTCGCACGAAAATTGAACAATGGGCCGTAAATGCACCACGTGCTCCAAAATTGGACCACGGGGCACCTCGGACCTCAAAAATGAAAAGTGATCCAAGAATTATGGTTTTTTATGCATAAGAATGCTCTAGGGATCACAGGGCACCAAAACCCAAAAGTCTTATTATCGCACGAAAATTGCACAAATGGCCAAAAATGTACAACCGGCACCAAAATGGGACCACGGGGCACCACGGACCTCAAAACATAAAAGTGCTCCAAGAATTATGGTTTTTTATGCATAAGAATGCACCAGGGATCACGGGGCACCAAAATCCAAAAGTGTTACTTTCGTACAAAAATTGCACAATGGGCCGAATATGCACCACCGGCACCAAAATTGGACCAAGAGGCACCCCGGACCTCAAAAATGAAAATCGATATGAGGATTATGGTTTTTTATGCATAAGAATGTGCCAGGGTTTACAGGGCACCAAACCCAAAAGTCTTATTTTAGCACGAAAATTGCACAAATGGCTGAAAATGCAACACTGGCACCAAAATTGGACCACGGGGCACCACAGACCTCAAAACTGAAAAGTGTTCCAAGCATTATGGTTTTTTATGCATAAGAATGCACCAGGGATCACAGGGCACCGAAACCCAAAAGTCTTATTTTCGCATGAAAATTACACAATGGGCCGAAAATGCATCACGGGCACTAAAATGGAACCACGGGGGACCTTGGACCTCAAAATTTAAAAGTTCTCCTGGCATTATGGATTTTAATGCATAAAAATGCACTAGGGATCACGGGGCACCAAAACCCAAAAGTCTTATTTTCGCATGAAAATTAAACAATGGGTCGAATGTGCACCACGTGCACCAAAATTGGACCACGAGGCACCTCGGACCTCAAAAATGAAAAGTGCTCCAAGAATTATGGTTTTTTATGCATAAGAGTGCACTAGGGATCATGAGGCACCAAAACCCAAAACTCTTATTTTCGCATGAAAATTGCACAAATGGCTGAAAATGAACGACCATAACCAAAATTGGACCATGGGGCACCACAGACCTAAAATCTGAAAAGTGTTTTGAGCATTATGGTTGTTTATGCATAAGATTGCACCAAGGATCACAGGGCACCAAAATCCAAAAGTCTTTTTTTCGCACGAAAATTGCACAATTGGCCGAAAATGCATCACAGGCACCAAAATTCAACCACGGGGCATCTCGGACCTCAAAATTTAAAAGTTCTCCTGGAATTATGGATTTTAATGCATAAAAATGCACTAGGGATCACGGGGCACCAAAACCCAAAAGTCTTATTTTCGCACGAAAACTGCCCAATGGGCAGAAAATGCACCACGGGCACCAAAATTCGAGCACGGGGCACCTTGGACCTCAATACTTAAAAGTGGTCCGAGCATTATGGTTTTTTATGCATAAGAATGCACCACGGATCACGGGGCACCAAAACCCAAAAGTCTTATTTTTGCACGAATATTGCACAAATGGCCGAAAATGCACCACCGGCACCAAAATTGGACCACGAGGTTCCACGGACCTCAAAACTGAAGTGTTCCAAGCATTATGGCTTTTTATGCATAAGAATGCACCAGGGATCACGAGGCACCAAAACCCAAAAGTCTTATTTTCGCACGAATATTGAACAAATGGCCGACAATGAACCACCGGCACCAAAATTGGACCACGGGGCACCACGGACCTCAAAACTGAAAAGTGTTCCAAGCATTATGGTTTTTGATGCATAAGAATGCACCAGGGATCACGGGGCACCAAAACCCAAAAGTCTTATTTTCGCATGAAAAGTGCACAATGGGCTGAAAATTCACCACGGGCACCAAAATTGGACCACGATGCGCCTCGGACCTCAAAACATTAAAGTGCTCTCAGCATTATGCTTTTTTATGCATAAGAATGGACCAGGGATCACGGAGCACTAAAACCCAAAAGTCTTATTTTCATACTAAAATTTCACAAATGGCCGAAAATGCACCACCGGCACCAGAATTGGACCACGGGGCAGCACGGACCTCAAAACCGAAAAGTGTTCCAAGCATTATAGTTTTTTATGCATAAGAATGCACCAGGGATCATGGGGCACCAAAACCCAAAATTCTTATTTCTCATGGAAATTTCACAAATAGCCGAAAATGCACCACCGGCAGCAAAATTGGACAACAGGGCACCACGAACGTGAAAACTTAAAAGTGTTCTGAGCATGATGTTTTTTTATGCATAAGAATGCACTAGGGATCACGGGCCACCAAAACCCAAAAGTCTTATTTTCCCACGAAAATTTCACAAATGGCCGAAAATGCACCACTGGCACCAAAATTGTACCACGGGGCACGTCGGACCTCAAAACTGAAAAGTGCTCCGAGCATTATGGTTTTTTATGCATAGGAATGCACCAGGGATCACGGGGCACCAAAATCCAAAGTCTTTTTTTGGTACGAAAATTGCACAAATGGCCGAAAAAGAACCACCGGCTCCAAAATTGGACCACAGGGCACCACGGACCTCAAAACTGAAAAGTGTTCGAAGCATTATGCTTTTTTATGCATAAGAATGCACTAGGGATCACGGGGCACCAAAATCCAAAAGTCTTATTTTCACACGAAATTGCACAATGGGCCGAAAATGCACCACGGGTACCAAAATTGGACCCCGATGCACCTCGGACCGCAAAACTGAAAAGTGCTATGAGCAGTATGTTTTTTATGCATAAGATTGCACCAGGGATCACGGGGCACCATAACCCAAATTTTTTTTTTTGCACGAAAATTGCACAAATGGCCGAAAATGCACCCTCGGCACCAAAATTGGACAACGGGGCACCACGAACCTCAAGATAGAAAATTGTTCTGAGCAATATGGTTTTTTATGCATAAGAAAGCACCAAGGGTCATGGGGCACAAAAGCCTAAAATTCATATTTTAGCACGAAAATTGCATAAAGTGCCGAAAATCCACCACGTGCACCAAAATTGGACCACGGGGCACCTCGGACCTCAAAAATGAAAAGTGCTCCTAGCATTATGATTTTTTATGCATAAGAATGCACCAGGGATCACGGGGTACCAAAACCCAAAAGTCTTATTTTTGTATGAAAATTACACAAATGGCCGAAAATGCACCACCGACACCAAAATATGACCACGTGGCACCACGAACCTCAAAACTGAAAAGTGTTCCAAGCATTATGGTTTTTTATGCATAAGAATACACCGTGGATCGTGGGGCACCAAAACCCAAAAGTCTTATTTCGCATGAAAATTGCATAAATAGCCGAAAATGCACCACCGGCACCAAAATTGGACAACGGGGCACCACGAACTTCAAAACTGAAAAGTGTTTTGAGCATTATGGTTTTTTATGCATAAGAATGCACCAGCGATTACGGGGTACCAAAACCCAAAAGTCTTATTTCTGCACGAAAATTGTACAAATGACCGAAAATGCACCACCGACACCAAATATGACCATGGGGCACCACGGACCTCAAAACTGAAAAGAGTTCCAAGCATTATGGTTTTTCATGCAAAAGAATGCACTAGGGATCACGGGTCACCAAACCCCAAAAGTCCAATTTTCACATGAACATTGCACAATGGGCAGAAATTGCACTACGGGCACCAAAATTGGACCACGGGGCACGTCGGACCTCAGAACTGAAAAGTGCTCCGTGCATTATGGTTTTTTATGCATAAGAACGCACCAGGGATGACGGGGCACCAAAACCCAAAAAAAACCATAATGCTTGGAAACCTTTTAAGTTTTGATGTCCGTGGTGCCCCGTGGTCGAATTTTTGTGCCGGTGGTGCATTTTCAGCCATTTGTGCAATTTTCATGCGAAAATAAGACTTCTGGGTTTTGGTGCCCAATGATCCCTGGTGCATTCTTATGCATAAAAAACCATAATGATTGGAGCACTTTTCAGTTTTGAGGTCTGTGGTGCCCCGTGGTCCAATTTTGGTGCCGGTGGTTCATTTTCGACCATTTGTGCAATTTTCATGCGAAAATAAGACTTTTGGGTTTTGGTGCCCCGTGATCCCTAGTGAATTCTTATGCATAAAAAACCATAATGCTCAGAACACTTTTTAGTTTTTAGGTCCGTGGTGCTCCATGGTCCAATTTTGGTTCCGGTGGTTCATTTTCGGCCATTTGTGCAATTTTCATGCGAAAATAAGACTTTTGGGTTTTCGTACCCCATCATCGCTGGTGCATTCTTATGCATAAAAAACCATAATGCTTGGAACACTTTTCAGTTTTGAGGTTCGTGGTGCCCTGTGGTCCAATTTTGGTACCGGTGGTGCATTTTCAGCCATTTGTGCAATTTCGTGCGAAAATATAACTTTTGGGTTGTCGTGCCCCGTAATCCCTGGTGCATTCTTATGCATAAAAACCCATAATACTCAGAGCACTTTTAAGAATTGAGGTCCGAGGTACCCCGTGGTCCAATTTTGGTGTCGGGGGTGCATTTTCGGCCATTTGTGCAATTTTCGTGCGAAAATAAGACTTTTGGGTTTTCGAGCCCCATGATCCCAGGTGCATTCTTATGCTTAAAAAACCATAATTCTTGCAACACTTTTCAGTTTTGAGGTCCGTGGTACCCCGTGGTCCAATTTTCGTGCCAGTGGTGCATTTTCGGCCATTTGTTCAATTTTCGTGCGAAAATAAGACTTGTGGGTTTTGGTGCCCGGTGATGCCTGGTGCATTCTTATGCATAAAAAATCATAATGCTCGGAGGAATTTTCATTTTTGAGGTCCGTGGTGCATCGTGGTCCAATTTTGGGGTCGGTGGTGCATTTTCGGCCATTTGTGCAATTTTCGTGCGAAAATAAGACTTTTGGGTTTTGGTGCCCCGTGATCCCTGGTGCATTCTTATGCATAAAAAACCATAACGCTTGGAGCACTTTTAAGTTTTGAGGTCCAAGGTGCCCCGTGGTCCAGTCGTGGTGCCCGTGATGTATTTTCGGCCCATTATGCAATTTTCGTGCGAAAATAAGACTTTTGGGTTTTGGTGCCCCGTGATCCCTGGTGAATTCTTATGCATAAAAAACCATCATTCTCAGAACACTTTTTAGTTTTTAGGTCCGTGGTGCCACGTGGTCCAATTTTGGTTCTGGTGGGTTATTTTCGACCATTTGTGTAATTTTCATGCGAAAATAACCCTTTTGGGTTTTGGTGCCTTATGATCCCTGGTGCATTCGTATGCGTAAAAAACCATAATTGTTGGAATACTTTTCAGTTTTGAGGTTTGTGGTGCCACATGGTCCAATTCTGGTGTCGATGGTGCATTTTCGGCTATTTATGCAATTTTTGTACGAAAATAAGACTTTTGGGTTTTGGTGCCGCATGATCCTTGGTTGCGTTCTTATGCATAAAAAACCATAATGCTCATAGCACTTTTCAATTTTTAGGTCCGAGGTGCCTCGTGGTCCAATTTTGGTGCCTGTGGTGCATTTTCGGCCCATGCTGCAATTTTCGTGCGAAAATAAGACTTTTGGGTTTTGATGCCCCATGATCCCTAGTGCATTCTTATGCATAAAAAACCATAATTCTTGGAAACCTTTTAAGTTTTGAGGTCCGTGGTGCCCAGTGGTCGAATTTTTGTGCCGGTGGTGCATTTTCGGCCATTTGTGCAATTTTCATGCGAAAATAAGACTTTTGGGTTTTGGTGCCCAATGATCCCTGGTGCATTCTTATGCATAAAAAACCATAATGCTTGGAACACTTTTCAGTTTTGAGGTTCGTGGTGCCCCGTGGTCCAATTTTGGTACCGGTGGTGCATTTTCAGCCATTTGTGCAATTTCGTGCGAAAATATAACTTTTGGGTTGTCGTGCCCCGTAATCCCTGGTGCATTCTTACGCATAAAAAACCATAATACTCGGATCACTTTTAAGAATTGAGGTCCGAGGTACCCCGTGGTCCAATTTTGGTGTCGGGGGTGCATTTTCGGCCATTTGTGCAATTTTCGTGCGAAAATAAGACTTTTGGGTTTTCGAGCCCCATGATCCCAGGTGCATTCTTATGCTTAAAAAACCATAATGCTTGCAACACTTTTCAGTTTTGAGGTCCGTGGTACCCCGTGGTCTAACTTTCGTGCCAGTGGTGCATTTTCGGCCATTTGTTCAATTTTCGTGCGAAAATAAGACTTGTGGGTTTTGGTACCCGGTGATGCCTGGTGCATTCTTATGCATAAAAAATCATAATGCTCGGAGGACTTTTCATTTTTGAGGTCCGTGGTGCATCGTGGTCCAATTTTGGTGTCGGTGGTGCATTTTCGGCCATTTGTGCAATTTTCGTGCGAAAATAAGACTTTTGGGTTTTGGTGCCCCGTGATCCCTGGTGCATTCTTATGCATAAAAAACCATAACGCCTGGAGCACTTTTAAGTTTTGAGGTCCAAGGTGCCCCTGGTCTAGTCGTGATGGATTTTCAGCCCATTATGCAATTTTCGTGCGAAAATAAGACTTTTGGGTTTTGGTGCCCCGTGATCCCTGGTGAATTCTTATGCATAAAAAACCATAATGCTCAAATCACTTTTTAGTTTTGAGGTCCGTGGTGCCCGGTGGTCCAATTTTGGTGCCGGTGGTGCATTTTCAGACATTTGTGCAATTTTCGTGCGAAAATAAGACTTTTGGGTTTTGGTGCCCCGTGATCCCTGGTGAATTCTTATGCATAAAAAACCATAATGCTCAAATCACTTTTTAGTTTTGAGGTTCGTGGTGCCTTGTGGTCCAATTTTGGTGCCGGTGGTGCATTTTCAGACATTTGTGCAATTTTCGTGCGAAAATAAGACTTTTGGGTTTTGGTGCCTTGTTAACCCTGGTGCATTCTTATGCATAAAAAATCATAATGCTCATAGCACTTTTCGGTTTTTAGGTTCGAGGTGCCCCATGGTCCAATTATTGAGCCCGTGGTGCATTTTCGGCACTTTGTGCATATTTCGTGCGAAAATAAAACTTTTAGGTTTTGGTGCCCTGTGATCCTTGGTGCATTCTTATGCATAAAAACTACCATAATATTTGAAACACTCTTCAGTCCTGAGGTTCATGGTGTTCCGTGGTCCAATTTTGGTGCCGAGGGTGCATTTTTGGCCATTTGTGCAATTTTCGTGCGAAAATAAGACTTTGGGGTTTTGGTGCCCTGCGATCCCTGGTGCATTCTTATGCATAAAAAACCCTAATGCTCAGAACACTTTTCAGTTTTGAGGTCCGTGGTGCCCCGTGGTCCAATTTTTGTGTCGGTAATGCATTTCCGGCCATTTGTGCAATTTTCGAGCGAAAATAAGAGTTTTTGGTTTTGAAGCACCGTGATCGCTGGTCCATTCTTATGCATAAAAATTCATAATGCTCGGAGCACTCTGATGTTTTGAGATACGAGGTGCCCCGTGGTCCAATTTTGGTGCCCGTGATGCATTTTCGGCCGATTGTGCAATTTTCGTGCGAAAATAAGACTTTTGGGTTTTGGTACCCTGTGATCCCTGGTGCATTCATATGCATAAAAAACCATAACGCTTGGAGCACTTTTAAGTTTTGAGGCCCAAGGTGCCCCGTGATCCCTGGAGGATTCTTATGCATAAAAAACCATAATGCTCGAAGCACTTTTCAGTTTTGAGGTCCGTGGTGCCCGGTGGTCCAATTTTGGTGCCGGTGGTGCATTTTCGGTCATTTGTGCAATTTTTGTGCAAAAATAAGACTTTTGGGTTTTGGTTCCCTGTTAAACCTGGTGCATTCTTATGCATAAAAAACCATAATGCTCATAGCACTTTTCAGTTTTGAGGTCCGAGGTGCCCCACGATCCAATTAATGTGCTCGTCGTGCATTTCCGGCCCTTCGTGCAATTTTCGTGCGAAAATAAGACTTTTGGGTTTTGGTGCATTCTTTTGCATAAAAATACCATAATGCTCGAAACACTTTTCAGTCTTGAGGTTCGTGGGGCCCTGTGGTCCAATTTTGGTACCGGGGGTACATTTTTCGCCATTTGTGCAATTTTCGTGAGAAAATAAGACTTTAGGATTTTGGTGCCCCGTGATCCCTGGTGCATTCTGATGCATAGAAAACCATATTGCTCGGAGAACTTTTAAGTTTTGAGGTTCGAGTTGCTCCGTGGCCATTTTCTTGGTGTCGGGGGTTCATTTTCAGCCATTTGTGCAATTTTCGTGCGGAAATAAGACTTTTGGGTTTTGGTGCCCCATGATCCTTGGTGTATTCTTATGCATAAAAAACCATAATTCTTGGAGAACATTTAAGTTTTGAGTTCCAAGGTGCTCGTGGTCCAATTTTGGTACCCATGGTGCATTTACAGCCCTTTGTGCAATTTTCGTGCAAAAATAAGACTTTTGGGTTTTGGTGCCCCGTGATCCTTGGTGGTTTCTTATGCATAAAAAATACCATAATGCTATGAACACATTTCAGTCTTAAGGTTTGTGGTGCCCCATGGTCCAATTTTGGTGTCGGGGGTGCATTTTCCGCCATTTGTGCAATTTTTGTGCGAAAATAAGACTTTTGGATTTTGGTGCCCTGTGATCCTGGTGCATTCTTATGCGTAAAGAACCCTAATGCTTGGGACACTTTTCAGTTTTGAGGTCCGTGGTGCCCCGTGGTCCAATTTTTGTGCCGGTAATGCATTTTCAGCCACTTGTTCAATTTTCGTGCGAAAATAAGACTTTTTGGTTTTGAAGCCCTATGATCCCTGGTGCATTCTTATGCATGAAAACCATAATGCTCAGAGCACTTTTAAGTTTTGAGGTCCGAGGTGCCCCGTGGTCCAATTTTGGTGCCCGTGATGCATTTTCGGCCCATTGTGCAATTTTCGTGCAAAAATAAGACTTTTGGGATTTGGTGCCCGGTGATCCTTGGTGTATTCTTATGCATAAAAAACCATAATCTTGGATAACTTTAATGTTTTGAATTCCAAGGTGCCCCATGGTCCAATTTTGGTGCCCGTGGTGAATTTACGGCCCTTTGTGCAATTTTCGTGCGAAAATAAGACTTTTGGGTTTAGGTGCCCCGTCATCCCTGGTGCATTCTTATGCATAAAAAACCGTAATGCTTCGAGCACTTTTCTATTTTGAGGTCCGTGGCGCCTTGTGGTCCAATTTTGGTGCCGGTGGTGCATTTTCGGCACTTTGTACAATTTTCGTGTGAAAATAAGAATTTTTGGTTTTGGTGCCCCGTGATCCTTGGTGCATTCTTATGCATAAAAACAACCATAATGCTCGGAACACTTTTCAGTCTTGAGGTTTGTGGTGCCCCATGGTCCAATTTTGGTGCTGGGGGTGCATTTTCAACCATTTGTACAATTTTCGTGAGAAAATAAGACTTTTGGGTTTTGGTGCCCGTGATCCTTGGTGCATTCTTATGCATAGAAAACCATAATTCTCGGAGAACTTTTAAGTTTTGAGGTCCGAGTTGCTCTGTGGTCCAATTTTGGTGCCCGTGGTGCATTTTCGGCCCATTGTTCAATTTTCGTGCGAAAATAAGAATTTTGGGTTTGGGTGCCCCGTGATCCCTGGTGCATTCTTATGCATAAAAAACCATAATGCTCGGAGCGCTTTTCAAATTTGAGGTCCGAGGTGCCCTGTAGTCCAATTTTGGTGTTCGTCAAGCATTTTCGACCCATTGTCCAATTTTTGTGTGAAAATAAGACTTTTGGGTTTTGGTTCCCCGTGATCCCTGGTGCATTCTTATGCATAAAAAACCAAAATGCTCGCAACACTTTTCAGTTTTGAGGTCCGTGGTGTCCCGTGGTCCAATTTTGATGCCCGTGGTCCATTTTCGGCCATTTGTGCAATTTTGGTGCGAAAATAAGACTTTTGGGTTTTGGTGCCCCGTGATCCCTAGTGCATTCTTATGCATAAAAAACCATAATGCTTGGAAGACTTTTCAGTTTTGATGTTCGTGGTGCCCCGTGGTCCAATTTTGGTGCCGGTGGTGCATTTTCGGTCATTTGTGAAATTTTCGTCCGACAATATCACTTTTGGGTTTCGGTGCCCCGTGATCCCTGGTGCATTCTTATGCCTAAAAAACCATAATGCTTGGAACACTTTTTAGTTTTGAGGTTCGTGGTGCCCCGTGGTCCAATTTTGATGCCCGTGGTTCATTTTCGGCCCATTGTTCAATTTTTGTGCGAAAATAAGAATTTTGGATTTTGGTGCCCCGTGATCCCTGGTGCATTCTTATGCATAACAAACCATAATGCTTAGAGCACTTTTAAGTTTTGAGGTCCGAGGTGCACCATGGTCCAATTTTGGTGCCCGTCATGCATTTTCGACCCATTGTGCAATTTTTGTGCGAAAAAAAGACTTTTGGGTTTTGGCTTCCCGTGATCCCTGGTGCATTCTTATGCATAAAAAACCATAATGCTCGAAGCACTTTTCAGTTTTGAGGTCCGAGGTGCCCCGTGGTCCAATTTTGCTGCCCATGGTGCATTTTCGGCCCATTGTTCAATTTTTGTGCGAAAATAAGAATTTTGGGTTTTGGTGCCTCGTGATCCCTAGTGCATTCTTATGCATAAAAAACGATAATTCTCAGAGCACTTTGAAGTTTTGAGGTCCCAGGTGCCCCGTGGTCCAATTTTGGTACCCGCAGTCGATTTTTGTCCTATTGTGCAATTTTCATGCAAAAATAAGACTTCTGGGTTTTGGTGCCCTGGGATCCTTGGTGCATTCTTATACATAAAATACAATAATGCTCGGAAAACTTTTCAGTCTTGAGGTTCCTGGTGCCCCATGGTCCCGTTTTGGTGCTGGTGGTGCATTTTCGACCATCTGTGCAATTTTCGTGCAAAAATTAGACTTTTGGGTTTTGGTGCCCCGTGATCCCTGGTGCATTCTTATCCATAAAAAATGGTAATGCTTAGAGCACTTTTCAGTTTTGAGGTCCATGGTGCCCCGTGGTCCCATTTTGGTGCCGGTGGTGCATTTTTGGTCATCTGTGCAATTTTTGTGCAAAAATAAGACTTTTGGGTTTTGGTGCCCTGTGATCTCTTGTGCATTCTCATCCATAAAAAACCATAATGCTTAGAGCACTTTTCAGTTTTCAGGTCCGTGGTGCCCCGTGGTCCAATTTTCGTGCTGGTGGTGCATTTTCGGCCATTTGTAAAATTTTCGTGTGAGAATAAGAATTTTGGGTTTGGAGGTACCGTGATCCCTGGTGCATTCTAATGTATAAAAAACCATAATGCTCATAGAACTTTTAGGTTTTGAGGTCTGAGGTCCCTCGTGGTCCAATTTTGGTGCCCGTTGTGCATTTTCGGCCCATTATTCAATTTTCGTACGAAAATAAGACTTTTGGGTTTTGGTGCCCCGTGATCCCTGGTGCATTCTTATGAATAAAAAACCATAATGCTTGGAAAAATTTTAGTTTTGAGGTCCGTGTTGCCCCGTGGTCGGATTTTGGTGCTAGTGGTGCAATTTCTGCCATTTGTGAAATTTTTGTGCGAAAATAAGACTTTTGGTGCCCCGTGATCCCTAGTGCATTCTTATGCATAATGAACCATAATGCTTGGAGCACCTTTCAGTTTTGAGGTCCGTGGTGCCCCATGGTCCAAATTTGGTGCCAGTGGTGTATTTTCGGCCATTAATGCAATTTTTGTGCGAAAATAAGACTTTTGGGTTTTGGTGCCCTGTGAACCTGGTGCATTCATATGCATAAAAATACAAAATGTTCATAGCACTTTTCTGTTTGGAGGTCCGAGGTGCCCCATGGTCCAATTTTGGTGTCCGTGGTCCATTTTTGGCCATTTGTACAATTTTTGTGCGCAAATAAGACTTTTGGGTTTTGGTGTCCCGTGATCCATGGTGCACTCTTAGCATAAAAAACCATAACACTCGAAACACTTTTCAGTCTTCAGGTTCGTGGTGCCCCGTGGTCTAATCTTGGTGCCGAAGGTGGATTTTCTACAATTTGTGCAATTTTCGTGCGAAAATAAGTCTTTTGGGTTTTGGTGCCCTGTGATCCCTGTGCATTCTTATGAATGAGAAACCATAATGCTCGTAGCACTTTGCAGTTTTGAGGTCTGAGGTGCCCCGCGGTCTAATTTTGGTGCCCGTGTTGCATTTTCGGCCAATTATGCAATTTTCGTACGAAAATAAGACTTTTGGGTTTTGGCTCCCCGTGATCCCTGGTGCATTCTTATGTATGAAAAACCATAATGCTCGAAGTACTTTTCAGTTTTGAGGTTCGAGGTGCCCCGTGGTCCAATTTTACTGCCCATGGTGCATTTTCGGCCCATTATTTTTTGTGCGAAAATAAGAATTTTGGGTTTTGGTGCCTCGTGAACCCTGGTGCATTCTTATACATAAAAAACCATTATTCTCATAGCACTTTTAAGTTTTGACGTCCCAGGTGCCTCGTGGTCCAATTTTGGTAACCGCGGTCCATTGTCGTCCCATTGTACAATTTTCGTGCAAAAATAAGACTTCTGGGTTTTGGTGCCTTGTGATCCTTGGTGCATTCTTATACATAAAATACAATAATGCTCGGAACACTTTTCAGTATTGAGGTTCCTGGTGCCGGTGGTGCATTTTCGGGCATCTGTGCAATTTTCGTGCAAAAAATAGACTTTTGGGTTTTGGTGCCCCGTGATCCCTGGTGCATTCTTATCCATAAAAAACGATAATGCTTAGAGCACTTTTCAGTTTTGAGGTCTGTGGTGCCCCGTGGTCCAATTTTGGTGTCGGTGGTGCATTTTCGGTCATCTGTGCAATTTTCGTGCAAAAATAAGACTTTTGGGTTTTGGTGCCCCGTGATCTCTGGTGCATTCTTATCCATAAAAAACCATAATGCTTAGAGCACTTTTCAGTTTTGAGGTCCGTGGTGCCCCGTGGTCCAATTTTGGTCCCGGTGGTGCATTTTCGGCCAATTTGTGAAATTTTCGTTCGAAAATAAGACTTTTGGATTTTGAGGTACCGTGATCCATGGTGCATTCTAATGCATAAAACACCATAATGCTCATAGAACTTTTAGGTTTTGAGTTCGAGGTCCCTCGTTGTCCAATTTTGGTGCCTGTTGTGCATTTTCGGCCCATTATTCAATTTTCGTACGAAAATAAGACTTTTGGGTTTTGGTGCCCCATGATCCCTGTGCATTCTTATGAATAAAAAACCATAATACTTGGAAAAATTTTCAGTTGTGAGGTCCGTGTTGCCCCGTGGTCGAATTTTGGTGCTGGTGGTGCAATTTCGGCCATTTATGAAATTTTCGTGCAAAAATAAGACTTTTGGTGCCCCGTGATCCCTAGTGCATTCTTATGCATAATGCACCATAATACTCGGAGCACTTTTAAGTTTTGAGGTCCGAGCTGCCCCGTGGTCCAATTTTTGTGCCCGTGGTGCAATTTCGGCCCCTTGTGCAATTTTCGTGCGAAAGTAAGACTTTTGGCTTTTGGAGCCCTGTGATCCCTGGTGCATTCTTATGCACAAAAAACATAATGCTTGGACCACTTTTCAGTTTTGAGATCTGTGGATCCCTGTGGTCCAATTTTTGTGCCGGTAATGCATTTTCAGCCATTTGTGTAATTTTCGTACGAAAATAAGACTTTTGGGTTTTGGTGCCCTGTGAACCCTGCTGCTTTCTTATGCATAAAAAACAATAATGCTCATAGCAATTTCAGTTTTGAGGTCCGAGGTGCCCCGTGGTCCAATTTTGGTTCCCGTGCTACATTTTCGGCCATTTGTGCATTTTTTGTGCAAAAATAATACATTTGGGTTTTGGTGCCCCGTGATCCCTGGTGCATTCTTATGCATAAAAATCCATAAGGCTCGGAGCATTATTATTTTTTATGCATAAGAAAGCAGCAGGGTTCACAGGGCACAAAAACCCACAAGTCTTATTTTCGCACGAAAATTGCAAAAATGGCAAAAAATGCACCACCAGCACCAAAATTGGACCACGGGCACCACGGACCTCAAAACTGAAAAGTGCTCAAAGCATTATGGTTTTTATGCATAAGAATGCACCAGGGATCACGGGGCACCAAAACCCAAAAGTCTAATTTTCGAACGAAAATTGCACAATGGGCCGAAAATGCATCACGGGCACCAAAATTGGACCACGGGGCACCACAGACCTCAAAACTGAAAAGTGCTCAGAGCATTATCGTTTTTATGGATAAGAATGCACCAGGGATCACGGGGCACCAAAACCCAAATGTCTTATTTTCGCACGAAAATTTCACAAATTGCCGAAAATGCACTACCGGCACTAAAATTGGACCACGGGGCACTACGAACCACAAAAATGAAAAATGTTCTGAGCATTATCGTTTTTTCTGCATAAGAATGCACCAGGAATCACGGGGCACCAAAACCCAAAAGTCTTGTTTTCGCACAAAAATTGCACAATGGGCCGAAAATGCACCATTGGCCCCAAAATTGGACCACGAGGCATCTAGGACCTCAAAACTTAAAAGTTCTCTAAGCATTATGATTTTTTATGCATTAGAATGCACCAAGAATCAAGGGACACAAAAACCCAGAAGTCTTATTTTCGCACGAAAATTTCACAAATGGCCAAAAATGCACCACCATAACCAAAATTGGACCACGGGGCTCCACGAACCTCAAAACTGAAAAGTGTTCCGAGCATTTATGGTTTTTCTGCATAAGAATGCACCAGAGATCGTGGGGCACCAAAACCCAAAAGTCTTATTTTTGCACAAAAATTGTACAAATGGCCGAAAATGCATTACCGGCACCAAAATTGGACCACGGGGAACCACGGACTTCAAAATTTAAAAGTCTTCCGAACATTATGGTTTTTTCTGCAAAAGAATGCAGTAGGGATCACAGGGCACCAAAACCGAAAAGTCTTATTTTCAGACGAAAATTGCACAGTGGGCCGAAAAAGCACCACGGGCACCAAAATTGGACCACGAGGCACCTCGGACCTCAAACCTTAAAAGTTCTCTGAGCATTATGGCTTTTTATGCATTAGAATGCACCAAGGATCACAAGACACGAAAACCCAACAGTATTTTCGTACGAAAATTTCGCAAACGGCTGAAAATGCAACATCGACACCAAAATTGGACCACGGGGCACCACGGACCTCAAAACGGAAAAGTGCTCCAAGCATTATGGTTTTTTATGGATAAGAATGCACCATGGATCACGGGGCACCAAAACCCAAATACTTATTTTCGCATGAAAAATATACAAATGGCCAAAAATGCACCACCGTCACCAAAATTGGAGCACGGGGCACCACGAACCTCAAAACTGAAAAGTGTTCCAAGCATTATGGTTTTTTATGCATAAGAATGCACCAGGGATCACGGGGCACCAAAACCCAAAAGTCTTATTTTCGAATGAAAATTGCACAATGGGCCGAAAATGCACCACGGGCACCAAAATTGGAACACGGGGCACCTCGGACCTCAATAATTAAAAGTGCTCTGAGCATTATGGTTTTTTATGCATAAGAATGCACCAAGGATCACAGGGCACCAAAACCCAAAAGTCTTATTTTCACACGAAAATTGCACAAATGGCCGAAAATGAACCACTGGCTCCAAAATAAGACCACGGGGCACGACGGACCTCAAAATTGAAAATGTTCCCAGTATTATGGTATTTTATGCAGAGTAATGCAAAGGGCGCATTGGGTTACCAAAACCCAAAAGTCTTATTTTCGCCCGAAAATTGGGCAATGGACGAAAATTGCACAACGGGAACCAAAATTGAACCACGGGGCACCTCGGACCTCAAAACTGAAATGTGCTCCAAGCATTATGGTTTTTTATACATGCACCAGGGATCACGGGGCACCAAAACCTAAAAGTCTTATTTTCGAACGAAAATTGCACAATGGCAGAAAATGCATCACGGGCACCAAAATTGGACCACGGGGCACCTCAGACCTCAAAACTTAAAAGTGCTATGGGCATTAAGGTTTTTTATGCATAAGAATGCACCAGGGATCACGCGGCACCAAAACCCAAAAGTCTTATTTTCGCACGAAAATTTCACAAATGGCCAAAAATGCACCCCGGCACCAAAATTGGACCACGGGGCACGACGAACCTCAAGACTGAAAAGTGTTCCGAGAATTATGGTTTTTTATACATAAGAATGCACCAAGGTTCACAGGGCACCAAAACCCAAAAGTCTTATTTTCGCACGAAAATTGCACGAATGGCCGAAAATGCACCACCGGAACGAAAATTGGACCCCAAGGCACCATGGACCTCAAAACCAAAAAGTGTTCTGAGCATTATGGTTTTTTATGCATAAGATTACACAAGGGATCACGAGCCACCAAAGCCCAAAAGTCTTATTTTCGCACAAAAATTACAAAATGGGCCGAAAATGCACCACGGGGCACCACGGACGTCAAAACTGAACAGTGCTCCAAGGATTATAGTTTTTTATGTATAAGAACGCACCAGGGATCACAGGGCACCAAAAGCCAAAAGTCTTATTTTCGCACAATAATTGCACAATGGGCAGAACATGCATAATGGCCACCAAAATTGGACCACGATGCACCTCGGACCTCAAAACTGAAAAGTGCTCCAAGAATTATGATTTTTTATGCATAAGAATGCACCAGGGATCACGGGGGCACCAACACCCAAAAGCCTTATTTTCACACAAAAACTGCACAATGGGCCGAAAATGCACTACGGGCACCAAAATTGGACCACGAGGCACCTCGGAACTGAAAATTGAAAAGTCCACTGAGCATTATGGTTTTTTATGCATAAGAAAGCACCAGGGATCACGGGGCACCAAAACCCAAAAGTCTTATTTTCGCACGAAAATTGCACAAATGGCCGAAAATGCACCACCGACACCAAAATTGGACCACGGGGCACCACAGACCTCAAAAGTGAAAAGTGCTCGAAGCATTATGGTTTTTTATGCATAAGAATGCACTAGGGATCATGGGGCACCACAACCCAAAACTCTTATTTTCGCACAAAAATATCACAACTGGCTGAAAATGCACCACCTGCACCAAAATTGGGCCACTGGGCACCACGGACCTCAAAACTGAAAAGTGCTCCTAGCATTATGGTTTTTTATGCATCAGAATGAACCAGAGTTCACAGGGCACCAACACCCAAAAGTCTTATTTTCACACAAAAATTGCACAATGGACCGAAAATGCATCACGGGCACCAAAATTGGATTAGGGGCACCTCAGACCTCAAAACTTAAAAGTGCTCTGAGCATTATGGAATTTTATGCATCAGAATGTACCAGGGATCACGGGGCACCAAAACCCAAAAGTCCTAGTTTGGCCCGAAAATTTCACAACTAGCCGAAAATGCACCTCCGGCACCAAAATTGGACCATAGGGAACCACGAACCCCAAAACTGAAAAGTGCTCCATGCATTATGGGTTTTTATGCATAAGAATGCACCAGGGATCACGGGGCACCAAAACCCAAAAGCCATAATTTCGCACGAAAATTGCGCAATGGGTCGAAAATGCATTACAGGCACCAAAATTTGACCACGGGACACCTCGGACCTCAAAACTTAAAAGTAATCCAAGCATTATGGTTTTTGATGAATAAGAATGCACCAGGGATCCCAGGGCACCAAAACCCAAAAGACTTATTTTTGCACGAAAATTGCACAAATGGCCGAAAATGCACCATCGACACCAAAATTGGACCACGAGGCACCACGGTCCTAAAAAATGAAAAGTGCTCTGAGCATTATGGTTTTTTATGCATAAGAATATACTAGGGATCACGGGGCACCAAAACCTAAATGTCTTATTTTTGCACGAAATTGCACAATGGGCCGAAAATGCACCACGGGCACCAAAATTGGACCACGGGGTACCTCGGACCTCAAAACTGAAAAGTACTCCGAGCATTATGGTTTTTTATGCATAAGAATGGACCAGGGATCATGGGGCACCAAAACCCAAAAGTCTTAATTTCGCACGAAAATTTCACAAATGGCAAAAAATGCACCACTGGCACCAAAATTGGACCACGGGGCACCACGGACCTAAAAACTGAAAAATGGTCCAATCATTATGGGTTTTTATGCATAATAATGCACCAGGGATCACGGGGCACCAACACCCAAAAGCCTTATTTTCGCACAAAAATTGCACAATGGGCCGAAAATGCACTACGGGCACCAAAATTGGACCACGAGGCACCTCGGACCTGAAAACTGAAAAGTGCACTAAGCATTATGGTTTTTTATGCATAAGAAAGCACCAGGGATCACGGGGCACCAAAACCCAAAAGTCTTACTTTCGCACGAAAATTGCACAAATGGCCGAAAATGCACCACCGACACCAAAATTGGATTACGGGGCACCACAGACCTCAAAACTGAAAAGTGCTCCAAGCATTATGGTTTTTTATGCATAAGAATGCACCAGGGATCACGGGGCACCACAACCCAAAAGTCTTATTTTCGCACGAAAATATCACAACTGGCCGAAAATGCACCACCTGCACCAAAATTGGACCACTGGGCGCCACGGACCTCAAAACTGAAAAGTGCTCCAACAATTATGGTTTTTTATGCATAAGAATGAACCAGGGATCATGGGGATCCAAAACCCAAGAGTCTTATTTTCGCACAAAAATTGCACAAATGGCCGAAAATGTACCACCGGCACCAAAATTGGACCACGGGGCACCACGGACCTCAAAATTTAAAACTGCTCCAAGCATTATGGTTTTTTATGCATAAGAATGCTCTAGGGATCACAGGGTACAAAAACCCAAAAGTCTCATTTTTGCATGAAAATTGCACAATGGGCCGAAAATGCACCACGGGCACCAAAATTGGACCACGGGGCGCCTCGGACCTCAAAATTGAAAAGTGCTCAGAGCATTATGATTTTTTGTGCATAAGAAAGCACCATATGCATAAAAAACTATGATGCTTGGATCACTTTTCAGGTTGAGGTCCGTGGTGCCCCTTAGTCCAATTTTGGTGCCTGTGGTGCTTTTTTGGCACATGGTGCAATTTTCGTGCCAAAATAAGACTCTGGGGTTTCCGTGCCCTATGATATTTGGTGCATCTTGATGCATAAAAAGCCATAATGTTCTGAGCACTTTTAAATTTTGAGGTTCATGGTGCCCCATGGTCCACTTTTGGTGCCCGTGGTGCATTTTCGACCCATTGTGCAGTTTTCATGCAAAAGAAATACTTTTGGGTTTTTGTGCCCTGTGATCCCTGGTGCATTCTTATGCATAAAAATCCATAATGCTCGGAGCACTTTTCAGTTTTGAGATCTGTGGTGTCCAGCTGTTCAATTCTTGCGTCCCGTCGTGCATTTTTGGCCAATGGTGCAATTTTCGTGCCAAAATAAGACTTTTGGGTTTTGCTGCCCCATGATCCCTGGGGCATTGTTATCAATAAAAAACCATAATGCTTGGAGCACTTTTCAGTTTTGAGGTCTGTAGTTCCCCGTGGTCCAAATTTGGTGCCCGTGGTGCATTTTCGGCACATGGTGCAATTTTCGTGCCCAAATAAGACTTTTAGGTTTTGGTGCCCCGTGACCCCTGGTGCATTCTTATGGATAAAAAACCATAATGCTAGGAGCACTTTTCAATTTTGAGGTCCGTGGTGCCCCGTGGTCCAATTTTGGTGCCCGTGGTGCTTTTCTGCACATGGTGTAATTTTCCTGCCAAAATAAGAATATTGGGTTTTGGTGCCCCATGATCCTTGGTGCATCCTTATGCATAAAAACCTGTAATGCTCGGAGCACTTTTCAGTTTTGAGGTCCGTGGTGCCCCTTGGTCCAATTTTGGTGCCTATGGTGCATTTTTGGCACATGGTACAATTTTCGTGCCAAAATAAGACTTTGGCGTTTTGGTGCCCTGTGATCCTTGGTGCATCCTGATGTATAAAAAACCATAATGCTCTTAGAACTTTTCAATTTTGAGGTTGTTGGTGCCCCATCGTCAAATTTTGGTGCCCGTGGTGCATGTACGACCCATTGTGCAGTTTTCATGCAAAAATAAGTCTTTTGGGTTTTTGTGCCCCATGAACCCTGGTGCATTCTTATGCATAAGAAACCATAATGCTCGGAGCACTATTTAGTTTTTAGATCCGTGTTGTCCAGTGGTCCAATTTTTTTGCCCCGTGGTACATTTTTGGCCCATTGTGGAATTTTCGTGCCAAAATAAGACTTTTGGGTTTTGGTGCCCCGAGATCCCTGGTGCATTCTTATGCATAAAAAATCATAATGCTCGGAGCACTTTTCAGTTTTGAGGTTCGTGGTGCCCCGTGGTCCAATTTTGGTGCCCGTGGTGCATTTTCTGCCCATTGTGCAATTTTGATGCCAAAGTAAGACTTTTGGGTTTTGGTGACCTATGATTCTTGGTGCATCTTGATGCATAAAAAACCATAATGCTCAGAGCACTTTTCAGTTTTGAGGTCTATGGTGCCCCATGGGCCAATTTTAGTGCCCGTGGTGCATTTTCGGCACATGGTGCAATTTTTGTGCGAAAATAAGTCTTTTGTGTTTTGGTGCCCCGTGATCCCTGGTGCATTCTTATGCATAAAAAACCATAATGCTCAGAGCACTTCTCAGTTTTGAGGTTCGTGGTGTCCAGTGTTCCAATTTTGGTGCCCCGTGGTGCATTTTTGGCCAATGGTGTAATTTTCGTGCCAAATTAAGACTTTTGGGTTTTGGTGCCCTGTGATCCCTGGGGCATTCGTATGCATAAAAAACCATAAAGCTCATATCACATTTCAGTTTTGAGGTCCGTGGTGCCCCGTGGTCCAATTTTGGTACCCGTGGTACATTTCCTGCACATGTTTCAATTTTCGTGCCAACATAAGACTTTGGGGTTTTGGTGCGCTGTGATTCTTGGTGAATTCTGATGCATAAAAAATCATAATTCTCTAAGAACTTTTCAATTTTGATGTCTGTGATGCCCCGTGGTCAAATTTTGGTGCCTGTGCATTTTCTGCCCATTCTGCAATTTTCGTGCAAAAATAAGACTTTTAGATTTTTGTGCCCCGTAATCCCTGGTGCATTCTTATGTATAAAAAACCATAATGCTTGGATACTTTTTCAGTTTAGAGATCCATGGTGTCCAGCGGTCCAATTTTTGTGCCCCGTGGTGCATTTTTGGCCCATGGTGCAATTTTCGTGCCAAAATAAGACTTTTGGGTTTTGGTGGCCTGTGATTCTTGGTGCATCCTGATGCATAAAAAATAAAAATGCTTTGAGCACTTTTCAGTTTTGACGTTCGTGGTGCCCCGTGGTCCAATTTTGGTGCTCGTGGTGCATCTTCTGCCAATTGTGCAATTTTCGTGCCAAAATAAGACTTTTCGGTTTTGGTGACCTATGATTCTTGGTGCATCTTGATGCATAAAAAACCATAATGCTCGGAGGACTTTTCAGTTTTGAGGTCCGTGGTGCCCCGTGGTCCAATTTTAAAGCCCGTGGTGCATTTTCGGCACATGGTGCAATTTTTTTGCGAAAATAAGACTTTTGGGATTTGGTGCCCCGTGATTCCTGGTGCATTCTTATGCATAAAAAACCATAATGCTCAGAGCACTTCTCAGTTTTGAGGTTCGTGGTGTCCAGTGTTCCAATTTTGGTGCCCTATGGTGCATTTTTTGCCAATGGTCCAATTTTCGTGCCAAATTAAGACTTTTGGGTTTTGGTGCCTGGTGATCCCTGGGGCATTCGTACGCATAAAAAACCATAATGTTCATAGCACTTTTCAGTTTTGAGGTCTGTGGTGTCCAATGGTCCAATTTTGGTGCCCTGTGGTGCATTTTTGGCCTATGGTGCAATTTTGTGGCAAAATAAGACTTTTGGGTTTTGGTGCCCCATGATCCCTGGTGCATTCTTATGCATAAAAAACTACCATGCTTGGAGAACTTTTTAGTTTTGAGGTCCGTGGGGTCCAGTGGTCCAATTCTGGTTCCTCGTGGTGCATTTTTGGCCCATGGTGCAATTTTGTGCCAAAAAAAGACTTTTGGGTTTTGGTGCCCCGTGATCTTTGGGGAATTCTTTTGAAAAAAAAACCATAATGCTCGGAGCACTTTTTAGTTTGGAGGTCCGTGGTGCCCCGCGGTCCAATTTTGGTGCCCATGCTGCATTTTCGGCACCTGGTGCAATTATCGTGCCAAAATAAGAATATTAGGCTTTGGTGCCTCGTGATCATTGGTGCATCCTTATGCATAAAAAACCATAATGCTCAGAGCACTGTTCAGTTTTGAGGTTCGTGGTGCCCCTTGGTCCAATTTTGGTGCCTCTGGTGCATTTTTGGCACATGGTACAATTTTCGTGCCAAAATAAGACTTTGGGGTTTTGGTGCCATGTGATCCTTGATGCATCTTGATGAATAAAAAACCATAATGCTCTGAGCACTTTTCAATTTTTAGGTTCATGGTGCCCCGTCGTCCAATTTTGGTGCCTGTGGTGCATGTTCGTCCCATTGTGCAGTTTTCATGCAAAAATAAGACTTTTGGGATTTTGTGCCCCATGATCCCTGGTGCATTCTTATGCATAAAAAACCATAATGCTTGGAGCACTTTTTAGTTTTGAGATCCGTGGTGTCCAGCGGTCCAATTTTTGTGCCCCGGGGTGCATTTTTGGCCGATTGGGGAATTTTTGTGCCAAAATAATACTTTTGGGTTTTGGTGCCCCGTGATCCCTAGGGCATTCTTATGAATAAAAAACCATAATGCTCGGAGCATTTTTCAGTTTTGAGGTCCGTGGTGCCCCGTGGTCCAATTTTTCTGCATGTGGGGCATTTTTGGCACATGGTGCAATTTACGTTCCAAAATAAGACTTTTAGGTTTTGGTGCCCCGTGATCCCTGGGGCATTCTTATGCATAAAAAACCATAATGCTCGGAGCACTTTTCAGTTTCGAGGTCCGTAGTGCCCCGTGGTCCAAATTTGGTGCTCGTGGTGCATTGTTGGCACATGGTGCAATTTTCGTGCCAAAATAAGACTTTTACGTTTTGGTTCCCTGTGATTCTTGGTGAGTTCTAATGCATAAAAAACCATAATGCTCTTTGCACTTTTCAGTTTTGAGGCCCGTGGTGCCACGTGGTCAAATTTTGGTGCCTGTGGTGCATTTTCTTCCCATTGTGCAATTTTTGTGTAAACATAAGACTTTTAGGTTTTTGTGCCCCGTGATCCCTGGTGCATTCTTTTGCATAAAAAACCATAATGCTCGGAGCACTTTTCAGTTTAGAGATCCATGGTATCCAGCGGTCCAATTTTTGTGCCCCGTGGTGCATTTTTTGTCCATGGTGCAATTTTATGCCAAAATAAGACTTTTGGATTTTGGTGCCCCGTGATCCCTGGGGCATTCTTATGAATAAAAAACCATAATGCTCAGAGCATTTTTCAGTTTTGAGTTCCATGGTGCCCCGTGGTCCAATTTTTCTGCCTGCGGGGCATTTTTGGCACATGGTGCAATTTACGTTCCAAAATAAGACTTTTGGGTTTTGGTGCCCCGTGATCCCTGGGGAATTCTTATGCATAAAAAACCATAATGCTCGGAGCACTTTTCAGTTTTGAGGTCCGTAGTGCCCCGTGGTCCAAATTTGGTGCTCGTGGTGCATTGTTGGCCAATGGTGCAATTTTCGTGCCAAAATAAGACTTTTGGGTTTTGGTGCCCCGTGATCTTTGGGGAATTCTTTTGCAAAAAACACCATAATGCTCGGAGCACTTTTTAGTTTGGAGGTCCGTGGCGCCCCGCGATCCAATTTTGGTGCCCATGCTGCATTTTCGGCACATGGTGCAATTATCGTGCCAAAATAAGAATATTGGGCTTTGGTGCCCCTTGATCATTGGTGCATCCTTATGCATAAAAAACCATAATGCTCAGAGCACTGTTCAGTTTTGAGGTCCGTGGTGCCCCTTGGTCCAATTTTGGTGCCTCTGGTGCATTTTTGGCACATGGTACAATTTTCGTGCCAAAATAAGACTTTGGGGTTTTGGTGCCATGTGATCCTTGGAGCATCCTGATGAATAAAAAACCATAATGCTCTGAGCACTTTTCAATTTTTAGGTTCATGGTGCCCCGTCGTCCAATTTTGGTGCATGTGGTGCATGTTCGTCCCATTGTGCAGTTTTAATGCAAAAATAAGACTTTTGGGATTTTGTGCCCTATGATCCCTGGTGCATTCTTATGCATAAAAAAGCATAATGCTTGGAGCACTTTTCAGTTTTGAGATCCATGGTGTCCAGCGGTCCAATTTTTGTGCCCCGTGGTGCATTTTTGGCCGATTGGGGAACTTTCATGCCAAAATAAGACTTTTGGGTTTTGGTGCCCTGTGATCCCTAGGGCATTCTTATGAATAAAAAACCATAATTCTCGGAGCATTTTTCAGTTTTGAGGTCCGTGGTGCCCCGTGGTCCAATTTTTCTGCTTGTGGGGCATTTTTGGCACATGGTGCAATTTACGTTCCAAAATAAGACTTTTAGGTTTTGGTGCCCCGTGATCCCTGGGGCATTCTTATGCATACAAAACCATAATGCTCGGAGCACTTTTCAGTTTTGAGGTTCGTAGTGCCCCGTGGTCCAAATTTGGTGCTCGTGGTGCATTGTTGGCCCATGGTGCAATTTTCGTGCCAAAATAAGACTTTTGGGTTTTGGTGCCCCGTGATCTTTGGGGAATTCTTTTGAAAAAAACAACCGTAATGCTCGGAGCACTTTTTAGTTTGGAGGTCCGTGGCTCCCCGCGATCCAATTTTGGTGCCCATGCTGCATTTTCGGCACATGGTGCAATTATCGTGCCAAAATAAGAATATTGGGCTTTGGTGCCCCGTGATCATTAGTGCATCCTTATGCATAAAAAACCATAATGCTCAGAGCACTGTTCAGTTTTGAGGTCCGTGGTGCCCCTTGGTCCAATTTTGGTGCCTCTGGTGCATTTTTGGCACATGGTACAATTTTCGTGACAAAATAAGACTTTGGGGTTTTGGTGCCATGTGATCCTTGGTGCATCCTGATGAATAAAAAACCATAATGCTCTGAGCACTTTTCAATTTTTAGGTAAACCATATTGGTCTGAGTACTTTTCATTTTTTAGGTTCATGGTGCCCCGTCGTCCAATTTTGGTGCCTGTGGTGCATGTCCGTCCCATTGTGCAGTTTTCATGCAAAAATAATACTTTTGGGTTTTTGTGCCCCATGATCCCTGGTGCATTCTTATGCATAAAAAAGTATAATGCTTGGAGCACTTTTCAGTTTTCAGATCCGTCGTGTCCAGCGGTCCAATTTTTGTGCCCCGTGGTGCATTTTTGGCCGATTGGGGATTTTTCGTGCCAAAATAAGACTTTTGGGTTTTTGTGCCCCGTGATCCCTAGGGCATTCCTATGAATAAAAAACCATAATGCTCGGAGCATTTTTCAGTTTTGAGGTTCGTGGTGCCCCGTGGTCCAATTTTTCTGCCTGTGGGGCATTTTTGGCACATGGTGCAACTTACGTTCCAAAATAAGACTTTTAGGTTTTGGTGCCCCGTGATCCCTGGGGCATTCTTATGCATAAAAAACCATAATGCTCGGAGCACTTTTCAGTTTTGAGGTCCGTAGTGCCCCGTGGTCCAAATTTGGTGCTCGTGGTGCATTGTTGGCACATGGTGCAATTGTCGTGCCAAAATAAGACTTTTACGTTTTGGTGCCCTGTGATTCTTGGTGAGTTCTAATGCATAAAAAACCATAATGCTCTTTGCACTTTTCAGTTTTGAGGCCCGTGGTGCCACGTGGTCAAATTTTGGTGCCTGTGGTGCATTTTCTTCCCATTGTGCAATTTTTGTGTAAAAATAAGACTTTTAGGTTTTTGTGCCCCGTGATCCCTGGTGCATTCTTTTGCATAAAAAACCATAATACTCGGAGCACTTTTTAGTTTAGAGATCCATGGTGTCCAGCGGTCCAATTTTTGTGCCCCGTGGTGCATTTTTTGCCCATGGTGCAATTTTATGCCAAAATAAGACTTTTGGATTTTGGTGCCCCGTGATCCCTGGGGAATTCTTATGAATAAAAAACCATAATGCTCAGAGCATTTTTCAGTTTTGAGTTCCATGGTGCCCCGTGGTCCAATTTTTCTGCCTGCGGGGCATTTTTGGCACATGGTGCAATTTACGTTCCAAAATAAGACTTTTGGGTTTTGGTTCCCCGTGATCCCTGGGGCATTCTTATGCATAAAAAACCATAATGCTCAGAGCACTTTTTAGTTTTGAGGTCCGTAGTGCCCCATGGTCCAATTTTGGTGCCCATCGTTTATTTTGGCACATCTTGCAATTTTCGTGCGAAAAATAAGACTTTTGGGTTTTGGTGCCCCGTGATCCCTGGTGCACTCTTATGCATAAAAAACCATAATCTCGGAGCACTTTTCAGTTTTGAGGTCTGTGGTACCCCGTTGTTAAATTTTGGTGCCAGTAGTGCATTTTCGGCACATGGTGCAATTTTTTTTGCCAAAATAAGATTTTGGGTTTTGGTGCCCTGTGATTCTTGGTGCATCCTGATGCATAAAACACCAAAATGCTCTGAGCACTTTTCAGTTTTGAGGTTCGTGGTGCCCTGTGGTCCAGTTTTGGTGCCTGTGGTGCAATTTCTGCCCATTGTGCAATTTTCTTGCCAAAATAAGACTTTTGGGTTTTGGCGACCTATGATTCTTGGTGCATCTTGATGCATAAAAAACCATAATGCTAGGAGCACTTTTCAGTTTTGAGGTTCGTGGTGCCCGTTGTCCAATTTTAGTGCCCGTGGTGCAATATTCTTGCGAAAATAAGACTTTTGGGTTTTGGTACCCCGTGATCCCTGGTGCATTCTTATGCATAAAAAACCATAATGCTCGGAGCACTTTTTAGTTTAGAGATCCGTGGTGTCCAGCGGTCCAATTTTTGTGCCCCGTGGTGTAATTTTCGTGCCAAAATAAGACTTTTTGGTTTTGGTGCCCCGTGATCCCTGAGGCATTCTTATGAATACAAAACAATAATGCTCGGAGCACTTTTCAGTTTTGAGGTCTGTAGTGCCCCGTCGTCCAATTTTGGAGCCCGTGGTGCATTTCCTGCACATGGTGCAATTTTCGTGCCAAAATAAGACTTTTGGGTTTTGGTTCCCCGTGATCCTTGGTGCATCCTTATGCATAAAAAACCATAATGTTATGAGCACTTTTCAGTTTTTAGGTCCATGGTGTCCAGTGGTCCAATTTTGCTGCCACGTGGAGCTTTTTTGGCTTGGAATCAATCAAGAAGGGATCTTGATTCCTTTCTTCATTTCCTCCTTGCTTGAAACATTGCTTTCTTGGTCAAAAAGAAACAAGTCAATTGAGCTTCTTGACTTCCTCTTTCTTGGTTGCTTGTTCTTGACTACTTTCTTGAATCAAGATCGCAAACAAGAAAACATCTTGATTGTGCCCGTGGTTGCGATTGACCAAGGTAGAACTCAAGAAAGAACAAAGAGGACAAGAAACGGCCATGAGACAAAGAAACAAAGAAGAAACATGGCTTGCAATCAATGAAGAAGGGATCTTGATTGCTTTCTTCATTTCCTCATTGCTTTCTTGCTTGAAACATTGGTTTCCTGGTCAACAAAAAAGAAGTCAACTGAGCCTCTTAACTTATTCTTTTTTGGTCGCTTGTTCTTGATCGCTTACTTGAATCAAGATCACAATCAAGAAAGCTTCTTGAATGCACCCTTGGTTACGACTAACCAAGGTAGAACTCAAGAAAGACCAAAGAGGACAAGAAACGGCCATGAGAGAAAGAAACAAAGAAGAAACATGGCTTGGAATCAATGAAGAAGGGATCTTGATTGCTTTCTTCATTTCCTCATTGCTTTCTTGCTTGAAACATTGGTTTCCTGCTCAACAAGAAAGAAGTCAACTGAGCCTCTTAACTTATTCTTTTTTGGTCGCTTGTTCTTGATCGCTTACTTGAATCAAGATCACAATCAAGAAAGCGTCTTGAATGCGCCCTTGGTTACGATTAACCAAGGTAGAACTCAAGAAAGACCAAAGAGGACAAGAAACGACTATGAGAGAAAGAAACAAAGAAGAAACACCGCTTGGAATCAATCGAGAAGGGATCTTGATTCCTTTCTTCATTTCCTCCTTGCTTTCTTGCTTGAAACATTGCTTTCTTGGTCAACAAGAAAGCAGTCAACTAAGCTTCTTGACTTCTTTCTTGGTCGCTTGTTCTTAACTGCTTTCTTGAATCAAGATCGCAATGAAGAAAGCATCTTGATTATGCCTATGGTTGCGATTGACAAAGGTAGAACTCAAGAAAGAACAAAGTGGACAAGAAACGACCATGGGAGAAAGAAACAAAGAAGAAACACCGCTTGGAATTAATCGAGAAGGGATCTTAATTCCAATCTTCATTTCCTCCTTGCTTTCTTGCTTGAAACATTGCTTTCTTGGCTAACAAGAAATAAGTCAACTGAGCTTCTTGACTTCTTCTTTCTTGGTCGCTTGTTCTTGACTGCTTTCTTGAATCAAGATCGCAATCAAGAAAGCATCTTCATTGGGCCCGTGGTTGCGATTGACTAAGGTAGAACTCAAGAAAGAACAAAGAGTACAACAAACGACCATGAGAGAAAGAAACAAAGAAGAAACAGGGCTTGGAATCAATCAAGAAGGGATCTTGATTCCTTTTTTCATTTCCTCCTTACTTTCTTGCTTGAAACATTGCTTTCTTGGTCAATAAGAAAGAAGTCAACTGAGCTTGTTGACTACGTCTTTCTTGGTTGCTTTTTCTTGACTGCTTTCTTGAATCAAGATCGTAATCAAGAAAGCATCTTGATTGTGCTCGTGGTTGTAATTGACCAAGGTAGAGCTCAAGAAAGAACAAAGAGGACAAGAAATGACCATGAGTGAAAGAAACAATGAAGAAACAGGGCTTGGAATGAATCAAGAAGGGATCTTGATTCCTTTCTTCATCTCCTCCTTGCATTCTTGCTTGAAACAGTGCTTTCTTGGTCAACAAGAAAGAAGTCAGCTAAGCTTCTTGACTTCTTCTTTCTTGGTCGCCTGTTCTTGATTGCTTTCTTGAATAAAGATCGCAATAAAGAAAGCATCTTGATTGCGCCCGTGGTTGCGATTGGCCAAAGTGAAACTCAAGAAAGAACAAAGAGGACAAGAAATGACCATGGGAGAAAGAAACCAAGAAGAAATAGGGATTGGAATCAATCAAGAAGTGATCTTGATTCCTTTCTTCATTTCCTCCTTGCTTTCTTGCTTGAAACATTGCTTTCTTGGTTAATAAGAAAGAAATCAACTAAGCTTCTTGACTTCTTCTTTCTTGGTTACTCATTCTTGACTGCTTTCTTGAATCAAGATCGCAATCAAGAAAGCATCTTCATTGCGCCCATGGTTGCGATTGACCAAGGTAGAACTCAAGAAAGAACAAAGAGGACAAGAAACGACCATGAGAGAGAGAAACAATAAAGAAACACGGCTTGGAATCAATCGAGAAGGGATCTTGATACCATTCTTTATTTGCTTCTTGCTTTCCTGCTTGAAACATTGCTTTCTTGGCCAACAAGAAATAAGTCAACTGAGCATTTTGACTTCTTCTTTCTTGGTCGCTTGTTCTTGACTACTTTCTTGAATCAAGATCACAATCAAGAAAGCATTTTGATTGGGCCCGTGGTTGCGATTGGCCAAGGTAGAACTCAAGAAAGAACAAAGAGGAAAAGAAATGACCATGAGAGAAAGAAAAAAGAAGAAACCAGGCTTGGAATCAATCCAGAAGGGATCTTTATTCCTTTCTTCATTTCCTCCTTGCTTTCTTGCTTGAAACATTGCTTTCTTGGTCAACAAGAAAGAAGTCAACTGAGCTTCTTGACTTCTTCTTTCTTGGTCGCTTGTTCTTGACTGCTTTCCTGTATCAAGATCGCAATCAAGAAAGCGTCTTGATTTCGCCCGTGGTTGCAATTGACCAAGGTAGAGCTCAAGAAAGAACAAAGAAGACAAGAAATGACCATGAGAGAAAGAAACAAAGAAGAAATAGGGCTTGGAATCAATCAATAAGGAATCTTGATTCCTTTCTTCATTTCCTCCTTGCTTTCTTGCTTGAAACATTGGTTTCTTGCTCAACAAGAAAGAAATCAACTGAGCTTCTTGACTTCTTCTTTCTTGGTCGCTTGTTCTTGACTGCTTTCTTGAATCAAGATCGCAATCAAGAAAGCATCTTGATTGTGCCCTTGGTTACGATTAACCAAGGTAGAGCTCAAGAAAGAACAAAGCGAACAAGAAACAGCCATGAGAGAAAGAAACAAAGAAAAAACACGGTTAGGAATCTATCAAGAAGGGATCTTGATTCCTTTCTTCATTTCCTCCTTGCTTTCTTTCTTGAAACATTGGTTTCTTGGTCAACAAGAAAGAAGTCAACTGAGCTTTTTGACTTCTTCTTTCTTCTTTGCTTGTTCTTGACTGCTTTCTTGAATCAAGATCGTAATCAAGAAAGCATCTTGATTGCGCCCGTGGTTTCCATTAACCAAGGTAGAACTCAAGAAAGAAGAAAGAGGACAAGAAACGACTATGAGAGAAAGAAACAAAGAAGAAATATGGCTTGTAACCAACAGAGAAGGGATCTTGATTGCTTTCTTCATTTCCTCCTTGCTTTCTTTCTTGAAACATTGCTTTATTGGTCAACAAGAAAGAAGACAACTGAGCTTCTTGCCTTCTTCTTTCTTGGTCACTTGTTCTTGACTGCTTTCCTGAATCAAGATCGTAATCAAGAAAGCATCTTGATTGGGCCCGTGGTTGCGATTGACCAAGGTAGAACTCAAGAAAGAACAAAGACGACAAGAAACGACCATGAGAGAAAGAAACAGAGAAGAAGCAGGGCTTGGAATCAATCAAGAAGGGATCTTGATTCCTTTCTCCATTTCCTCCTTGCTTTCTTGCTTGAAAAATTGCTTTCTTGGTCAATAAGAAAGAAGTCAACTGAGCTTCTTGACTACTTCTTTCTTGGTTTCTTTTTCTTGACTTCTTTCTTGAATCAAGATCGCAATCAAGAAAGTATCTTGATTACGCCCGTGGTTGCGATTGACCAAAGTAGAACTCAAGAAAGGAAAAAAAGGACAAGAAACGAAAATGAGAGAAAGAAACAATGAAGAAACACGGCTTGGAATCAATCAAGAAGGGATCTTGATTCCTTTCTTCATTTCCTCCTTGCATTCTTGCTTGAAACATTGTTTTCTGGGTCAACAAGATAGAAGTCAATTGAGCTTCTTAACTTATTCTTTTTTGGTCGCTTGTTCTTGACAACTTTCTTGAATCAAGATCACAATTAAGAAAGCATCTTGATTGCGCCCTTGGTTACGATTGACCAAGGTAGAACTCAAGAAAGACCAAAGAGGACAAGAAACGACCATGAGAGAAAGAAACAAAGAAGAAACATGGCTTGGAATCAATCGAGAAGGGACCTTGATTCCTTTCCTCATTTCCTCCTTGCTTTCTTGCTTGAAACATTGCTTTCTCGGTCAACAAGAAATAAGTCAACTGAGCTTCTTGACTTCTTCTTTCTTGGTCGCTTATTCTTGACTGCTTTCCTGAATCAAGATCGCAATCAAGAAAGCATCTTGACTGTGCCCGTGATTGCGATTGACCAAGGTAGAACTCAAGATAGAACAAAGAGGACAAGAAACGACCATCCTAGAAAGAAACAAAGAAGAAACACGGCTTGGAATCAATCAAGAATGGATCTTGATTCCTTTCTTCATTTCCTCATTGCTTTCTTGCTTGAAACATTGGTTTCCTAGTCAATAAGAAAGAAGTCAACTGAGCCTCTTGACTTCTTATTTCTTGGTTGTTTGTTCTTGACTACTTTCTTGTTTCAAGAACGCAATCAAGAAAGCATCTCGATTGCGCACGTGGTTGCGATTGACCATGGTAGAACTCAAGAAAGAACAAAGAGGACGAGAAATGACCATGAGAGAAAGAAACAAAGAAGAAACACGGCTTGGAAACAATGAAGAAGGGATCTTGATTGCTTTCTTCATTTCCTCATTGCTTTATTGCTTGAAACATTGTTTTCTTGGTCAAGAAGAAAGAAGTCAACTGAGCTTCTTAACTTATTCTTTCTTGGTCGCTTGTTCTTGACTACTTTCTTGAATCAAGATCGCAATCAAGAAGGCATCTTGATTGCGCCCTTTTTTATGATTGACCAAGGTAGAACTGAAAAAAAGACTAAAGAGTACAAGAAACGACCATGAGAGAAAGAAACAAAGAAGAAACATGGCTAGGAATCAATCGAGAAGGGATCTTGATTTCTTTCTTCATTTCCTCCTTGCTTTCTTGATTGAAACATTGCTTACTTCGTGAATAAGAAAGAAGTCAACTAAGCTTCTTGACTTCTTTTTTCTTGGTCGCCTATTCTTGACTACTTTCTTGAATCAAGATCGCAACCAAGAAAGCATCTTGATTGCGCCTGTGGTTGCGATTGACCAAGGTAGAACTCAAGAAAGAACAAAGAGGACAAAAATGACCATGAGAGAAAGAAATAAAGAAGAAACATGGCTTGTAATCAATCAAGAAGTGATCTTGATTACTTTCTTCATTTCCTCCTTGCTTTCTTTCTTGAAACATTGCTTTCTTGGTCCACAAGAAAGTAGTCAACTGAGCTTCATAACTTATTCTTTCTTGGTCGCTTGTTCTTGACTGCTTTCTTGAATCAAGATTGCAATCAAGAAACCATCTTGATTGTGCCCGTGGTTACGATTAACTAAGGTAGAACCCAAGAAACACCAAAGAGGACAAGAAACGACTATGAGAGAAAGAAACAAAGAATAAACACGGCTTTTTATGCATAAAACACCTCAATACCTAAAAATGCTCTGAGCATTATGGTTTTTTATGCATAATAATGCTTCGGGTATCACAGGGCACCAAAATGCAAAAGTCTTACTTTCACACGAAAATTGCAAAATGGGCCGAAAATGCACCACGCGCACCAAAATTGGACCAAGGGGCACCTCCGACCTCAAAACTGAAAAGTGCTCCAAGCATTATGGTTTTTTATGCATAAGAATGCACCAGGCATCACGGGGCACCAAAACCCAAAAGTCTTATTTTCGCATGAAAATATTACAAATGGCCGAAAATGCACCACCGACACCAAAATTGGACCACGGGGCACGTCGGACCATAAAACTGAAAATTTCTCCAAGCATTATGATTTTTTATGCATAAGAATGCACTAGGGATCACGGGGCACCAAAATCCAAAAGTCTTATTTTCTCACGAAAATTGCAGAATGGGCCGAAAATGCACCATGGGCACCAAAATTGGACCGCGAGGCACGTCGGACCTCAAAACTGAAAAGTGCTCCGAGCATTATTGTTTTTTATGCATAAGAATGCAGCAGGGAACATGGGGCACCAAAATCCTAAAGTCTTATTTTCGCACGAAAATTGCACAATGGGCCGAAAATGCACCACGGGCACCAAAAGTGGACCACGGGGAACCTCGGACCTCAAAACTGAAAAGTGCTCCGTGCATTATGGTTTTTTTATAAATAAGAATGCAGCAGGGATCAAGGGGCAACAAAACCCAAAAGTCTTATTTTCGCACAAAAATTCCACAAAATGGCCGAAAATGCACCACCGTCATCAAAATTGCACCACGGGGCACCTCGAACCTCAAAACTGAAAAGTTCTCTGAGCATTATTATTTTTTATGCATAAGAATAAGAATGCACCAGGGATCATGGGGCACCTAAATCCAAAGGTCTTATTTTCTCACGAAAATAGCAAAATGGGCCGAAAATGCACCACGGTCACCAAAATTGGACCGCGGGGCACGTCGGATCTCAAAACTGAAAAGTGATCCGAGCATTATGGTTTTTTATGCGTAAGAATGCGCCAGGGATCACGGGGCACTAAAACCCAAAAGCCTTATTTTTGCACGAAGATTGCACAACGGGTCGAAATTGCACCACGAACATTAAAATTGGACCAAGGGGCACCTCAGACCTCAAAACTGAAAAGTGCTCCGAGCATGATGGTTTTTTATGCATAAGAATGCAACAAGGATCACGGGGCAGCAAAACCCAAAAGTCTTATTTTTGCATGAAAATTGCACAAATGGCCGAAAATGCACCACCGGCACTAAAATTGGACCACGGGGCACCTCAGACCTCAAAGCTGAAAAGTTCTCTGAGCATTACGATTTTTTATGCATAATAATGCACAAGGGACCACGAGGCACCAAAATCCAAAAGTCTTATTTTCGCACTAAAATTGCACAATGGGCCGAAAAGGCACCACGGGCACCAAAATTGGACCATGGGGCACGTCGGACCTCAAAACTAAAAAGTGCTTCGAGCATTATGATTTTTTATGCGTAAGAATGCACCAGAGATCACGGGGCACCAAAACCAAAAAGTCTTTTTTTGGCATGAAAATTGCACAAATGGTGGGAAATGCACCACCGAGACCAAAATTGGACCACGGGGCACCACGAACCTCAAAACTGAAAAGAGTTGCGAGCATTATTGTTTTTTATGCATAAGAATGCACCCAGGATCATGGGGAACCAAAACCCAAAAGTCTTATTTTTCGCATGAAAATTGTACAATGGGCCGAAAATGCACCACGGGCACCAAAAGTGGACCACGGGGAACCTCGGACCTCAAAACTGAAAAGTGCTCTATGAATTATGGTTTTTTATGGATAAGAATGCTCCAGGGATCAAGGGGCAACAAAACCCAAAAGTCTTATTTTCGCATGAAAATTGTACAAATGGCCGAAAATGTACCACAGACACCAAAATTGGTCCATGGGGCACCTCGGACCTAAAAACTGAAAAGTGCTCTGAGAAATATGGTTTTTTATGCATAAGAATGCCCCAGGGATCACGGGGCACCAAAACCCAAAAGTCTTATTTTCGTACGAAATTTGCACAAATGGCCGAAAATGCATGACCGGCACCAGAATTGGACCACGGGGAAGCATGGACCTCAAAAGTGAAAAGTTCTCTAGGCATTATTGTTCTTTATGCATGAGAATGCACCAGGGATCACGGGGCACCAAAACCCAAAATTCTTACTTTCGCACAAAAATTGCACAAATGGCCAAAAAATGCACCACCGGCACCAAAATTGGACCACGGGGCACCTCGGACCTCAAAACTGAAAAGTTCTCCGAGCATTATGGTTTCTTATGAATAAGAATGCACCAGGGATCACGGGGAACCAAAATCCAAAAGTCTTATTTTCTCACACGAAAATTGCAGAATTGGCCTAAAATGCACCACAGGCGCCAAAAATGGACCGCGGGGCACGTCGGACCTCAAAACTGAAAAGTGCTCCGAGCATTATGGTTTTTTATGCGTAAGAATGCACCAGGGATCACGGGGCACCAAAATCAAAAAGTCTTTTTTTGGCATGAAAATTGCACAAATGGCGGGAAATGCACCACCGAGACCAAAATTGGACCACGGGGCACCATGAAACTCAAAACTCAATAGAGTTTTGTGCATTATGGTTTTTTAAGCATAAGAATGCACCAGGGATCACAGGGCACCAAAATCCAAAAGTCTTATTTTCTCACGAAAATTACAGAATTGGCCGAAATTGCACCACGGGCACCAAAATTGGACTGTGGGGCACGTTGGACCTCAAAACTGAAAAGTGCTCCGAGCATTATGGTTTTTTTATGCGTAAGAATGCACCAGGGATCACGGGGCACCTAAACCCAAAAGTTATTTTCGCATGAAAATTGTACAAATGGCGAGAAATGCACCACCGAGACCAAAATTGGACCACGGGACACCACGAACCTCAAAACTTAAAAGAGTTCCGAGAATTATGGTTTTTTATGCATAAGAATGCACCAGGGATCACGGGGTACCAAAACCCAAAAGTCTTCTTTTCGTACCAAAATTGCACAATGGGCCGAAAATGCACCACGGGCACCAAAATTGGACCAGGGGGCACCTCAGAACTTAAAACTGAAAAGTGCTGCGAGCATTATGGTTTTTTATGCATGAGAATGTACCAGGGATCATGGGGCACCAAAACCCAAAAGTCTTATTTTCGTATGAAAATTGCACAAATGGTTGAAAATGTACCATGGGTACAAAGATTGGACCACGGGGCACCTCGGACCACAAAACTGAAAGGTGCTCTGAGCATTCTAGTTTTTTATGCATAAGAATGCACCAAAGATCACAGGGCACCAAAACCCAAAAGACTTATTTTCGCACGAAAATTGCACAACGTGCTGAAAATGCACCACGGGCACCAAAATTGGACACAGGGGCACGTCGGACCTCAAAACTGAAAATTGCTACGAGCATGATGGTTTTTTATGCGTAAGAATGCACCAGGGATCATGGGGCACCAAAATCCAAAAGTCTTACTATTGCATGAAAATTGCACAAATGGCAAAAAATGCACCACCGACACCAGAATTGAACCACGGGGCACCACGGACCTCAAAGCTGAAATGAGTTTCGAGAATTATTGTTTTTTATGCATAAGAATGCACCAGGGATCACGGGCCACCAGAACCCAAAAGTCTTCTTTTCGCACCAAAATTGCACAATGGGCAAAAAATGCACCATCGGCACCAAAATTGGACCACGGGGCACCTCGGACCTCAAAACTGGAAAGTTCTCCAAGCATTATGATTTTGTATGCATAAGAATGCCCCAGGGATCACGGGGCACCAAAACCCAAAATTCTGATTTTCGCACTCAAATTGCACAAATGGCCAAAAATGCACCACCAGCAACAAAATTGGACGACGGGGCACCTCGGACCTCAAAACTGAAAAGAGTTCTGAGCATTATGGTTTTTTGTGAATAAGAATGCACCAGGGATCACGGGCACCAAAACCCAAAAGTCTTATTTTCGTACGAAAATTGCACAATGGGCCGAAAATGCACCACAAGCACCAAAATTTAACCACGGGGCACCACGAAACTCAAAACTGAAATGTGCTTCGAGCATTATGCTTTTTTATGCATAAGAATGCACCAGGAATCACGGGGCACCAAAATTCAAAAGTCTTATTTTCGCATGAAAATTGCACAAATGGCCGAAAATGCACCACCGACACCAAAATTGGACCACGGGGCACCACGGACTTCAAAACTGAAAAGAGTTCTGAGCATTATGGTTTTTTGTGCATAAGAATGCACCAGGAATCACGGGGCACCAAAACCCAAAAGTCTTATTTTCGTACGAAAATTGCTCAATGGGCCGAAAATGCACCACAAGCACCAAAATTTAACCACGGGGCACCACGGACCTCAAAACTGAAATGTGCTCCGAGCATTATGCTTTTTTATGCATAAGAATGCACCAGGAATCACGGGGCACCAAAATTCAAAAGTCTTATTTTCGCATGAAAATTGCACAAATGGCCGAAAATGCACCACCGACACCAAAATTGGACCACAGGGCACCACGGACTTCAAAACTGAAAAGAGTTTTGAGCATTATGGTTTTTTGCGCATAAGAATGCACCAGGGATCACGGGGCACCAAAACCCAAAAGTCTTCTTTTCGTTCGAAATTTAAACAATGGGCCGAAAATGCACCACGAGCACCAAAATTAGACAACCGCGCCCCACGAACCTCAAAATTGAAAACTACTCCGAGCATTATGGTTTTTTAAGCATAAGAATGCACCAGGGATCATGGGGCACCAAAACCCAAAAGTCTTATTTTCGTACGAAAATTGCACAATGAGCCGAAAATGCACCACCAGCACCAAAATTTAACCACAAGGCTCCACGGACCTCAAAACTGAAAAGAGTTTCGAGCATTATGGTTTTTTATGCATAAGAATGCACCAAGGATCACGGGGCACCAAAATCCAAAAGTCTTATTTTGGCACCAAAATTGCACAATGGGCAGCAAATGCACCACGAGCACCAAAATTGGACCACGGGGCACATCGGACCTCAAAACAGAAAAGTGCCCCAAGCATTATGGTGTTTTATGCATAAGAATGCACCAGGGGTCACGGGACACCAAAATCCTAAAGTCTTATTTTCGCACCAAAATTGCACAACGGGTATCAAATGCACCACGGGCACCAAAATTGGACCACGGGGCACATCGGACATCAAAACTGAAAAGTGCTCTGAGCATTATGGTTTTTTATGCATAAGAATGCAATAGGGCTCACGGGGCACCAAAACCCAAAAGTCTTATTTTCGCACAAAAATTGCACAAATGGCCGAAAATGTGCCACCGGAACCAAAATTGGACCACGGGGCACCTCGGACCTCAAAACTGAAAAGTTCTCTGAGCATTATGGTTTTTTATGCATAAGAATGCACAAGGGATCACGGGGCACCGAAACCCAAAAGTCTTATGCCTGCACAAAATTGCACAAATGGCCGAAAATGCACCACCGACACCAAAATTGGACCACGGGGAGCCATGTACCTCAAAACTGAAAACAGTTCTGAGCATTATGGTTTTTTATGCCTAAGAATGCACCAGGGATCACAGGGCACAAAAACCCAAAAGTCTTATTTTCGCACGAAAATTGCACAAATGGCCAAAAATGCACCACCGACACCAAAATGGGAGCAGTGGGCACCACGAACCTCAAAACTAAAAAGAGTTCCAAGCATTATTGTTTTTTATGCATAAGAATGCACCGGGGATCAGGGGGCACCAAAACCCAAAAGTCTTATTTTTGCATGAAAATTGCATAAATGGCCGAAAATACACCACCGGCACCAAAATTGGACCACGGGGTACCACGGACCTCAAAACTGAAAAGTGCTCCAAGCATTATGGTTTTTTATGCATAAGAATGCACCAGGGATCACGGGGCACCAAAACCCAAATGTCTTATTTTCACAAGAAAATTGCATAATGGGCCGAAAATGCAGCACGGGCCCCAAAATTGGACCACGAGGCACCACAGACCTCAAAACTGAAAAGTGCTTCGAGCATTATGGTTTTTTATGCATAAGAATGCACTAGGGATCATGGGGCACCAAAACCGAAAAGTCTTATTTTGGGGCAAAAATTTCACGGTGGGCCAAAAATGCACCACGGGCACCAAAATTGCACCACGAGGCCCCACGGACCTAAAATTCGAAAAGTGTTCCGAGCATTTTGGTTTTTTATGCATAAGAATGCACCAGGGATCATGTGGCACCAAAAACCCAAAAGTCTTATTTTGGGACGAAAATTGCACAAATGGCCGAAATGCACCACCAGCACCAAAAGTGGACCACGGTACACCACGGACCTAAAAACTGAAAAGTGCTCCGAGCATTATGGTGTTTTATGCATAAGAATGCACTAGGGATCACAGGGCACCAAAACCCAAAAGTCTTATTTTGGCCTGAAATTTGCATTATGAGCCAATATGCACCATGGGCTCCAAAATTGGACCACGGGGCACCACAGACCTAAAATCTGAAAAGTGCTCCAAGCATTATGGTTTTTTATCCATAAGAATGCATCAGGGAACATGAGGCATCAAAATCCAAATGTCTTATTTTCACAAGAAAATTGCATAATGGGCCGAAAATGCAGCATGGGCCCCAAAATTGGACCACTAGGCACCACGAACCTCAAAACTGAAAAGTGCTCTAAGCATTAAGGTTTTTTATGCATAAGAATCCACTAGGGATCATGGGGCACCAAAATCCAAGACTCTTTTTTTCGCACGAAAATTGCGCCAAGTGCTGAAAATGCACCACCGGCACCAAAATTTGACCACGGGACACCACAGACCTAAAAACATAAAAGTGCTCCGAGCATTATTGTTTTTTATGCATAAGAATGAACTAGGGATCACTGGGCACCAAAACCGAAAAGTCTTATTTTGGGGCAAAAATTTCACAGTGGGCCAAAAATGCACCACGAGCACCAAAATTGGATCACGGGGCACCACGGACCTAAAATTTGAAAAGTGTTCTGAGCATTATGGTTTTTTATGCATAAGAATGCACCAGGGATCATGTGGCACAAAAACCGAAAAGTCTTATTTTGGGACGAAAATTGCACAAATGGCCGAAAATGCACCACCAACACCAAAAGTGGACCACGGTACACCACGGACCTAAAAACTGAAAAGTGCTCCGAGCATTATGGTTTTTTATGCATAAGAATGCACTAGGGATCACGGGGCACCAAAACCCAAAAGTCTTATTTTGGCCTGACAATTGCACCATTATCCAAAAATGCACCACGGGAACCAAAATTGGACCATGGGGCACCACAGACCTAAAATCTAAAAAGTGCTCCAAGCATTGTGGTTTTTTATGCATAAGAATGCACTAGGGATCATGTGGCACCAAAATCCAAATGTCTTATTTTCACAACAAAATTGCATAGTGGGCCGAAAATGGAGCATGGGCCCCAAAATTGGACCACGAGGCACCACGGACCTCAAAACTGAAAAGTGCTCTTAGCATTAACGTTTTTTATGCATAAGAATCCACTAGGGATCATGGGGCACCAAAATCCAAAAGTCTTATTTTCACACAAAAATTGCGCCAGGTGCTGAAAGTGCAGCACCGGCACCAAAATTTGACCACGAGACACCACGGACCTAAAAACTGAAAAGTGCTCCGAGCATTATGGTTTTTATGCATAAGAATGCACTAGGGATCACGGGGCACCAAAACCGAACAGTCTTATTATGGGGCAAAAATTTCACGATGGGCCAAAAATGCACCACGGGCACCAAAATTGGACCACGGGGCACCACGGTCCTAAAATTGGAAAAGTGTTCCGAGCATTTTGGTTTTTTATGTATAAGATTGCACCAGGGATCATGTGGCCCCAAAAGTCTTTTTTTGGGACGAAAATTGCACAAATGGCCGAAAATGCACCACCAGCACCAAAAGTGGACCACGGTACACCACGGACCTAAAAACTGAAAAGTGCTCCGAGCATTATGGTTTTTTATGCATAAGAATGCACTAGGGATCACGAGGCACCAAACCCCAAATGTCTTATTTTGTCCTAAAAATTGCACTATGAGCCAAAAATGCACCACGGGCACCGATATTGGACCATGGGGCACCACAGACCTAAAATCTAAAAAGTGCTCCGAGCATTGTGGTTTTTTATGCATAAGAATGCATCAGGGATCATGTGGCACCAAAATCCAAATGTCTTATTTTCATAAGAAAATTGCATAATGGGCCAAAAATGGAGCATGGGCCCCAAAATTGGACCACGAGGCACCACGGACCTCAAAACTGAAAAGTGCTCTTAGCATTAACGTTTTTTATGCATAAGAATCCACTAGGGATCATGGGGCACCAAAATCCAAAAGTCTTATTTTCGCACGAAAATTGCGCCAAGTGCTGAAAGTGCACCACCGGCACTAAAATTTGACCACAGGACACCACGGACCTAAAAACTGAAAAGTGCTCCGAGCATTATGGTTTTTATGCATAAGAATGCACTAGGGATCACGAGGCACCAAAACCGAGCAGTCTTATTATGGGGCAAAAATTTCACGATGGGCCAAAAATGCACCACGGGGCACCACGGACCTAAAATTGGAAAAGTGTTCCGAGCATTTTGGTTTTTTATGCATAAGAATGCACCAGGGATCATGTGGCCCCAAAACCCAAAAGTCTTATTTTGGGACGAAAATTGCACAAATGGCCGAAAATGCACCACCAGCACCAAAAGTGGACCACGGTACACCACGGACCTAAAAACTGAAAAGTGCTCCGAGCATTATGGTTTTTTATGCATAAGAATGCACTAGGGATCACGAGGCACCAAAACCCAAATGTCTTATTTTGTCCTAAAAATTGCACTATGAGCCAAAAATGCACCACGGGCACCGAAATTGGACCACGAGGCACCACAGACCTAAAATCTGAAAAGTGCTCCAAGCATTATGGTTTTTTATGCATAAGAATGCACCAGGGATCATGTGGCACCAAAATCCAAATGTCTTATTTTCACAAGAAAATTGCATAATGGGCCCCAAAATTGGACCACGAGGCACCACAAACCTCAAAACTAAAAAGTTCTCTGAGCATTAAGGTTTTTTATGCATAAGAATCCACTAGGGATCATGGGGCACCGAAATCCAAATGTCTTATTTTCGTACGAAAATTGCGCCAAGAGTTGAAAATGCGCCACCGGCACCAAAATTTGACCACGGGACACCACGAACCGAAGAACTAAAAAGTGCTCTGAGCATTATGGTTTTTTATGCATAAGAATGCACTAGGGATCACGGGGCACCAAAACCGAAAAGTCTTATTTGGGGGCGAAAATTGCACGATGGGCAAAAAATGCACCACGGGCACCAAAATTGGACCACGGGGAACCACGGACCCAAAATTGGAAAAGTGTTCCGAGCATTATGGTTTTTTATGCATAAGAATGCACCATGGATCATGTGGCACCAAAACCCAAAAGTCTTATTTTGGGACGAAAATTGCACAAATGGTCGAAAATGCACCACCAGTACCAAAAGTGGACCACGATACACCACAGACCTAAAAACTGAAAAGTGCTCTGAGCATTATGGTTTTTTATGCATAAGAATGCACTAGGGATAAAGGGGCACGAAAAACCCAAAAGTCTTATTTTGGCCTGAAAATTGCACCATGAGCCAAAAATGCACCACGGGCACCAAAATTAGACCACGGGGCACCACAAACCTAAAATATGAAAAGCGCTCCTAGCATTATTATTTTTTATGCATAAGAATGCGTTAGGATCATGTTGCACCAAAACCCAAATGTCTTATTTTCACAAGAAAATTGCATAATGGGCCGAAAATGCAGCACGGGCCCCAAAATTGGACCACGAGGCACCACGGACCTCAAAACTGAAAAGTTCTAAGAGCATTAAGATTTTTTATGCATAAGAATCCACTAGGGATCATGGGGCACCAAAACCCAAAAGTATTATTTTCGCACGAAAATTGCGCCATGTGCTGAAAATGCACCACCTGCACCAAAATTTGACCACGGGACACCACGGACCTGAAAACTGAAAAGTGCTCTGAGCATTGTGATTTTTTATGCATAAGAATGCACTAGGGATCATGAGGCACCAAAACCCAAAAGTCTTATTTTCGCAGGAAAATTGCATAATGGGCCAAAAATGCACCACGAGCACCAAAATTGGACCAAGGGGCACCACGGACCTCAAAACTGAAAGTGCTCCGAGCATTGTGGTGTTTTATATATAAGAATGCACCAGGAATCACGTGGCACCAAAACCCGAAAGCCTTATGTTGGGACAAAAATTGCACAAATGGCCAACAATGCACCATCGGCACCCAAATTGGACCACAGGACACCACAGACCTAAAACCTGAAAAGTGCTCTGAGCATTATGGTTTTTTATGCATAAGAATGCACTAACGATCACGGGGCACCAAAACCCAAAAGTCTTATTTTGGCCTGAAAATTGCACCATGCGCCAAAAATGCACCACGGGCTCCAAAATTGGACCACGGGGCCCCACAGATCCAAAATCTGAAAAGTGCTCCATGCATTATGGTTTTTTTTTGCATAAGAATGAACTAGGGATCACGTGGCACCAAAACCCCAAAGTCTTACTTTCGTATAATGGGCCGAAAATGCACAATGGGCAGCAAAATTGGACCACGGGGAACCATGGAACTCAAAACAAGAAAGTGCTCTGAGCATTATGGTGTTTTATATATAAGAATGCACCAGGGATCACGTGGCACCAAAACCCAAAAGTCTTATTTTGAGACCAAAATTGCACAAATGGCCGAAAATGCACCACCGGCACCAAAATTTGACCACGCTACACCATAGACCTAAAAATTGAAAAGTTCTCTTAGCCTTATGGTTTTTTATGCATAAGAATGCACCAGGGATCAAGGCGCACCAAAACCCAAAACTCACCGAGCATTATCATTTTTTATTCATTAGAATGCACCAAGATCACAGGGCACCAAAACCCAAAAGTCTTATTTTACCAGAAAATTGCACCATAGGCCAAAAATGCACCATGGGGCACCAAAATTGGAACACTGGACACCACGGACCTCAATACTGAAAAGTGTTCCGAGCATTATGATTTTTTATGCATAAGGATGCACCAAGGATCATAGGGCACTAAAACCCAAAAGTCTTTTTGGCACGAAAATTGCACCATGTGCTGAAAATACACCACTGGTACCAAAATTGGACCACGGGGCACAACGGACCTCAAAATTGAAAAGTGCTCTGAGCATTATGGATTTTTATGCATAAGGATGCACCAAGGATCATGGGGCACAAAAACCCAAAAGTCTTATTTTGGCACGAAAATTGTACCATGTGCCAAAAATGCACCACGGGAACCAAAATTGGACCACAGGGCACCATAGACCTAGTAACTTGAAAGTGCTTTGAGCATTATGGTTTTTTATGGATAAGAATGGACCAGGGATCATGGGGCACCAAAACCCAAATGTCTTATTTTCGCACGAAAATTGCATAGTGGGCAAAAAATCCACCACGGGCACCAAAATTTGACCACATGGCACCATGGACCTCAAAACTGAAAGTGCTCCGAGCATTACGGTGTTTTATGCATAAGAATCCACCAGAGATCATGGGGCACCAAAACCCAAAAGTCTTATTTTTGCTCGAAAATTGTACAATGTGTCAAAGATGCACCACGGGCACCAAAATTGGACCATGGGGCACCACGAACCTCAAAACTGAAAAGTGCTCCGAGCATTATAGTTTTTTATGAATAAGAATGCACCAAGGATCGCAGGGCACCAAAACCCAAAAGTCTTATTTCGGGACTAAAATTGCACGATAGGCCAAAAAATCACCATCGGGTACCAAAATTGGACCATGGGGCACCAGGGACCTCAAAACTGAAAAGTGCTCCAAGCAATATGGTTTTTTATGCATAAGAATGCACTAGGGATCACGTGGCCGAAAATGCACCACCGGCACCAAAATTGGACCACGGGGCACCACGGACCTCAAAAATGAAAATTGCTTCGAACATTATGGCTTTTTATTCATATGAATGCCCTAGGGATCACAGGGCACCAAAACCCAAAATTCTTATTTTTGCACGAAAATTACACCATGGGCCAAAAATGCACCACGGGGCACCAAAATTGGACCACTAGACACCACGGACCTCAAAACTAAAAAGAGCTCCGAGCATTATTGTTTTTTATGCATAAGAATGCACCAGGGATCACAGGGCACCCAAACCCAAAAGTCTTATTTTCCCATGAAAATTGCACAAATGGCCGAAAATCCTCAACCGGCACCAAAATTGGACCATGGGGCACCACGGACCTCAAAAATGAAAAGTGTTCCAAGCATTTTGGTTTTTTATGAATAAGAATGCACCAACGATCACGGGGCACCAAAACCCAAAAGTCTTATTTTCGTACGAAAATTGCACAATGGACCGAAAATGCACCACGGGCACCAAAGTTGGACCACGGGGCACCTTGGACCTCAAAACTGAAAAGTGCTTCAAGCATTATGGTTTTTCATGCATAAGAATGCACTAGGGATCACGGGGCACCAACACCCAAAAGTCTTTTTGTCGCATGAAAATTTCACAAATGGCCGAAAATGCACCACCGACACCAAAATTGGACCACGGGGCACCACGCACCTCAAAACTGATAAGTGTTCCGAGCAATATGGTTTTTTATGCATAATAATACACCAAGGATCACCGGGCACCAAAACCCAAAATTCTTATTTTTGAACGAAAATTGCACAAAGGCCCGAAATTGCGCCACTGGCACCAAAATTGGGCTATGGGGCACCGCGAACCCCAAAACTGAAAAGTGTTCCAAGGATTATTTTTTTTTACTCACAAGAATGCACAAGGGATCACGAGGCACCAAAACCCAAAAGTCTTATTTTGGCCTGAAAATTGCACCATGCGCCAAAAATGCACCACGGGCTCCAAAATTGGACCACGGGGCCCCACGGATCCAAATTCTGAAAAGTGCTCCATGCATTATGGTTTTTTTTTGCATAAGAATGAACTAGGGATCACGTGGCACCAAAACCCCAAAGTTTTACTTTCGTATAATGGGCCGAAAATGCACAATGGGCAGCAAAATTGGACCACGGGGAACTATGGAACTCAAAACAAGAAAGTGCTCTGAGCATTATGGTGTTTTATATATAAGAATGCACCAGGGATCACGTGGCACCAAAACCCAAAAGTCTTATTTTGAGACCAAAATTGCACAAATGGCCGAAAATGCACCACCGGCACCAAAATTTGACCACGCTACACCATAGACCTAAAAATTGAAAAGTTCTCTTAGCCTTATGGTTTTTTATGCATAAGAATGCACCAGGGATCAAGGCGCACCAAAACCCAAAACTCACCGAGCATTATCATTTTTTATTCATTAGAATGCACCAAGATCACAGGGCACCAAAACCCAAAAGTCTTATTTTACCAGAAAATTGCACCATAGGCCAAAAATGCACCATGGGGCACCAAAATTGGAACACTGGACACCACGGACCTCAATACTGAAAAGTGTTCCGAGCATTATGATTTTTTATGCATAAGGATGCACCAAGGATCATAGGGCACTAAAACCCAAAAGTCTTTTTGGCACGAAAATTGCACCATGTGCTGAAAATACACCACTGGTACCAAAATTGGACCACGGGGCACAACGGACCTCAAAATTGAAAAGTGCTCTGAGCATTATGGATTTTTATGCATAAGGATGCACCAAGGATCATGGGGCACAAAAACCCAAAAGTCTTATTTTGGCACGAAAATTGTACCATGTGCCAAAAATGCACCACGGGAACCAAAATTGGACCACAGGGCACCATAGACCTAGTAACTTGAAAGTGCTTTGAGCATTATGGTTTTTTATGGATAAGAATGGACCAGGGATCATGGGGCACCAAAACCCAAATGTCTTATTTTCGCACGAAAATTGCATAGTGGGCAAAAAATCCACCACGGGCACCAAAATTTGACCACATGGCACCATGGACCTCAAAACTGAAAGTGCTCCGAGCATTACGGTGTTTTATGCATAAGAATCCACCAGAGATCATGGGGCACCAAAACCCAAAAGTCTTATTTTTGCTCGAAAATTGTACAATGTGTCAAAGATGCACCACGGGCACCAAAATTGGACCATGGGGCACCACGAACCTCAAAACTGAAAAGTGCTCCGAGCATTATAGTTTTTTATGAATAAGAATGCACCAAGGATCGCAGGGCACCAAAACCCAAAAGTCTTATTTCGGGACTAAAATTGCACGATAGGCCAAAAAATCACCATCGGGTACCAAAATTGGACCATGGGGCACCAGGGACCTCAAAACTGAAAAGTGCTCCAAGCAATATGGTTTTTTATGCATAAGAATGCACTAGGGATCACGTGGCCGAAAATGCACCACCGGCACCAAAATTGGACCACGGGGCACCACGGACCTCAAAAATGAAAATTGCTTCGAACATTATGGCTTTTTATTCATATGAATGCCCTAGGGATCACAGGGCACCAAAACCCAAAATTCTTATTTTTGCACGAAAATTACACCATGGGCCAAAAATGCACCACGGGGCACCAAAATTGGACCACTAGACACCACGGACCTCAAAACTAAAAAGAGCTCCGAGCATTATTGTTTTTTATGCATAAGAATGCACCAGGGATCACAGGGCACCCAAACCCAAAAGTCTTATTTTCCCATGAAAATTGCACAAATGGCCGAAAATCCTCAACCGGCACCAAAATTGGACCATGGGGCACCACGGACCTCAAAAATGAAAAGTGTTCCAAGCATTTTGGTTTTTTATGAATAAGAATGCACCAACGATCACGGGGCACCAAAACCCAAAAGTCTTATTTTCGTACGAAAATTGCACAATGGACCGAAAATGCACCACGGGCACCAAAGTTGGACCACGGGGCACCTTGGACCTCAAAACTGAAAAGTGCTTCAAGCATTATGGTTTTTCATGCATAAGAATGCACTAGGGATCACGGGGCACCAACACCCAAAAGTCTTTTTGTCGCATGAAAATTTCACAAATGGCCGAAAATGCACCACCGACACCAAAATTGGACCACGGGGCACCACGCACCTCAAAACTGATAAGTGTTCCGAGCAATATGGTTTTTTATGCATAATAATACACCAAGGATCACCGGGCACCAAAACCCAAAATTCTTATTTTTGAACGAAAATTGCACAAAGGCCCGAAATTGCGCCACTGGCACCAAAATTGGGCTATGGGGCACCGCGAACCCCAAAACTGAAAAGTGTTCCAAGGATTATTTTTTTTTACTCACAAGAATGCACAAGGGATCACGAGGCACCAAAACCCAAAAGTCTTATTTTGGCCTGAAAATTGCACCATGCGCCAAAAATGCACCACGGGCTCCAAAATTGGACCACGGGGCCCCACGGATCCAAATTCTGAAAAGTGCTCCATGCATTATGGTTTTTTTTTTGCATAAGAATGAACTAGGGATCACGTGGCACCAAAACCCCAAAGTTTTACTTTCGTATAATGGGCCGAAAATGCACAATGGGCAGCAAAATTGGACCACGGGGAACTATGGAACTCAAAACAAGAAAGTGCTCTGAGCATTATGGTGTTTTATATATAAGAATGCACCAGGGATCACGTGGCACCAAAACCCAAAAGTCTTATTTTGAGACCAAAATTGCACAAATGGCCGAAAATGCACCACCGGCACCAAAATTTGACCACGCTACACCATAGACCTAAAAATTGAAAAGTTCTCTTAGCCTTATGGTTTTTTATGCATAAGAATGCACCAGGGATCAAGGCGCACCAAAACCCAAAACTCACCGAGCATTATCATTTTTTATTCATTAGAATGCACCAAGATCACAGGGCACCAAAACCCAAAAGTCTTATTTTACCAGAAAATTGCACCATAGGCCAAAAATGCACCATGGGGCACCAAAATTGGAACACTGGACACCACGGACCTCAATACTGAAAAGTGTTCCGAGCATTATGATTTTTTATGCATAAGGATGCACCAAGGATCATAGGGCACTAAAACCCAAAAGTCTTTTTGGCACGAAAATTGCACCATGTGCTGAAAATACACCACTGGTACCAAAATTGGACCACGGGGCACAACGGACCTCAAAATTGAAAAGTGCTCTGAGCATTATGGATTTTTATGCATAAGGATGCACCAAGGATCATGGGGCACAAAAACCCAAAAGTCTTATTTTGGCACGAAAATTGTACCATGTGCCAAAAATGCACCACGGGAACCAAAATTGGACCACAGGGCACCATAGACCTAGTAACTTGAAAGTGCTTTGAGCATTATGGTTTTTTATGGATAAGAATGGACCAGGGATCATGGGGCACCAAAACCCAAATGTCTTATTTTCGCACGAAAATTGCATAGTGGGCAAAAAATCCACCACGGGCACCAAAATTTGACCACATGGCACCATGGACCTCAAAACTGAAAGTGCTCCGAGCATTACGGTGTTTTATGCATAAGAATCCACCAGAGATCATGGGGCACCAAAACCCAAAAGTCTTATTTTTGCTCGAAAATTGTACAATGTGTCAAAGATGCACCACGGGCACCAAAATTGGACCATGGGGCACCACGAACCTCAAAACTGAAAAGTGCTCCGAGCATTATAGTTTTTTATGAATAAGAATGCACCAAGGATCGCAGGGCACCAAAACCCAAAAGTCTTATTTCGGGACTAAAATTGCACGATAGGCCAAAAAATCACCATCGGGTACCAAAATTGGACCATGGGGCACCAGGGACCTCAAAACTGAAAAGTGCTCCAAGCAATATGGTTTTTTATGCATAAGAATGCACTAGGGATCACGTGGCCGAAAATGCACCACCGGCACCAAAATTGGACCACGGGGCACCACGGACCTCAAAAATGAAAATTGCTTCGAACATTATGGCTTTTTATTCATATGAATGCCCTAGGGATCACAGGGCACCAAAACCCAAAATTCTTATTTTTGCACGAAAATTACACCATGGGCCAAAAATGCACCACGGGGCACCAAAATTGGACCACTAGACACCACGGACCTCAAAACTAAAAAGAGCTCCGAGCATTATTGTTTTTTATGCATAAGAATGCACCAGGGATCACAGGGCACCCAAACCCAAAAGTCTTATTTTCCCATGAAAATTGCACAAATGGCCGAAAATCCTCAACCGGCACCAAAATTGGACCATGGGGCACCACGGACCTCAAAAATGAAAAGTGTTCCAAGCATTTTGGTTTTTTATGAATAAGAATGCACCAACGATCACGGGGCACCAAAACCCAAAAGTCTTATTTTCGTACGAAAATTGCACAATGGACCGAAAATGCACCACGGGCACCAAAGTTGGACCACGGGGCACCTTGGACCTCAAAACTGAAAAGTGCTTCAAGCATTATGGTTTTTCATGCATAAGAATGCACTAGGGATCACGGGGCACCAACACCCAAAAGTCTTTTTGTCGCATGAAAATTTCACAAATGGCCGAAAATGCACCACCGACACCAAAATTGGACCACGGGGCACCACGCACCTCAAAACTGATAAGTGTTCCGAGCAATATGGTTTTTTATGCATAATAATACACCAAGGATCACCGGGCACCAAAACCCAAAATTCTTATTTTTGAACGAAAATTGCACAAAGGCCCGAAATTGCGCCACTGGCACCAAAATTGGGCTATGGGGCACCGCGAACCCCAAAACTGAAAAGTGTTCCAAGGATTATTTTTTTTTACTCATAAGAATGCACAAGGGATCACGAGGCACCAAAACCCAAAAGTCTTATTTTGGCCTGAAAATTGCACCATGCGCCAAAAATGCACCACGGGCTCCAAAATTGGACCACGGGGCCCCACGGATCCAAATTCTGAAAAGTGCTCCATGCATTATGGTTTTTTTTTGCATAAGAATGAACTAGGGATCACGTGGCACCAAAACCCCAAAGTTTTACTTTCGTATAATGGGCCGAAAATGCACAATGGGCAGCAAAATTGGACCACGGGGAACTATGGAACTCAAAACAAGAAAGTGCTCTGAGCATTATGGTGTTTTATATATAAGAATGCACCAGGGATCACGTGGCACCAAAACCCAAAAGTCTTATTTTGAGACCAAAATTGCACAAATGGCCGAAAATGCACCACCGGCACCAAAATTTGACCACGCTACACCATAGACCTAAAAATTGAAAAGTTCTCTTAGCCTTATGGTTTTTTATGCATAAGAATGCACCAGGGATCAAGGCGCACCAAAACCCAAAACTCACCGAGCATTATCATTTTTTATTCATTAGAATGCACCAAGATCACAGGGCACCAAAACCCAAAAGTCTTATTTTACCAGAAAATTGCACCATAGGCCAAAAATGCACCATGGGGCACCAAAATTGGAACACTGGACACCACGGACCTCAATACTGAAAAGTGTTCCGAGCATTATGATTTTTTATGCATAAGGATGCACCAAGGATCATAGGGCACTAAAACCCAAAAGTCTTTTTGGCACGAAAATTACACCATGTGCTGAAAATACACCACTGGTACCAAAATTGGACCACGGGGCACAACGGACCTCAAAATTGAAAAGTGCTCTGAGCATTATGGATTTTTATGCATAAGGATGCACCAAGGATCATGGGGCACAAAAACCCAAAAGTCTTATTTTGGCACGAAAATTGTACCATGTGCCAAAAATGCACCACGGGAACCAAAATTGGACCACAGGGCACCATAGACCTAGTAACTTGAAAGTGCTTTGAGCATTATGGTTTTTTATGGATAAGAATGGACCAGGGATCATGGGGCACCAAAACCCAAATGTCTTATTTTCGCACGAAAATTGCATAGTGGGCAAAAAATCCACCACGGGCACCAAAATTTGACCACATGGCACCATGGACCTCAAAACTGAAAGTGCTCCGAGCATTACGGTGTTTTATGCATAAGAATCCACCAGAGATCATGGGGCACCAAAACCCAAAAGTCTTATTTTTGCTCGAAAATTGTACAATGTGTCAAAGATGCACCACGGGCACCAAAATTGGACCATGGGGCACCACGAACCTCAAAACTGAAAAGTGCTCCGAGCATTATAGTTTTTTATGAATAAGAATGCACCAAGGATCGCAGGGCACCAAAACCCAAAAGTCTTATTTCGGGACTAAAATTGCACGATAGGCCAAAAAATCACCATCGGGTACCAAAATTGGACCATGGGGCACCAGGGACCTCAAAACTGAAAAGTGCTCCAAGCAATATGGTTTTTTATGCATAAGAATGCACTAGGGATCACGTGGCCGAAAATGCACCACCGGCACCAAAATTGGACCACGGGGCACCACGGACCTCAAAAATGAAAATTGCTTCGAACATTATGGCTTTTTATTCATATGAATGCCCTAGGGATCACAGGGCACCAAAACCCAAAATTCTTATTTTTGCACGAAAATTACACCATGGGCCAAAAATGCACCACGGGGCACCAAAATTGGACCACTAGACACCACGGACCTCAAAACTAAAAAGAGCTCCGAGCATTATTGTTTTTTATGCATAAGAATGCACCAGGGATCACAGGGCACCCAAACCCAAAAGTCTTATTTTCCCATGAAAATTGCACAAATGGCCGAAAATCCTCAACCGGCACCAAAATTGGACCATGGGGCACCACGGACCTCAAAAATGAAAAGTGTTCCAAGCATTTTGGTTTTTTATGAATAAGAATGCACCAACGATCACGGGGCACCAAAACCCAAAAGTCTTATTTTCGTACGAAAATTGCACAATGGACCGAAAATGCACCACGGGCACCAAAGTTGGACCACGGGGCACCTTGGACCTCAAAACTGAAAAGTGCTTCAAGCATTATGGTTTTTCATGCATAAGAATGCACTAGGGATCACGGGGCACCAACACCCAAAAGTCTTTTTGTCGCATGAAAATTTCACAAATGGCCGAAAATGCACCACCGACACCAAAATTGGACCCACGGGGCACCACGCACCTCAAAACTGATAAGTGTTCCGAGCAATATGGTTTTTTATGCATAATAATACACCAAGGATCACCGGGGCACCAAAACCCCAAAATTCTTATTTTTGAACGAAAATTGCACAAAGGCCCGAAATTGCGCCACTGGCACCAAAATTGGGCTATGGGGCACCGCGAACCCCAAAACTGAAAAGTGTTCCAAGGATTATTTTTTTTTACTCATAAGAATGCACAAGGGATCACGAGGCACCAAAACCCAAAAGTCTTATTTTGGCCTGAAAATTGCACCATGCGCCAAAAATGCACCACGGGCTCCAAAATTGGACCACGGGGCCCCCACGGATCCAAATTCTGAAAAGTGCTCCATGCATTATGGTTTTTTTTTGCATAAGAATGAACTAGGGGATCACGTGGCACCAAAACCCCAAAGTTTTACTTTCGTATAATGGGCCGAAAATGCACAATGGGCAGCAAAATTGGACCACGGGGAAACTATGGAACTCAAAACAAGAAAGTGCTCTGAGCATTATGGTGTTTTATATATAAGAATGCACCAGGGATCACGTGGGCACCATAAACCCCAAAAGTCTTATTTTGAGACCAAAATTGCACAAATGGCCGAAAATGCACCACCGGCACCACAAAATTTGACCACGCTACACCATAGACCTAAAAATTGAAAAGTTCTCTTAGCCTTATGGTTTTTTATGCATAAGAATGCACCAGGGATCAAGGCGCACCAAAACCCAAAACTCACCGAGCATTATCATTTTTTATTCATTAGAATGCACCAAGATCACAGGGCACCAAAACCCAAAAGTCTTATTTTACCAGAAAATTGCACCATAGGCCAAAAATGCACCATGGGGCACCAAAATTGGAACACTGGACACCACGGACCTCAATACTGAAAAGTGTTCCGAGCATTATGATTTTTTATGCATAAGGATGCACCAAGGATCATAGGGCACTAAAACCCAAAAGTCTTTTTGGCACGAAAATTGCACCATGTGCTGAAAATACACCACTGGTACCAAAATTGGACCACGGGGCACAACGGACCTCAAAATTGAAAAGTGCTCTGAGCATTATGGATTTTTATGCATAAGGACTGCACCAAGGATCATGGGGCACAAAAACCCAAAAGTCTTATTTTGGCACGAAAATTGTACCATGTGCCAAAAATGCACCACGGGAACCAAAAATTGGACCACAGGGCACCATAGACCTAGTAACTTGAAAGTGCTTTGAGCATTATGGTTTTTTATGGATAAGAATGGACCAGGGATCATGGGGCACCAAAACCCAAATGTCCTTATTTTCGCACGAAAATTGCATAGTGGGCAAAAAATCCACCACGGGCACCAAAAATTTGACCACATGGCACCATGGACCTCAAAACTGAAAGTGCTCCGAGCATTACGGTGTTTTATGCATAAGAATCCACCAGAGATCATGGGGCACCAAAACCCAAAAGTCTTATTTTTGCTCGAAAATTGTACAATGTGTCAAAGATGCACCAACGGGCACCAAAATTGGGACCATGGGGGCACCACGAACCTCAAAACTGAAAAGTGCTCCGAGCATTATAGTTTTTTATGAATAAGAATGCACCAAGGATCGCAGGCGGCACCAAAACCCAAAAGTCTTATTTCGGGGACTAAAATTGCACGATAGGCCAAAAAATCACCATCGGGTACCAAAATTGGGACCATGGGGCACCAGGGACCTCAAAACTGAAAAGTGCTCCAAGCAATATGGTTTTTTATGCATAAGAATGCACTAGGGATCACGTGGCCGAAAATGCCACCACACCGGCACCAAAATTGGACCACGGGGCACCACGGACCTCAAAAAATGAAAATTGCTTCGAACATTATGGCTTTTTATTCATATGAATGCCCCTAGGGATCACAGGGCACCAAAACCCAAAATTCTTATTTTTTGCACGAAAATTACACCATGGGCCAAAAATGCACCACGGGGGCACCAAAATTGGACCACTAGACACCACGGACCTCAAAACTAAAAAGAGCTCCGAGCATTATTGTTTTTTTATGCATAAGAATGCACCAGGGATCACAGGGCACCCCAAACCCAAAAGTCTTATTTTCCCATGAAAATTGCACAAATGGCCGAAAATCCTCAACCGGCACCAAAATTGGGACCATGGGGCACTCCACGGACCTCAAAAATGAAAAGTGTTCCAAGCATTTTGGTTTTTTATGAATAAGAATGCACCAACGATCACGGGGCACCAAAACCCAAAAGTCTTATTTTCGTACGAAAATTGCACAATGGACCGAAAATGCACCCACGGGCACCAAAGTTGGACCACGGGGCCTTGGACCTCAAAACTGAAAAGTGCTTCAAGCATTATGGTTTTTCATGCATAAGAATGCACTAGGGATCACGGCACGGCACAACACACCCAAAAGTCTTTTTGTCGCATGAAAATTTCACAAATGGCCGAAAATGCACCACCGACACCAAAATTGGACCACGGGGCACCACGCACCTCAAAACTGATAAGTGTTCCGAGGCAATATGGTTTTTTATGCATAATAATACACCAAGGATCACCGGGCACCAAAACCCAAAATTCTTATTTTTGAACGAAAATTGCACAAAGGCCCGAAATTGCGCACCACTGGCACCAAAATTTGGGCTATGGGGCACCGCGAACCCCAAAACTGAAAAGTGTTCCAAGGATTA